>JARWLC010000008.1:32894826-33292326 GCA_033318265.1 Phyllotis vaccarum
TCCAATCAACTGCCTTGTGTGTCAGTGCGGAACTGACTGACCAAGGACCAGAGCGGCTGTGAGGTTAGCTCAGAGGAAGAGTGCTTGCTTAGCATGTGGAGGCCTCGGGTTTGATCCCCAGCACTGCCGAAAACCAATCAATAATAGCAGCCATAAAAGAATGATAAGAATTAGGCTGAGTGTATTGTATATTCCTGTAAAGAGACCAGCCTGGAATACGTGAGACCTAGCTGCAAAAGCAAGTAAGCAACTAAACAAACACAAGCAAACAAAAACCAAGCAAAGCAAATTAAAAAACAGTGTTGGAACACCCAAAGCTATGTGTAATTAAGAAAATGAGTATTATCAGCCCATTCCAAAGTCAAGGCCTCTCCCCCAATGTGTGGATCCCCCTCCAGTAAAGACAAAGTAAGATAAAGACCCAGCAGAAGTTCAAGGCTTCTGGGGTTCTGGGATAGTATGGATGACTCCCGACTGGGAACCTGCCTGTGTCTTTGTTTATGCTGAGATGTTGTCCAAAGTGTTGTGTTAAGCACGGAAGTCCCCAGCCCCACTTTAGCTGGGTTTCATCTAAGTCAGAAGAGGCAGTAAGTATCCATGAGTGTACATTTGGGCCACTGATGCCTTGAACACCCAGCTACCACAACCACCCCACTGAACCTTCTTTTGTTTCTTCTGGAGTTGGAACTCAGGGGCTTGCATTGCTAGGCAAACATGCTATCACTGAGACACACCCCAAGCTCTGATGCCTTTCCTTAGTACACAAGTAAGCTGAGGACTCAGCTCACGCCTGGCAATATTATCCTTTAGAGAATGTGTAACATGATAGTTAGGAGCATGGCCAGGTGACAAATGCCTTTAATGGGAGTCAGAGGCAGGAGGATTTTTGTGAGTTCAAGACTAGCATGTTCTTCCAGTTATGGCTACACAGTGAGACCCTTTCTCAAATGAATAAATAAATAATTTAAAATGCCCTTTTCAGCTGGTTAAACAGTTCAGTTGATAGAGGCATTTACTACCCAAGTCTCCTGATCTGTACTTGACCCCCAGAACCTAATCACATGCTGGAATGTATCTCAAATACTAATTCTTAATAATAAAAGCCCAGATCCAGATATCAGGGTAAATGCTGAAAGATTAAAGAGATAAAGGAGGGAGCCAGAGTCACCTCTTACCGCACTAACTCCTCAGCCAAAAGGGGTGAGCTCTTGTCTCTGCCCAAGTGCTGGGATTAGAGGTGTGTGCCACCACTGCCTGGCCTCTAGTTAACTAGTGGCTAGGTCTGCCCTCTAGTCATCCAGGATATTTTGTTAAAGTATAAACAAAATATCACCACATTTTCCCCTTTTTGTCTAAAATAAAAAAGGTTACAACTAATATAAGAAAAACTATATACAATAAGTATAAATACAATGTACAATATATAAAAGACAGTAATTACATAAGTAGTGTCTAGTTCATTAACATTTGACAAATTCAGAGAAAATACTCCATTATCTGTCCTATCTTGGTGAGTCCAAAAGATTGTACCTAATTCACTTTCTATTCTCATTTGCGTTACCAAAACTATCTTTTAATGTCTCTCAACCCTATACACTTTACACCTCTTTAGTGAATTTCTTTTCTGGACCTGATAACAAGGAAAACTGCTAAGACTTTAAAACTATATGTCTTCAACTCCATCAGAGCCCCGAGAAGGAAATAATATTACCTAAGTAAACAGACATGCAAGCAAGGGACTCCCCAAAAAATGTGAGGAATGACAGAAACAGCTGACTGCCTGGACAGCCACCCAAGTTTCCTCCCAATGTTGGGGACATCCATCTTCAGCCTACAGGTCTAGAATATCTGACAGACTTTTCTGTGAAGCAGGATATTCTGAAGGGCTGTTCTACCTTGTCTTGGCAAAGTTCAGAACTCGCTTTCTTGTGTGCCTTGCTCATCTATCTAATCCATACACCATCCTGTCAACACAAGGCAAGGGCACTTTCTTGCCCAGTGGCTAACATTTACCACAAAGAAAGTAAACTCCATAAGGATTCCCATAATCTTCTCTGAAGTATATGCTACCAAGAACAGACATGTCTCATTGTCATAAAAAAAAAATCTGTTCTTAAATCTTAAATGCCATATTCTGTAGATCTCTTAAGTGTTTGAAGATAATCTGTCTATCTAAAATGCATTGCTGTTTATCTTGAAAACATACCTAAAGTTTGATTGTAATAGATGACTAACTACTAGCCTGTATTTCTTTATTATCCTAAATAGTTTGTAATAATAATTTTTAAGGACTAGAAATTTACATTATATTGTCAAATGAGCTGTATGGGTATAATATCTTGAACAAAAGTAGAAATGTATGTATAGTATGTGCTAGTAAAAATAATCTCAAATTTGTATCAATATACAAAGATCCATATCCATGTAAAATATTTAAAACAAGTAGCTGCTTTTTAAAAGTAGATTCAACAGTAGGATTTACCTTATTATATTTATATTGCCCTTTTTTCTTTTCAAAGCAGATTCAATAATCTACTCTTTTATCCTATCAATTCTATCCCCCTCTTTTTAACTATTACCAATAACAACTTATAACCAACCACCCTAAACAGTGGCAAATATCCATAATGCACTGAAAGACCAAAAAACATCCATCCCACCTCTTGGAAATATGGTGTAGTGTTTTTAAATTTACTTTCTGCTGTCTGATGCGGGGGTGGGGGTGAGGTGTGTGACAGGTCTTTAGGCGATTCTGAAAAGAAAGATGTAAGTTAGTTAGTTGTCAAGTCCTAAAGAGCTGACTGTATCATTTGTTGTCCGGGTTTTTTTGTAATGCAAAGATGATGCAGATCAGTCTGTGAGGCTGGGCCATCTCAGCTAGCCACCTTGAATGGTCCTGACCAGTTTGTAGTCCAAAGTTGATCTTTAAGTGGTGTTTGCTTAATGGCATGGTCATGGTTCAAGTGGAATTGTCACTGTGGGGCTCCATTCTCTTTCTGGAGTCCTCAAAGGTCACTGTAAGGCATGGCCATGATTCACTGCAGAAAACTGAGGGAGACTCAAACCTGAAATCACGTACAAGAAGCTAGATGAAGTATTTTTCATAGAATTAGTACTCTATATGACCATTAATATCATGACAAAAAGTTAATATATATATATATATATATATATATATATACATATATTGATCTTAACACTTTTGAGATATTAATAAGAAAAGTTTTAAGGAGTCAAAATAAAATCTAAGGATCATGAGGTTAGTATCAATAGAATAGTCCCTTAATTTTGATTTTTCTTCTGCTCCATATCAGGAGGTTCTTCTACACAGCTTTTGTATTTCCCTTTAACAAGCATGCTTAGGTTTAGAGAAGGGGAGAGCCACACTCCAACTCCAAAGCCAGTCTTGATTTTTCAATTGAGCTGGACTACAAAAAGACCATTTGTATTATCTATCAGCAGAAACAAACATTTAGGAAGATTTATGAAATGTTATCCTGTTGGAGATGTGATTTGCTAATGGGACAATTTACCCCTTTTCTTGGGTCTTTTTTTCCTAGATGATTTATCCTTTTTCTTCATATGTCTCATTTGTCCAGTGGTCCTCAGATTCCTTAGCTGGATGCCTTCATTCTCCAGAAAGACAATAACAAAACCCTTTCCCAACCTTAATTTTGAGGAGGTTCCCTTTTGGCACGTTATAGTTGATTAAATGAAAGCACTCGTTAGTCATCTAAGTTAGTGTAAATTGAATTCCCGTGCTGGTTGATGAACTATCACTTCTTCTAATTAAGAAGTCTCTCTTGTTCAAATGAAACCTTTATCAATTTTGATGACGTCCATAGCTTTCCTCCTCCCGAGGAAACAAAAGCAAAATCTCTTTCCCAATGTAACACAGATCCTGGTTTCCATTTTGAGGTCAACACATCTTTAAAGTATACAGATTGATTTAATTTTGTATTTTTTTTCTATTATTCAATGTCTCTGGGCAGCTGTTGTTCCTTTCTCATTAGTAGTTAGAAAATTTAAAGTTAATAAAGCATTATGCAATCTACTTTTTGGGGTCTTTATTACTCCTTTCTGCTTATTAAGTATATTCTTGTAGCCAGAAGTTTCTGTCCTGCCAGAAACTTTCAAATACCCAGCAGCTGCTTCCCAAATAATTGACTCAGAGGCTTAATATTATAGTAACTGCTGGGCCAGTAGCTCAAGCATATTATTGTTTAGCCTGTACACTTACATAAACCCATAATTTTATCTATGTTTAGCCACATGGATTGGTATCTTTGTTCAGCCCAGTGTTCTCATCTTGCTTCCTCTGTATCTAGCTCTTGCCTGGTTTGTGTCTGCGCTCTGCCTTTCCTCTTCCCAGAATTCTTCTAGTCTGGTCACCCTGCCTCTACTTCCTGCATGGCTAATGACCAATCAGCTTTTTATAAAACCAGCACAAGTAACAAATCTTCACAGTGTATAAGAGCAATATCCCACATATCCTTTAGACTTTGATTTGATCTTTCTATAATTGCTTATCCTGTAGGATTATGTGATATACTTTATAATTGTATAAATTTTTGTGATATGCTTTACAATAAGCAAAAAAAACTATTTAATTTTACTAGAGATATATGCTGAGCATTGTCAGTCTTAATTTTTACAGAATACCCATGATGGCCATAACTTCTAACAAATGTGTGATTATAGAATCGGCCTTTTCAGAACTCAAGGCAGTTGCTCATTGAAATCCTGAATATGTATCTATGGTATGGTATATGTGTTTCAATTTTCGAAATTCAAAATGCATCTGTTGCCACTTTGTAGGTGACCCTATATGGACAACCCTTGGAGGAGAAAGCAAGGAGACACATCAATGACACAGATTCTATGAGTCAGGTGAGTAACAGACGCAGACTCATTTACTGGAGAAATTGTACCTGCCTATTTACCCCTCCTGGTATCCCATTGGCCTCTAGAGTTGAACTGTCCTTTCTCCATTGGTTCCATGGGCCTCCACGTCAGCAGTCTCTCAGCACTGTGGGAGATTCCAGTTTGGCTCTAAGGGGAAGTTATTATAGTGCATGTGCATGTGGCTTGGTGACCATGGCCCAGTCAGGGCAACTGGCCACCTTTCTTCTACATATGCTTTTTATTTATTTGTATTGGCAACTCATCAGGATTCAAAGTTCTAAGCTTCTGGCTTTGCTGGCCCAGCCTCAGAGAGCATCCTGCATGATGAACTATGCCTGTCTCACAGGTTCTTACCTTTCTTTGACACCTGGCCCTTGAAGGATGACATCCCCGGGGAACATGCCAGGGCAGAGGGAGGGCTGTTTACATAGTGGTTTCTCAGATTTCTGAGAGCCAGGCCCAAAGGACTCATAAGGAGGGCCATGTTTAAGATGCTCAAGAATCATAGGACCTGGAGGGTAGTCTTGTTGATGGAGCACGGAGGTGCCACGTGCTATAGGAGATACTTAAGATGAATGATTAGCAGTAAGACAATACCCCCCGTTATGAACGGGGATACAATATGTGATGGATCAAGGAGTCTTTTGAAGATTTTCTAAACCTTGGAGAGAAAACCGGCTTCGAATGACATGACCAGAATCCTAGTCATATTAAAACGGGAGATCTGGTCCAGAGTAAAATGGAATAATCTATTGTCACTGGCAGAAGAATTGGTGGCAAGGGAATTAGAGTCCATAGATTCCCCACCTCCAGCAAGCAGGGGCAGGAGTGTAAACGTTACCCAATACAGGGACCAGGCAAAAACAGAGTCTAAAGTAGACAAAATGAACATGAACAAAAACAGGTGTGTCCGACCCGAGCATCTCGCACTTAGTAGGGACTTCCGTGGTTAGTTAGGCCACAACCATACGCTCATACAGTGTTGCCAGATGAGAGATGAAGGTCCAGGTCACCTCAGGTTCCACCTACTGGGGGGTCAGCCCTTGTATGGAGGCACCCAGGTGAACCAAGATCAATAGCTCTACCTAGCACACCAGGGATACCAGACAGACACATTGGGGGGGGGGGAAGGGTCCCCCATCCCTCACCTGCATAAAGACCAAGGCCATAAAACACATAGGGCCAAAATCACTGAACAAAGCAGAAACTGAGCCTGCCTATGTACCCCTCCGGGTGTCCCATTGGCTCTCATAAGCCTCTGGAGTTGATCTTTTTCTGTGAGCCTCCACATCAGCAGTCTCTTGGCACAGAGGCAGATTCCAGGTTGGCTCCAAAGGGAAGTTATTACAGTATGTGCTTCAGGGCCTGTGACCATTGCCCAGTCAGGGCAACTGGCCACCTTCCTCCTACACTCATCCATCTGCCAGATTTTATTTCTTTGAGTACCTTTGAGTTACTTCCTGAAACTAGTAGGGTTTGGTTGTACAAAGAGCAAGTAGTACATTTCCTTGTAATTTCTTTAGCTTGTTGCCAAGTGATGGAAAAATTCTTTTTCAAACCTTTGCTATTGACTTTTAAAAAAAAATCTCTGAGACCTCCAGCACGTTTCCTATCCGTAGTTGATCAATTTCATCATTACCTTGTGCTAGAGGGCCTGACAGATGCCTATGGGATTGAATGTGTGTTATATATAAGGGATGATTACCATTCCTGATTATTTCTTGTAAACTGAATAAATAATGAAGTTAATTCTGACTCATCAGGAATAAAGTCAGCAGTTTCAATGTGTAAAACAACTCCTTTTGATTACCAAGAGTCAATGACTAAGTTAAGAGATTCTGTAAAATTCACTAATACCATGAGAATAGTATTATGACTTTTGAATCATAAGGGTTTTTAGCCACTTTACTTAAATTTCCTGATTTATAACCTGCCTTGCATCAGTATAAAGTAGAGGCTCCAGAAATTGTGTCCCTGTACAATGTCAGGAAGAATGCAGTTAGTTCTCTTTATAAATTTAATTCTCTCGCTTTTAGATACCTGTTCTTAATGTCTCTCAAAAAATTATTGCAAGTTCTTTGTTCATCTTCTGTCCATAATGAGTCAATTTCAGCATTAGTAAAAGTTACTACAATTTCTACTGGGTCTATTTCTGCTAATTGATGAAGTCTCAGTTTTCCTTTTAGAACCAACTCAGGGACTTTTCTACATAAGTCTTAAATTTTATACTCTGTTTATGTGGTAAAAAGATCCATCATAAGATAATATCTTCCCTCTGCATTAAAATTCTTATAGGAGAATACTTAGAGGGTAAAATAAACAGGATGCAATCAAGCTCTGGATGTACACGATCCACATGTGCATTCTGTAATTTCTTTTCCACCAAAGTCAATTCTGTCTCAGCTTCAACTGATAATTCTCATGGGCTATTTAAGTCCTTGTTACCACTTAAGGTTTTGAACCAATTACTCAGTTTATCATTTTTCCCCAATAGTGGGCCTTAGATTGTAAATATCTCCTAGCAATCTTTGGAAGTCATTAATAGTTCACAATTTGTCTCTTCTGATTTGTACCTTTTGAGGTCAAATTTTTTGTAGATTTATTTTATATCCTAAGTAATTAATAGACTCTCCCCTGTATTTTCAGGGGAAATTTGTAATCCTCAACAAGGTAAAACTTTCTTTACTTCTTCAAACTCTTTCTAAAGTATCTATGTTTGAATCAGCCAGTAAAATGTTGTTCATATAATGGTAAACTATAGATTGAGGAAATTGCTCATGTGTAATTTCCAGTGACTGTCTTACAAATATTGGTATAGGGTGGAACTATTTAGCATTCCCTGTGGGAGAATTTTCCACTGGTATCTCTTAACAGGCTGATAATTATTATACGTAGGCACTGTGAAGGCAAATTTTTCTGTCTTTTTCTTGTAAAGATATAGAGAAGAAACAGTCTTTTAAAGCAATAGCTATAAGAGGCCTTTCTTAAGAAACAGGGACAGAATCTGGAAAGATGGCTTAGCAGGAAAATCACCCGCTACTTCTCTAGAAGACCTCAGTTCAGTTCCCAGCATCCACATGGGCGCTCCCAACACGTAACTCCAATTCCAGGGGCGTGAAACCCTTATACAAACATGCACACAGACAAAACACCAATGCCCATAAAAAGTAAAAGCAAACCATTAAGGAAAGACTTATAACAAGCCATTAGGCAATAGTGGAACACACCTTTAGTCCCAGTATTGAGAGGCAAATCAGGTGAGTCTCTGTGAGTTTGAGGTTAGCCTGGTCTACAAAACAAGTTCCAGGACCGTCAGAGCTACACAAAGAAATTCTGTCTTGAAAAAACAAACAAACAAAAACAATGTAGTACTAGTGCTGTGGAATTTTTTTTTTTTTTTTGGTACACTGTAAATTTGTCACTTGTATTGGTTTAATAAAATGCTGATTGGCCAGTATCCAGGTGGGAAATATAGGCAAGGCATCCAGACTAGGAGAATTCTGGGAGGAGGAAAGGCAGAGAAACTAAGTCACCAGCCAGACACAGAGGAAGCAAGATGAGAATGTGAGAAAAGACACCAAGCCACTTGGCTAACACCTAGGTAAGAATTATGAGTTAATTTAAGTGTAAGAGCTAGATAGCAACAAGCTTAAGCTACTGACTGAGAATTATGAGTAATACTAAGCCTCCTGGTCAATTATTTGGAAAGCACTGCTGTGTATTTGGGACCTGGCAGGTAGAACAGAAAGAAACTTCCAACTACAATGCAGCCCAAGAGGAAGTGATGAGCCCTCTGAATCTCACCCAGACTGACACAGGCCAAGTCAGTTGTTCTGACTCAACAAAATTAGCCATCACAGAAGGGCCTGCTTTGCCTCATAGTTTGAGGGCGCATTCTGTCTCATCAGAGAACTCAAAATTACAGGAGCTTGAGGAAGCTAGTTCTGGCGTGTCTGCAGTGAGAATGCAGAGGCAGATGAAGGCTGGGGCTCAGCTCTGTCCCTGGGATACTGCTACCTGTAGTTACCGTGGATCTTCCCACCTAAACCATGCCCAGAGGCTTGTTTCCTAGGTGATTCCAGATCCTGTCATGTTGACATTAACCATCACACTCACATGACAGGAAAATAACCATGTTAGAAGGAATAATTTAGTATCACTCAGAACATTCACAGTGCTGTACAACCATCTTGTCAACCTAGTTCCAGAACATTTTTATCACTACACGGTAAAGCCCCAAGCAGGGCCTGGTAGGTTGGCCTATAATCTCAGCTACTTTGGAGGCAGGATGATAGCAAAGTCAAGGCCTGCTTAGGATAAGAGAGCAAGTTCAAGGCCAGCCTAGACAATTTAGGTTCGGTCTCAAAATAAAAACTAAAATTTAGTGCTGTGTATGGTGGTTCATGTCTATAATCTCAGTACTCAAGAGGCAGAGGCCAGGAGAATGCTATAAGTTCCAGGCCAGCTTGTGCTACAGAGTGAGGCTCTGTCTCAAAAGACTAAAATGTCATGTATAAAAACTCAGCCTTCAATCCCAGCACTCAAGAGGCAGAGGTAGGCAGATCTCTGAGTATGAGGCTAACCTGGTCTACAAAGGGAGTTCTAGGCAAGCTGAGGCTACCTAGTGAGACTTTGTCTCAAAACAATTAAAAACAAAAACAAAAACGAAGTAAAGAACTAAAAAAATTAAAAGGGGGGACACAGTGATGGGGCACTTGCCTAACATGCCTAGGGCAACCCAACTGAGCAGTCCCTGGTGACTTACTGTTAATAAACCATAAAGAAATTCATTTTAAAACAGTTACTGGATAAACATATACTTCTACCATTTATTAAAGATGAAAACAAATATGATTACTAATGAGATGTGCTAGCTTATTTAGACATAATGAGTTAGGTTTTACCTGGATGTATGACACTGCAGGCTGTAGGGCACCTTCAAAGATTTTCAGAGTTGACCAATATTCTGATTTCATAATTAAAAATGATGAGAACATCACTTTGTATAAATACATAGTACAAAACAGTTTGGGGCCATTTCAGAAGTTGCTGGAAATCTTGTTCCCATCCCAAGCCAAAATTAATTTAATGCTCTTTTTAAAAATACAACTCAGCAACTCAAAGAGCAGTACATTTATTTGTTTATTGTGTGTTTGTGAATGCAGATGTGTGTGTTACACATGGCCATCGAAGAACAACTTCCACAGGTCAGTTTTAGGAATCAGCAGAACCTGGGGATCAAACTCAGGTTGTCAGACTCATATAACAATTGCTTTTACTTCACAAAGCATCAAACAGAAGTTTTTAAAATCAATATGACCCAAACATATAGTGATCTCATACTTATACACTGAGGAATGGTTGCAAGACAAAGGATTAGTCTTTGCTTTCTGTAATTAAGCCACTATCTTTTATAAAAGCAGAAAACTGAGTGGATGTGAAAAGCACAGCCTTTCATTCAAATGCCATAGTCTCAAATCTGAGCCTCAATGTTGTGGGCAGTGTTTCTTGGGCCTTTTCTTCATGGCCTGGTGGCATGCAGAGAGTCAAGTGCACATGTGCATTTAAAGCCAAGGCTACAAAGCTGTATGGGACTCATTATAGCCCTTGGTGAAAAGCCACCTCACAGGGGTCACCTCAGGAAGGACGTGACAAGCCAAAAACAAACAAGCACTTGGCATTTATAAAGAAACAAAACATCCTAATATTTGGTTAAGAATTTGAGGCCAGCCTGGGTTATACAGGAGACCCTGTCTCAAATATCTCAAATAATAAACAAATAAATAAGTAAATAAAATAAAAAGGAAAAAGAGGGGCTAGGGAAATGGTTCAGTCAATAAAGGGCTTGCCATACAAGCCTAGGCACCTGAGTTAAGATCCAGGGTACCCATGTAGAAAGCCGAGTGTGACTTCCTACTGTAACCCCAACATTGAGGAAATGGGAGACAGGAGGATCTCTGGAGCTTGCTGGCCAGTCAACCTAGTTGAATTGATGAGCTTCAGAGTCAGAGAAAGGGCCTGTCTCCAGAAATTAGGAGGAGAAGCAGTGAGGAAAATCTCTGATGTTGACCACTGGACACACACACACACAGACACACACAGACACACACATGTACACTCACCCACATGAAAGAAAGCCAGCTTCAGCTATCAGCTATTTGTCCTGCCTTGTTTGGTATACAGCTCCAAGCCTTATAAACATGGGGCTTTAAGGCATAAAGAAAATCCTCAGAAGGAAATTTCCCCAAATGGAAAGCTAAGTAGACTTCAGACCTTTGCCCCTTCACACAATAGAGCGGCCTACAGGCTCCAGATGAGCTGATGAATACCACTGTCCAATTCTCTCAGATGTTATTGAAGGATCATTTCCCTCTTTGAAATAGAGTAAGAGCGTGTGTGTGTGTGTGTGTGTGTGTGTGTGTGTGTGTGTGTGTGTGTGTGTGTGTGTGTTTCTAAGCTTATAAGCCTCAAAGCAACTGGCCCCTCAAATTCCAGTTGTGGCTGTTCTTTCAAAAAAAAAGAAAAAAGAAAAGAAGAAAATAATTAGAAAAAATGCTTTTACCTCCCTGAGAGATAAACTCAATGATTCCAAAATACCCCACAAGTGGTAAAATGTATTGTCTTGTGTGAGTGTCAAACATGGGGCCAGGAGAGTAGAGTGGCTGGCCTTGGGCTCGGTGTCTAGCATCCCTTTGAAAACAATGCTACACGAGAAAAATGCCCCATCAACTCATGAGCTAGATAACGAAGTTCCCATGATGCAACTCGCTGACAGGAGCACGGCTAAGAGATCACATCGCTGCACGAGTCATGTTCTGTATTGCTGTGAAGCTTCATGAGCTATTATCGGTGTCATGGCTGCCTGGAGTCATTGCAACTTCTTATCCTTGGCTCCTATGTTAGATGTTAGGTGTGTGTTGGGTGATGCAGTGATGACAGGTCATGTGTATATTTTACTTGCGATTAAAAATTCTTCTTGTGTGATTCATGAAATTCTCGCGATAATGAACAATGGCTCTTGATACTCCGAGCAAACAAATACTAGAGTTGTAGGTAGTGAATGTGGAAAGTTTCCTGGAGAGAAGGCACCAATCGAAGCCAAACTAGACATCTGGAACCAGGGAGGCAGATAGCTCTATGGGCACAGCTGGGCACAGCATTCCTAAGGCTCACAACAGAGCATCTTCCTCAAGCCCTCTCATCTTCTCTGAGCATGCTCATTACCAAACGTATTCTAGGGTCTGCGAAGCTGGCAGTATTGCCTATGGTCCAGGATGTCTCAGGCACCAGCCTAGGCTGGAGCTGACCTCCCTGGGAGGGTATCTACAAATACAGGTATCTATGATCTTGGTTATTTCTTTTCTTATTTTTAATTTATTTGGGAATGGGTGAGATGTGTACCACGGCTCGTGACTTGCAGGAGGCAGTACTGTCCTCCCACTATATGAGTCTCAGGGATTGAACCCAGGTCATCAACTTTGGTGGAAAATGACCTTATCTGCTGAGCCCTCTTGCTGGCCCGGTTTCTTTGTTTCTTAATCTCTAGCAGAGAGCTAGCATCTCATAGGGTCAGTATTACTACTAGTCACAGCCAGGGTCACAGCCAACATCTTCTGAGTGTTTACTGCTTGGGAGTCTGCTGTACTCTTTGGATGGGATATTTGATTTGATCTTCCCAAGGATCTGATAGGGTTAACCACATTCTCCAATAGAGCCTGAGGCTGATGTCAAGCAACTCACCAATAGCAGAAGAGTAAGAAACAGAATAGTTGAGGGATCTGCAGGGAGAGGGCTAATGAACGAACCCTGTCTTTTTACGACCTCGTTTCCATGAATGTGGGCAGATCCCACAACTACTTAACAGTACATGGTCATGGTGATAGGACCCCCAGGATTATATGCCTTTTAGACAATGCTGTTTTAGCCAACTGGAGCCAGAGAGTCTCCTGATGGCTTCAAGGAAGTAGAACTTCCCTGCTGTGAACTTTTCATGGCCCAATCTGCATGGGGAGCATGCGTGAATACCTCCAAGGAATGAAGTCTCTTCTGTTCATAGCCAGGCAGATCTTAGATCACCTGCCTGGATTAGGACATCTGCAAGGAAGCACATATAATGGCTATACCAGTTACTTTCTGGTGGAGAAGGGGAAGGGAGAGGAGGGAAGGGGAAGAGGGGAAGGATGGGAGGAAAGGAATGGGGGGGGAGTGGGGGAGGGGAGAGGAAACTGGACCAAGGAATCTTGACTCTGTTCTGCCCATGAGGCAGGGAGGCAGGGGGCCGTGCACAATCAGCTCTCTATCTGAAAGTCTGATCAGCAAGACGCATGTGCTGCCAACTGCCTTGTGACATTTCTAGGCAAGTGGAGACTTTGGATTAGGATTAAAGCTGTCACCCAAAGATCAGACCTAGCAGAAATGTGTCCCAGTGGTACCATGCAGTGAGAAGGGGGTATTCTGAGATCAGAATCAATGCTTATATAATTATGGTGTTTAATTGCATTAGTGCAGGTCTTTCAGGGCACATTTCACCTTGACTTTGAGGGCTGGAATTTAAAGTATGGCCTGCAGGCCACATGCAGTTGGAATGGTATCACATCTGTTAGATACTTACTATTGACTTCATTGGACATGCCAGGAAAAACTCAATAGAGCAGAGCCAGGCTGCCTGAGTGATATTTCCAAAAATAAAACTGAGTCTTGTGTTTAGGGACCAATAAAAATAAAAGATTCCTCTTTCTGGTTGACCATACATGTACAGGCAGGCCTGTGCAGAGCCTTGGTGAACAAGGACTGCTGTGTGAGTCTTCAGAAAGGCTTTCTGGTCTCTGACCCCAGGGGACATGGGGTTCCTTCACTAGTTACCACAGGAAAATGGAAAGCCAGGCAAATCTTCCTTCCAGGCATAGTTGGCACTATCCTGGGGACCAGGGTGTCCTATCATGGTTTTCAAAGTAACAAATAGAGCATTAGCAGCATGACCCGCAAGGCATACCTAGCTTAAGGCTGGCTGCCATGTTTCTCTACAAGTTGCCCAGAGAAGAGAGCCTAGTTAGTACTCCATCTTCTTGTAGGATCTACAGATGCCTTGTGTCTGTGTGCAGCCAGAAGAGACAGAGTGCTCATCTGTTTAAAACTATCCTTTGAGGCTGAAATGGGACTCGGTTGGTAGAAACCTTGCCTGGCATGTATGAAGCCTTGGGTTTGCTCTCCTATACTTAGTAAACTTGAGATGGTGGGACATACCTATGATTCTATCATGAGCAGGAGAACCAGAAGCCCAGGCCATCTCTGCCTACATAGTGAATTTGAGGTCAGCTTGGGTACATGAGACCTTGGCCTTTGAGGTGTCTTAAGAGGTAAAAGCGCTTGCCACACAAGTCTGTAACCCATGACTGAAGGAGGTGTCTTAGTCACTGTTCTTAGTCACTGTGAAGAGACACCAGGACCACAGAAACTCATAAGACAAAGCACTTAATTAGGGGTTTAAGAGAGTTAGTCCATTATCATCATATTGGGCCTGTGATTGTTGTCTCCCGAATAAGTGCCATTCTGGCCTTTTATGGCCCATCCTACTAAAATCCTATGTTAATAGGGGAAAAAGGAAAAAACCTGTTTTCCTGTGCTATAGACGCTGCCACCTGCTGAGTGCTAGCCTCTTGGGAGACTCCAAGACCTTGGGCGTGCCCAGATGAGGGGGCAGGGTGTGAAAGAGAGTTAAGGTAATAGAGAGCTGGGACAAAAGGGGACAAGGAGAGACACTCTGGCAGAAGCTGGGGACAAGCATGGAGTAGAGTTAGTGTGAGTGGAAGGGGCAGAAGGAATCCAGCATGGCGGGAAGCTAGAGGGGAAAAAGCTAGGCGAGATGCAGTGGCAGGAGAGAAGCATGGCTAAGGGACAGACAGGTCTAAGATATAAGATGTACTGAATAAAGCTCGAGTCTCTCAGTGTGTTGAGAGCGCCCGAATGATGGAACCTAAATGATTCCTGAGTGCGGATTATTTAATCTCATCGCCCCCGCCTGGGAAAGACTCGGCTCACAAAGAAACCAGACGCGGTATGTGATGGCACAGGGGCAAACATGGCCCTGGAGCTGAGAGCTTTATATCCTGATCAAAGGCAGCAGAGAGAGAGAGAGAGAGAGAGAGAGAGAGAGAGAGAGAGAGAGAGAGAGAGAGAGCTCACAGGCGAGCCTGGGTCTGGCATGGGCTTCTGAAACCTCAAAACCTACCCCCAGTGACACACTTCCTCTAATAAGGCTACACCTTCTAATCCTTCTCAAATCATGTCACTACCTGATGACTAAGCATTCACATATATGAGTCTTTGGGGGCCACTCTTATTTAAACCACCACAGGGAAGAACCAATTCTTTTTGTTGTTTTTGAGTTTGTTTCCCTCCCTTGGGTTTCTCTGTGTCCTGGAGCTCCTTCTAAACTGACCTTGAACTCACAGAGATCCACCTGCCTCTGCCTCCTGAGTGCTGGGATTAAAAGCATGCACCACCATTGCCTGGCCTAGAGAACCAATTCTTAAAAGTTTCCTTGATTTCCATGCATGGTCTGCAGCACACCCACCATCACATGCACACATACACACACACACACACACACACACACACACACACACACACACCACACACACACACAACACACACACACACAACACACACACACAACTCTTTCAGAAAATTCTTACTTGGGAGTTCAGAGAATCCAAAGCTTGTTGTTATTGGTGGTGGTGAGTGTGTGTGTGTATGTGGGGGTGGGGGGGGGGGGGAGAAAGAGAAAGAAGAAGTGCTTGATATGTCCTGAGGGGAGAGGAGATGAGAAGGAAGCAAAGGGAAGGAGTCTTTTCTTAGAGGGAACTTGACATCAGAATGCTGGGTGGGCCAGGGTATTACTTGCTTATTGGCCAGGACTCCAGGAAGTAGATCAGAAGGCTAAGAAGGTCCAAATCAGGGCCTTAGAGAAGGAGCAGCCTGGTCATGGGAAAAAATAAGCCTAGAAAATCAGGATTCCATGGCTACTATCACACCTGTCACTCAAGTAGCCAGATATAAGCTGGGGTTCCAGGTCTTAGGGAGTATCCTTAAAAACCGATGGAGACAAGCAAGGCTGGGTGTGGTAGTATCTACTATGTTCCTGGCATGCAGGAGGCGAATCGGGAGCCCAGGCTACACAGTGAAACCCTCTCATCCAAGAAAACAAGAGGAGGAAGGAGAGACAAGAACCAGCTTTAACCAGTCATTAAGAAACAATACCTAAGAAGGTTCTGGAGAATCACAGAACAAAGATGCAAGAGTCCCCAGTGTCACTCACACCCCAGCTGTGAAAGATGTTTGTAAACGACAAACAACAGACTGGTCCCCAGAGGCCTGGGAGGGAGAGGGTGATGAGGTGACCTCTCTCCCCATTGTCTTGCTGAGTCTAATAAGAAAGGTGAGATGACACTCATGCTGTGGGTCCCTCTGGAATGTAAGTCCATTTCACACTCCTGCACTTGAGACCTGTTCGGTGTCAAAGTCAAAGTGGCTGTTCCCACTTTAGGTTGGTTATTTCTTACATTATTTCCTTCTTCCAGGTTTCTCTCTCTGGTTGTGCACGTATGTGTGCCTGTCTCTGTCTCTTTCTTTCTTTGTGTGTGTGTGTGTGGGGTCTTTTGTGTTTGTTTGTTTGTTTTGGGGACAAGGTCTCACTGCGTAATCTTGGATGTCCTGGAACTCACTCTGTAGACCAGGCTATTTTAGCTTTGAACTGACAGAGATCCACCTGCCTCTATCTCCCATGTGCTGGGATTAAAGGTGAGCTCCACTATACCTGGTACCAGTTCCCTTACTTTGAAGGCCTGGATTAAGGTCTGTTCAGTTCACTTCTCTCCTGCTCAGCTAAGGAGTCTGAACTTCCTGTCTAGTGGGGACCATTCCTTTCCTAATAACTTGCAATATGAAGATGAGAAAGAGGGGGGGTGGCCCTGTGACGGAGCTTTCACAGAGCCCCAAAGCAACCATTCAGAGGCTTATTTATGAGAAGGGAAGGTCTAGATTTGCCTTCAGAGTTGAAGATTTTGGTATCACGAAGCAATGACAGAGTTTAATGATCATAACATTCACGGGCTTTTTCTGTGCAGAAGGGCTATATATTTCAATTTACCTCATTTATGTGTTTATTCATATGTGGGGTTGTATGTACTTGTGAGTGTGGATGTGTGCACACTTTGGGTACACGCATGTGCAAATGTGTGTATGTGGGGGGGGGGCAAAGGCTGACTTCAGGTGTCTTTCCTCACTTTCCATCTTTACTTTTTGAGATCATTTCTTCACATTGAGCCTCAAGTTCATTGATTGACTATGCTGGTTTGCCAATGGACTTCAGGGACCAATCAGCCATTTCTCTGTTCTTTTCATTTGGCTGGGTTCTGGGGATGTGAACTTTGAACTCGTCATATGTGCGAGGAGTTACTAACTTAGCCAGCTCCCCAGGCCACATTCCCATTTTATTAAGAGTGGACTTGATTATGTGACTTGGGCCAGTGACACTTGGCAGTAGTGACCTATGCCTCTTCCAGACAGGATCATGGAGGATCTGTGCAGATTCCAATGGCATAAGCCTAGCAATAGCCTACATAGGAGACACTCTAACACCTCAAGTTCCAAAGTGAAGGGTGTATGGAATAGATCAATGCCATGTCACAATTGGCTAATTATATGATGAACTTAATCTAGGGAGCTCCCAAGACCTCTGGAATCGAGAGTTAGCACACATATCCAGTGTACTCAGATGGCTATGATAAAAGTCTGCTTGCTGGCTCAAGCCCATAATCCCAGCAATGAAGAGGCAAGAGTATCATTGCAAGTTCGAGACTAGCCTGATCTACATAGTGAGTTCTGGGCCAGCCTGGTCTACGTAGAGTTCCAGGCCAATCAGGGCTATAGTGAGACCTTGACTTAAAACCATAAAACCATAGTGAGACCTTGTCTTAAAAGGCGGTGTGTGTGTGTGTGTAACTTAGCTGGGAAAGTGCTTGCCTAGCATACACAGAACCCTCGCTTCAATCCCCAGCACTGTATAAATCAACTATGTTGGCACATACCTATAATGCCAGCCCTTGGAAGGTAGAGACATGAGTGTCAGAGATTCACGGTCATCATTTCTTATATATTGAGTTTGAAGCCAACCTGGAATATATGAGAACCTATGTCAAGATAAACAAACAAAACCTCCTAACAACAACAACAAAAACAGCCCAGTGCGATAATCAAGCATCATTCTAGCTACCGAAGTGCCTAAGATGTCCATATAATATGCCACTGCTGTCCTGTGTGTAAATGAATCCTGTTTTCTGAGAAAGTGAAAGGAACAGTCATTAAGTCACTTTTCTGAGAACGGCAGGCTGGCAACAGCAGAGCCAGAGTTCACACTCAGAAGGTCATTCCCTTGCTCGTTTTACCATAAGGAGCTGCTTCAGGAGACCCTGGCCCACCTCGAAGCAGAAGCACACGGAGAATGGCAGCTTCTAACTGGGGTGTCCTGATCTGATTCTGGGTTTTAGCTATGGTGGCCCGCGGTGCTAGGTTTCTGGCCCCTTATCCTAGGTCTAATAACTGATCACATACTAGGGCTCCTGTAAGCTGGAAGCATCACAAGCTTTAAAAGATGAGGTTTGTGGGCTGAGGAGACCATTCTGTAAGGCACTTGCTACAGAGACCCACAGGATAGAAGGAGAGAGCACAGATTCCCACAGTAGTCCTCTGTCCCCCGTACACACTCCTCACTGTGTGTGCGCACACACAAAATCAGCCAATATTTGTAAATTTTTACACGAATGAACAAAGCCCCATTTTTGCTAGTGCCCACTTCCCGCTGTCAAAGCGGCAGAAAGTGGGTGCTTCATGTGAGCCCCTCCCAAAGGAAGAGCCTGAGGAGTGGGTTTTCTGAATTTGGGAGAAGGTGATCCTCAGGCTCACCTTTGTGTGGCTGCTCAGTCTAGGCTTTGTTGGGTGCTTAGCAGAACAGGGTCTCCATTCTTCAAAGGCCTGGGACTTGATGACAGTTTTCCATTCCTAAGCTTGGCAGAATGGCCACCTTCCTCAGGAAACGCTGGCTGCTGCCTCCCCGGAGGAGGGAAACTTCTTGAAGGACCCCTTTCAGAAGAGGGAGAAAAAAAAAGTCACCACCAAACCTCCCACTAGCGAAAACATACCTCTTCAGGGCCCTCTTGCAGATTTTTAAATGGGTCTCTAAGTAGGAAAGATGCAGGGAAAAAAAAAAGCAAAAAGGGAATTCCTAGAATTTGATTCAAAGATGTGGACACATAAATAATAAACGACTCACAAATGAGAGCTGAGAAAGGAGACTGAAAATCCTCGCAAGTTCTACAGGCCAAACCTTTCATTTTGATCATGACACTTTTCCCTACTTGAGCGTTTACATAAATGGTTCTCTGGATGTCTAGGCTATAATTTGTGTAACATTTAGCTATGGAAAAAAAAATAGTTTAGATTAAGGCAACCGATTCACTCCACTTCTCAAGAAGCTCGTTTGTAGCTATCTGCTCTTCTTAGAAGTTGACTTTATTTATTAAAAACAAAAACCAAAAGCTTAACAGTGGGTTGGGAAGATGGCTGAATCAGCTAAGTGTCAGTCCTGGAAACACGAGGACCTGAGTTTGAGCCTCCGATGCAATGTAAAAAGCCTCGTGTGGCATGTATTGTACCCCTGGAGCTGGGCAGTGGTGACAGGCAGATCCTCAAGGCCTGTGGGCCAGCCAGCCCAGAGGAAGAACAAACCAAACAAAAAACAAACCAAAAGCCAAGGTAGACAGTGCCTGAGGAACCACATTGGAGGCTGACCCTACCCACCCACCCACCCAAGGTTGCATGCACATTTCAATACACACAATTTTATACAATATGCTGTATTCATTTTTTTATTACTTTAAATTTTTTTATAGTGTTGAGAAATGAACCTACAACCTTATGCATTTTAGGCAAGTGCTCTAGTATTCAGTCCTATTTTTTTTTTTTTTTACTTTTTAAGATTTTTAATTAATATGTATTGACAGTGTGAATTAACAGGTTCAGTACTTTAGAAGAACTCTCTCTTTCTTTGACAGTATCTCGTTTTTCCAGGTTGGTCTTGAACCCACTGAACTGAACTGCCTTGAATCCTTGACCCTTGTGCCTCCACTCCTGAGTATGGGGATTAAAGGGGTCTGCCACCATGCCTGAAGTTTCTGATCAAAGCTCCATAGCTAGCCTTCATGCTTATACTGAACTATACAAGTTAAAGCCATCCTACCTGGGCAAAGCTGTGCCATAAGAAATAGAAAGAAGAATAGTGAGCCCGAAGGCGTCACCTATGAGCATGCCAAGAACAGGTTGTGTTGTGCCGGAAGGTGGATGGTTGGTTATATATGAGTGTTTTAGGCTGCCGCATGTGGTAGAGAGGCTAAGTGGCATAGCATCACAAGCCCCGAATCTTGGTTTGGACTTAGATGGAACTTTCTGAATTGGTTTATAAGATGTGATATTAAGAGGGGTGTCTAGGCAGGGGCTTATGGGCTGCAGCCATATTGTACTGCAAGTCTGCCCATTTTACTGAATGATTCTGAAAAACCTTTTCTGGTTTCTTTCATCTCCTTTCCAAACATGCTTCCCTTAACTCCTGGGGCCTTTACCTACAGCACTGGACTTTCTTTCTCAAAGAGGAGAACCCATCAGCATATGACGGACTGGCCCCATGGAGGAGTTAGACACTCAGGGCTTGCTTCCCACAGGGCTCAGTCCTTCAGTAGCCATAGGGCCAAAGAGTCTTTCACCTGAGGGTAACCTAGGATTAATTAATTAATTAACTAACTAATTAGTTTTTGGACCTTTGTGATGCTTTTTATATTTTACAAAAGGAGCCTGAGTGTGGTGGCAGAAGAAGCTATTAATTAAACTTCAAGAATCTGGATAAAATATGACCCACTGATACACTCCACTTGAAGTTTCTGAGATCAAGACTCTCCAGAGCTCGGTATGGAAGCTGGGGCTGGGCTTCTGTCACAGCCTTGAAGAACTCTAGTGTCACATGCTTGGAAAAGAGGGACCATACAAGTGGGTCACCAGGATCCCCACTTTCAACCTATCCATTGGATACAATTGAAAAAAAAATGTGAGTTGGCTTATGCTGAAACCCAACATGGCAGGCATTGCCTAGGGACTCTTCCTAACTGTGCTTTCCTCTGAGAAATCTGATACTGATTTGCTTCTAAACAGGTAACCATGCTCTTTGGCACAGGGCAGGGGACTTAAGCAGTCCTTAGAGAATGAACCGCTAGACACTTATGCTCCTGTTCAATGGAAGTGATGGCTAACTGATGGCTGGAGTTGTAGACACATGCTTAACATGAGCAAGGCCTCCGATGCTGTAAGGAAAAGGAGGGGGAGCTTATGTGACCCAATATTCACAGATACTAAGAAGGAGAGTTCTTGGGCTTCTGGGGAAGATTTCCCTGTTAAAAAAGTGCACCGAGGGGCAGTGGGGTGGCCAGCAGGTAGAAGTGCTTGATGCTAAGTCTGAGGACTTGAGTTTCATCCCTGGAACATATGATGGAAACAGAGAACTAACTCCTATAAATTGTCCCCTGACTGCCACACACAAGCTGTGACAGACACATACCCAGAAACATTCATTCTTTCCTTCTTACTTTTAGATTTTTTTTTTTTTTTTTTGGTAGACAAGGAAGTGGTGGTTGGAGGTATGGCAAACATATCTCCACAAAAAGAAGGCCAAGGAAATGTCCCAGAAGCTGGACCAAACTCTTGCAGCAGTGAGCTGCTAAACCGATATTAAACTAGGGACGGGATTCAGTGGGCCACAGCTGTGAGAGCTGAGCTGTCTTCTCACTGATCGGGACTTGCATCTGGGTTGTTGAAGCTGGCATATGTTGGTTAATCATTAATATGCTGGCTGATATCACTTTTGCCCTTTGCTTAGAAACAATGTCTGTAATTTTATTTTTCTTTTATCTTTTAGTTTTTCAAGACAGGGTTTCTCTGTATAAAGTCCTGTCCTGACTGTTCTGGAACTTGCCTTGTAGACCAGGCTGGCCTTGAACTCACTGAGATCTGCTTGCCCCTGCCTCTGCTGGGATTAGAGGTGTGCACTGTCATCTCCTGGAGCCTGTGGATTTTATGATTGTCTTAGGCACTGTTCTATTGCTGTGAAGAGACATAATCAAAGCAACTATTATGAGAGGAAGAAAGCATTTAATTGGAAGTTTGCTTACAGTTTCAGAGGTTTAGTCCGTTATCATCATGATTCAGAACATGGTGGCGTGCAGGCAGCAGGTGCTGGAGTAATAGCTGAGAGCTATATCCTGATTCATGAGCGGGGTGTGTGGTGTGTGTGTGTGTGTGTGTGTGTGTGTGTGTGTGTGTGTGTGTGTGTGTGTGTGTGTGTGTAGGGCCGTGGAGGGGTGGCTATGGACTTGGCATAGGCTTTTGGAACTTCAAAACCCATCCCCAGTGACACACTACCTCCAACAGGGCCTTAACTTCTAATCCTTCTAATCCTTTCAAATAGTGCCAATTCCTGGTGACTAAGCATTCAAATATATGAGCTTCTGGGAGTCGTTCTTATTTAAAACCATCACAATTATTCTGTAAAGAAAATCCATTCCTCCATCCAATTATATAGCTACTTTGATATAGCCAGTTGTTTGCAACTAACAGGTCCCTACTTTTGCAGTTCGGAGTCAAAAGAAGTTGTTCACCTCTGAGCCATAACTGTAAGGGCACCCATGGGGTGTGTGTGTGGTGTGTGTGTGTGTGTGTGTGTGTGTGTGTGTGTGTGTGTGTGTGTGTGTGTGTGTGTTGGGGAGGATGCACATTCCATGGTGAATTGATGGTCAGAAGACAACTTTGTGAAGTTAGTTCTCTCCTTCCACCTTTATGTGGGTTCTAGGAATTGAACTCAGGCTACCAGGCTTGTGGAGTAAGTGCCTTTCCCTGCAGAACCATTTTGCCAGCCTAGCTTCCTAATATATTAAAGAAAGCTGAGATGGGGAAAAGCAAGGTCACATCAGTGGCCTGGGAAAAGTGGCTATCTCAGCTTAATCAGGGTGCTGGATCTGTTCTTCATGGAAGGCTTGAGATAGACATTTATCCCTGTGACAGGAAGTGTGGGAACCAGCTAGCATCCATCTCATCTGCCCATTCGCTTTCTTTGCCATACTATTTGATGAGTCCTATTGATAATGCCTGTTTTAGAAATGAAGCTTGAGGATCCATCAGTCAGCCAGCCAACCAATCAATCTCACTGTTGTATACTACCAGAAACTATAGGTAACTTCAGGGAGAGGGTTTGTGGGTACACTTACTGCACTGTATTGCTATTCCATAATGTTTATCTTCCTGAACCATGGACAAATACACTGAAAGAAACGTATCCTGAATTTATGCTTCCCTACTAATTATATTTATGTGGTTCATTCAAGGGACTACTAAATGATTTGACCAAAGAAAGAAACAAAATAACCAATTATATCCTTCAAAAATGAATGCTTTTGGCAAATGTGGTGGCACATGCCTATAACCCCTGCTCTTGGGGGGGGGGGCTGAGGAAGAAGGATTGAACGTTTGAGACCAATCTGGGCACCACAAAGGGAAAGCCAAGAGTTCAAGGCCAGCCTGAGCTATATACTGAGAATGTGAAAACGAAACAGAACAATAGAAAAGCCACGTCTACCAAAACTTGGTGGGTTTTTTTTTAATGCATGTATATATGTGCATGTAGGTGTGTCTAAGTGCATGTGTGTATAAGTGACATTTACACATGTGTGAGACAGTGAGACATTCAAAGGACAGTGAGACATCCAGCCTCAACTGTCATTCCCTGGACACCACTCACCTTGTGTTTTTGGGACAGTGTCTTTCACTTAGCCTGGAGATTGATAATTAGGCTAGGCCTGCCAGCCAGTTGTCTTCAAGAATCCACCTGTTTCTATCTACCTCCCAACCTTGAATATAAGGATTTAAATAAGTATGTGTGCCATCATGCCTGGCCTTGGGATTTTGTGTGTGTGTGTGCCACAAAGCTATGTAGCTTCCTGAAAAAAATTAATTAGGGAAATAAGAATATCATATTCCACTTTGGGCCCAGTGAACTCAGAAATACAATGAAAAGGAATCTCTCTGTCTTTCCACATGCCTTTTTGTGTGTGTGTGTGGCACACTTTGTGCCTGGAAAGACTTTCTTTGAAATGGAAAAGCAACTCTGCTGCTAAATATGATGATGAGAAGCAGAAACACTATTCTTGAGGTTAAAAAAAGGTTTTTCATGACTCTACTAAGCCTTGTGTTGGAGCTCATTGAAAAGCTGACTTAGCGAGACAGATAAAATGGATCTCTATCTTTGCTAAGGATCTCTCACCGCTACAGCTCATCCTGAGGCTGTGGAGACCAGGGAGAGACCGCATGTAAGCTGGTCTTTAGATGGCCATCTGAAAACTCATCAAATGGCAAACCATGAAAAACAAAATCACCTCGGAAACTTTCAAACTGCATTGATCTGCGGCAGAAAGCCCTCACCACAGGAAGAGGAATGATGGATGAGGGCTCACGGGAGGCTTTTCTTTAAAGTGCTTTGTGTGTCTGTGTGTGTGTGTGTTTTAATTTATGTATGGAATTGCCTGCAGATAGTAGATAGACTATATTTGCTATATTTTGAGGAAGATAAAATTATCAGGCTGTCTATGTATTTCAAAGCCGGGGAAAACAAAAACAGCTTTGAAGCGTCTCCTCCTGGATTTTTTTTGGGGGGGGGCTCCTAATCTTCTAAGAGATGGTCTTGATAATATTTATTCTTTTTTTCTTTCAAAGACAGTTGAAAGTAGCATTTTCTTAGTTAAAATAGCAATGCAAGCTCTAATTAGGTCAACTAAAGTGCTCACGGAGCCCAGCAGATGATTGAAATGATCCTGAAGGACAGGCAGGAATTTCTGAGCAACACAATCTACCCTTCTGTCTAAACACCTATTCTCTCCTGACCTTAACCCCCAAGCCTGGGTGGTGCCTATGGAAGGGACACCCTGGACTTTTGTATAGCAAGTTTCCCACATAACCACCCCCAACAAAGTGATTAGCCATCCATCTTCCATGGGCCCAGGATAATTTACTCGCTTTCTGTATGGATCTGTGTGATGAGGGAGGACCACATTTGATGCAGCCATACAGAACTGACCAGAAAGGCTTTGTTTTACATTTTGAATACTCTAAGACATTGGTTTCTCATAAAATCCCATCCTGTGACTCTCTGGCATAGGAGAAAAGCTGAGATAACATTGGAGAGGGTAAGGCAGTGAATGTTTCAGGCTCCTGTTCAGAAACAGCAGCCAGCCTTATGGGATCACATATGTGTGCCTTATTCAGTACAACTTTATTTATAAACACAGACAATGAGGTGCTGAAGCAATGGCCCAATGGTTACGAGCATCCCACCCACTGCTCTTCCAGAGGCTCTGGGTTTGACTCCCAGCACCACATCTAGTGGTTCACAACCACCTATAACTCTAGTTCTAGGACATCTGACACCTTCTTCTGGTCTCCAAAGGCACCCGCACATGCAGGCATACATCAATAAAAATAATGTTTTTTTTTAAAGTATTTATAAAATGACAATGAGCCGGGAAAGTGGTTCATACCTATAATCCCAGCCCTTGTGGGCAGAGGAAGAGGTAGGGGAATTTGGAGTTCAAAATCATCCTCAGCTACAAAGTGAGTTCGAGGGCAGCCTGGGTTACGTGAGGCCCTATCTTATAACACATCAACAACAAGAAGAAGGCAGGACCGAGGATAGCTCAGTCTGCCGTGCAAGCATGAAGACCTGAACTGAATCCCTAGCACCTGCATGCAACAGTTTGCTCACCTGTGATCCCAAGTACTGGGAACATGGAGATGGGATCACAAGTGAGCAAAAAATGGGAGATGGCCATTTTAGCCAAGCCAGGGAACTTCAGGTTTAGTCAGTGACCCTGACTAAAAAAAAAAAAAAAAAAAAAAAAAAAAAAAAAAAAAAAAAAAAAAAAAGCAGAGCAATCGCAATCAACCTCTGGCTTCCACATTCACCTCACGGACACACATACATACACAGAAAAGCATACATGAATGAGTGCACACACAGAAAACATGCCTTAGAGTCATGCTTGGAGCATCTCATGGGCTGCCCCACTGAATGTGGTTCAGCTTCTAGTTTGTGCCTGGTAGGATCCTGGCTGCTCTGGTGAGGATAGCTAAGACCAAAAGCGGCTCTAACTTATTTAGTTAAGTCCATTACACAGGCTACCTGAGTCCCAGGCCATGAATTTGCATGATGGAAATCTGCTGTGTTCATTAGGGTGCAGACCCACAAATTAATCAACCACTTGGCCACCCTTCGTATGTGACTATCTCAGTCATCAAATACTCTTGTCTCCTTCTTCTTCAGCATCCAAGGCTCTTTATGAATTGGTACCAGAGCTGAATTATCTACTGGGATAGGAGATTCTGTGGTTTAGACCTTCAATGTCCCCCTAAAGAGCGTATGTTAAAGGTTCGGTCTCCAGAGTGCGATTATTGAGAAGTTGTCTTAAGTTTTTATTTTCATGTGGCTGTGATTAAATAACCCAACAAAAGCAGATTAAGGGGCAAAGATCTTGCTTAGAGTCATGGTTCTGGGTTTCAGTCCATCCTAGTGGGGAAGTCCAGGGGCAGGAGCCTGAAGGAACTGTCCACATCCCTTCCCTAATCAGAAACAGAGTCATGCATGTGGGCTGCTCCTTAGCTCCCATTCTCCACTCAGTGGTCCAGGACACAGCTGGGGAAACATGTGTGGGTCTTCCCACTTCAGTTCGTGCAATCAAGATAGGGGTATCTAGAGGCCCACCTCCTAGGTGATGCTAAGATTCTGTTGAATTGACAGCATTAAGCATCACCCTTAAGGGGTGAGTCCTAATAGAAGTCCCTAAGTTATTTGAAGACTTCCCTTCAAGGAGTCTGTGGGAGTCTGGCTCTCTTTCCCTTCCTTTTGTTTCCTGGCCAGGAGTTGAGCACTTGGCTCCACTAAACATTCCTATGATGATATGCTATCTCACCACAGGCCAAAGCCAGGAGGACAATTGTGGTGATATTTTATTTGTGTTCTAAGAAATAGAGCTGAAGGTCAGGGGGCAGAGCCAGCCACTAGTTAACCATAGAGGCCAGGTAGGGGTGGCTCTCACCTTTAATTCCAGCACTAGGCAGGTGGACATAGGAATATACAGCAAGTGGAGACAGAATCTCAGTCTGAGGATTCAGAGACAGGATCTCTCCCCCTTCTAGCCTGAGGCATTGCTAGAGGTCTCAAGTCTCTCTATTGGATGGCTCCTCTGTTTCTCTTTGCTCTTTCAGCATGTACCCCAATATCTGGCTCCAGGTTTTTATTATTAAGACCAATTAGGATTTATGCTGCAGACAATTACACATGAACTGAACTCTCTAAAAGTGTGAAGAAAAATAAAGTTTTTCTCTGTATGAAATTGATTATCTAAAGTATTTTATTTGCATGTTTGTGGGGTAGGGTGTGTGTGTGTGTGTGTGTGTGTGTGTGTGTGTGTGTGTGTGTGTATGAAGGTTCACTTGCCCATCTGTGCTAGAGGCTAGAGATTAATATTCTTTGTCTTCCTCTATTACTTTCTACCTTAATTCCTGAGGCAGGGTCTTTTACTGAACCTGGAGCTCACTGTTTTAGATAGGTTATGTTGGCCACCATATTCCCAAGATCTACCTGTCTCCACATCCCAGCTCTGGAGTTAGGAGAGTGTACCACCACGCCTAGTTTTCTCATGGGTTCTGGGGATCTGAACTCAGGTCCTCATGGCTACATAGCAAGCACTTTACCCATTGAGCCATGTTCTAATACCTCAAGTTTGATATTTAATAAAGTAACAGAAAGCTGACTAATATGGTAGGTAGAGTACCTGGGGCCCATGGATGTTTTCAGGGGCCAATGGTCATATTTTGATATGATTTAAAGTTCAAGAAAAAGAAAATAACAATAATAAATATGTAGAAGTTTATCTGTTTGAATTTTGGTTATTTTTTAACCACTTTAGTTGTAAGCATACCTTCAGAAGAGGCCCACAAAGGAAATAGGCTTGTCATATAAGTCAACTATATAGTTTGAGTGATAATGACCCCCATAGGCTCATATATATGAATACTTGGTCCCTAGTTGGTAGAACTGTTTGGGAAGAGTTAGGAGGCATGGTCTTGTTAGAGGTGGAGGGCTTCCAGAGGCCTATGCCATTCACTTTCTCTACCTTATACTTGTGGATCAAGATGTGAGATCTCAGCTACTCCTCCAGTGTTTAATACCAGCCTGCCTGCTGCTATGCCCCCCACCCACCATGATGGTCACATGTAGTGGGGTTATGTTACATTGTAAATAATTGTCCTGCCTACTGATTTAATAAAAACGCTGATTAGCCGAACGCAGACAGGAAGTGTGGGTGGGGCTATCAGACTAAGAAACTCTGGGAACAGGAAGGACAGAGCAGAAATGCCACAGAGACACCAGAGAACCCAGCAGATGCAGAGGACTACTATGCTGCTCTGAAAGAAGGTACCAAGCCACATGGCTGAACAGGATAAGAATCATGGGTTAATTTAAAGGTAAAGAGTTAGCAAATTATATGCCTGGGCCCTACATCAATTAGTGTACAATTAATATAAACATCTGTGTGTTCCAGTGGGACTATGGGACAGCGGGTCAGCAGGTCAGAACCTCAGGGCTAGGCCAGAAGGGCTGGGCCAGAAACTTAATACTACCGTTACTGGCTCTAATTCCCTAAAATAGCAAGCCCCAAATTAAGTGCTTTGTTTTGTAAGTTACCCTGGTCATGGTGTCTTATCACAACAATAAAAGAAGTAATTAAGAAGACAGCATACCTAGTTAAATTTGAATTACAGAAAAACAATGAATATTTTAATCTGAATTTATTATGAATATTACATGGGTGATATTCACTATAAAGAAATATGTGTCTGGGTGTGGTAGAGCAAGCTTACAATCACAGCTTTGAGAGGGCTGAGGTAAGAAGATTGCAGGTTCTAGGCCAGCCAGAGCCACATAATGAGACTCTGTCTGAAAAAAGAAAAAAAAAATGTTTATTTGGAATTCAAATTAAACAGGCATCCTGTGTTTTATTTACTAAATCTGGCACCCCTACAGGGAAGTCAGTGTGGCTCTGGCTGGAGGCAGCTGTGCTGCAACTCTCCCACCCATATTCCTTGAGGTGTACATTAGGTTTCTCAGAGACAGTCCTTACAATGGGGGTTTGTGTGCTAGTACTTTATTTAAGGAAGTGCTCCCAAAGGAGACTCAGTGTGGAAACATCAGCAGGACAGGCAGAGGTGAGGCTCAGGCAAGGAGTCTGTAGAGTCCTGGGAACTTCACTCTGACCCCCTCTGCCTTATACACAGTAACCTCAGAAATGTCCAAGGTCTAGGAAATTGAGCAGAGTGTTTCATCAGAACTAGGGCAGAAGCATAGGCTGGAGCAAGCTCATTTGGATTTACTCCCTGACCTTTCCATAGATCCAAAGGAAAATGATAAAAGTCAAGCTCATAAAAATAGAAAAATGGGAATGGATACAGTTTCCTGGTGCCAACCTTTTTGTCACGAGAGAGACCTATTCCTCACAGAGGAGCCCTATACCTCATGAAAAGGGCCTACTCCTCACTGAGAGGGCCTCTATGTCATGAAGGAGCCTGGTATCTCACTAAGAAACCTGTACCTCATGTGGGTCCTGAGTTTCACAGAAAAGACCTATACTTACTGAGGAGTCCGTACCTCAGTGGCTGGCCTATAATTCACTAAAGGGTCTTCATCTCCCAGATGTGTTTATGCCTCGCATAAAATCCTGCATTTTGGTGATGGAGGGAGCCTGTACCTTACAGAGGATCCTATACCTCAGTAAGGGAGCCTATACCTTACTGAAGAGGTCTGAACCTCACAGATGAGCCTGTGCATCACTAGGGTGCCTGTACTTCTTTCAGTGACGAGGCCTATATTTTGCAGAAAAAAATCTGTACCTTTGAGGGGCCTATACCTCAGAGAGGAGCCTATACTCACAGAGGGACTGACTCCTCACAGGAAATCATGTCAGAACTACTGAGAGGCTGCCTTATTACCATAGAAATAGCTTCTTGGTTCCAGTCTTCATTGTTTGACCCTGTCACCGCCTCATTAAGAGTATTCAACTGCTCTCCTCTCTAGGCAGACTACATCTGAGCCTTGTCCCCAGAATACCCGCATCCCATTCATCATACCTCTATTGTTCTCCAAGCATGCCATTCACTTTCTCACCTCTGTGATCTTCCTTCTAACACTTGTTCTTCCCAGAAAGCCACCCTTCTTACCCTCTTCTAAATGGCATTTTCTCCCCTTGTTTTGAGACTGGGTCTTGCTATATAGCCCAGGCCAACATGGAACTTTCTATGTAGCCTAAGTTGGACTCAGACTCCCTGAAATTCTCTTGCCTCAGCCTCTCTCGTATTGGGATCACAGGCTTGGCCTGGCTGGACCAGCAGCATCTAATGATCCAGCAATGTCCCTCTCCTACCTCCATCTGTAAGAAAAGCTGCGTTCTCCTTGGGCACCAGCACATGTCAGAGAGGTGACTTCTGCTATACTGATGCATGTCCTGTTTGCTCTCTGGCTCCTTTACTCTGGCAGGGAGTGGATCTTATTCATTTGAATATTCCTAACACCTCACCTATAGTGGTCCCTTAATTGTTTGCTGAAAGAATAGGTGATGGATGGATGGATGAATGATATTTAGCTGGTGGCTTTGCTCAGATAGACACTGGCTACAGTTGGCTAGTGCTGCATTACTGTAGGCAATGGATATGTGTGGTGGGATTCAGGTGTCAGCTGATAAGGTCCAAAGATGCTTATCCAGGGTCCCGGGCTCCTGAGGGGGTGTGGCCAACCTGGAGGGGGTGTGGCCAACCCCATTGATAAGGGGCTGCTGGGACCCTGGGAGTTCTGTTGTTCCTGATTCCTGGCTGCTGGAGAGACTGGTTTGGAATCCATCGTCCATCGCTCGGTTACTCTCCAGTCCCTGTTCAGGCGCCACTATAAGCTGTTACCTGTATCGTGAGTGTTGATTTATATTTTAATAAATATTAATCTTGGACTGGTGCCTTGTAAGTAAAACTCCGCCTACAGGTATGTGCTGACAGTGGCAGCAGAGGCATTAGAAATACATGAGAAAAGGCAAACCAACCTGCTCTAGAAATGCTGGATTCTACATCTGGACCCCACCCTTTCCTAACCCCACAGGCATGCCCCAGTAGATGAGTCTGTGATCCTTCTTCTCATCTCTCTCTCTCTCTCTCTCTCTCTCTCTCTCTCTCTCTCTCTCGTGTGTGTGCATGTGTGTGCATGCATGCATGCTGTACATATGTGAGTGGGCACATATACACCATGGTGTATCCATGAAGATCAGAAGACAGCTGTGTGGAAGCTGGTTCTCTCCTTCTACTATGTAGGTCCCTGGGATCAAACTCAGCTTGAGAGACTTGATGGCAGGTGTTCTTACCCACTGAGTCATCATGCCAGCCCTGCACCATCTACGAAGCCAGGTAGGAGACTCTGGCCCTAGTCCAGCTCCAGTTGTAGTTTAGAAATGAGCATTTGTCCATTCTTCACCAGCCCATTAGCCCCTCTCTGTTGGGCTGTCAGGGGGTTCTCTCTCTCTCCCTCCCTCCCTCTCTCCCTCCCTCCCTCCCTCCCTCCGTCTCTCTCTCTCTCTCTCTCTCTCTCTCTCTCTCTCTCTCTCTCTCTCTCTCTCTCTCTCTCTCTCTCTCTCTCTCTTCTCTCTCTCTCCTTATTGTCTCCCAGCCCTAGAACTTATGTCAATGGCCTAGTTGAAGGGAATCAAGTATTCCCATAACCAGATCTGACCTTTCTTCCATGAACACTATCCTTAATCAGACTTAATTCATATGTCCCTTTGGATATTCTAAGTACCTCCTGCCTCTCTGTGGCTTCAGCTCCCTGGAAAGCCCATTGCTATGGAAAGGCAGTAAGGGGTGAACTGGTGACTGATTAAATTCTCATGGGGCTTGACTGTGATATGAGGCAGCTGAGTGGACTTAAGGAGGCTGTTCATGTCGTGTCCTTATCTACCCATGGTACTCATACCATAAAACTGATGACATTGAATGAGGCCATGTAATAGATGCATGAAACACAGGATTCCCCCCCCCCCTTACAGATCCTGGCAATCCAGGGCACAAAGTGACTTGCCATCTGAGAAAGATCCATAAGAGAGGTATATATACCCCTAGGACTTAAGACTCTGTTCAGGGCAAGGGAGGGGGACTGTGCACCAAATGGACCTGGATGCAGACACAGCAAGCAACAGGACAAAGACAATGGTCAAGGAGCACCAGGTGCTGAGCAAGGGCCCAGAGTGCACAGTGTAGAAGACACCATCATTCTTAGGGGTCCTAATGAAACATGCTCCTGTTACGAGTGGGAGCAAAGGGGACCAAATGGCAAAGAGAAAGAGATGACAAGGAAAATTGAAATGCTGTCCTCACAGCTGGTCCAGGCTCAGTAGGGGGTGATGCTTGTACGGCTAGGGCATCCAGAGCACCCTCAGCTGCTCCTTGTTCTCTTCCAAGACTTGCTGTCTGCATGGCTCAGTGAGTACTGCAGTGCCCCTCAGGAAGATGGCTGGGCACTGTGCTGTTAGCATCTTCCATTCTCGCCACTGACCACAGTCTCTGCCTCTTTCTCTCTTGCCTTCCCACAGCCAAGTCCAGAGAAGGGTCTGAACAATTAGTACTGCCTCTTTACTTTGGTTCATATTTCTCCTATGCATCCGTTCCACATCCGTGCCTCCATCCATTCATGCATCTCTGCATGCATGCATCCATGTGTAGGCTGATCCTCCATTATCTGGCTACTCATTTATTTCCCCCAACATTCCCTATAATACTCAAAACACGAACATGATATGGGGGGCTTAAGAGAATCCAATAGTTCTCTTGGTGCAAGAAGGGAGATGCCAATCAATGATTTTAGGATACTGCCACAAATGGCTATTCAGGGTGCTGTGGAATGCAAGGCTTTAGGGACTGGGATCGTTGGTCACTTCAAAAAAATCATGCCAGCTTGTCTCAAAGGATGAATCAGGGTGCTTCCAGATTCCAAGATGGCCAGAAAACAGCTAAGCAGGGACCAACAGGACTGGAGATTTCAATCTGAAGCATTTCTCCAAAAGGTGTATGGTACCAAAACATCAGTGTTCTGAGGTGGAAGTTTTAGAAATGATTGGACAATAATGGCATTGACTTCATTAACGGATTGATCAATTGATGTATTGATCATTTTTGGTCATTACTGGATACTCTAAGAAGTGAGGCCTAGTAGGAATAAGTAGTGTATAAGGCTTTGAAGAGTATATTCTGTGTTCTTCAGTATTTATTCCTGTTTGTCATGATGGGCTGCTCTGTATTTCCCCGCCCCCTCTATTATTATGCTCCGCTTTGGCTCAGGTTCAAAGCCATGAGGCCAAAGACTATAGGTCACAACCTCTACAACAGTGAAGTAAAGTAAGTCTTCTCATCCCAGGTTTTTCTGTGACAGGGATGAAAGCTAAGGAGCATGATGACCCCAGATGCTTGGCTTCTGGGAAAGCCTGCTTCGGCTATCATGTAGGGTATTTGGAGAATAATAAGGGTTGGAACAATAGAGATAGGGTAAAGACTGGTTAATTTATTCACCAGATAAATTTTTACAAGAACCTACTATGTGCCAGGACTGTTCTATGTGTAAATGACAGAATGGGTAAATGTTGTTGACTCTCTGTTTCATATTCTTTTAGATATTTCCCCAAGAATGACATTTAAAATGTATTATTGTTATTTTATTGTTTTATGAGTTTGGATATTTTGCCTCCATGTATCTCTATGCACCACATGCATGTCCATGGAGGCCAGAGGAGAGAGTTGGACCCCATGCAACTGGAGTTACAGATGGTTATAAGCAGCTATATGGATACTGGGAATTGAACCTGGGTCCTCGGGAAGAGCAGCCAGTGCCCTGACCCCTCAAGAATGACATTTTGAGATGTCTTTCTTTAATTCAAATGTTCTAGCTCTTAGAAGAATTATTACTGTGAAAACTTAAGATTTCATTTATTAAGGCTCATGCAGGACAGCTGCCTGGCTGCTGGTTCCCTTCAGCTGTAGTTCTAATGGTTCTGTTTCCATCTTTTGTTTGGGTTTCACCTGCATCCCTCAGGAATAAGGTATCTCCAGGTAGCTCCTGGGCTTTCTGAAGTGGTCACAGAAATAAATTGGCTTGGGCTCTTTGACTTAGAATGAATAGATAAGTTTGTGGACAAAAACTAAATCCATATTGACTGTAATAGCAGGTTTCTGGCCTGGACTAGCCCCTCGATCTGGACCCATCCATGGCTGCTTCCCCCCCCCCCCCCAAAATGACTCAGATGCTTATATTAATTTCATGCTGTTTGGCCATGGTAAACTCGGTTGGTAGAGCATGGGACTCTTAATCCCAGGGTCATGGGTTCGTGCCCCATGTTGGGTGTCATCTGTTATAGTGAGGTTTCTTGCCCCTTGCCAGAGGTCCAGACCCACAGACATGCAGTCTCAGACACCTAGCTGCCCGCTGCTGCTTAGGACCCCTAAAAATGACTCATATATTAATTTCATACTGTTTGGCCTATGGCTTGGGCACATGGCTAGCTAACTCTTTCATCTTAATTCAACCCGTTTTCATTTATCTGTCCTGCCACGTGGCCTGTGGCTCACCTGTGTTCCTTACATGTTGCTTCCTTGGGCAGCTGAGTCCATCTCTCTGTCTGATTCCACCCTCCTTCTACCTATCTTCCAATTCCCACCTACTCCTACGGTGCCTGCCAAGGGCCAAAACAGTTCCTTTATTTAAAGAACGATATTCACAGCCTTCAAAAAGACATTTCCACATCAACTGACAGTTCTGATTCCTAGTTGGAATTATTCAAACAAGTCCAAGGGGACCAGGGATGATAATTAGAGACCCCTGGCTTCTGACCTAAGGACTTGCTTCAGGACATGGAAGGGCCAATGGCCAATGGCCCATGGCCTCTTGGGGGACAAATGCAACCCTGTTTTCTCATTTGCCACAGCCTGGTCTTCTAGACAGCTGAAGAAAGCTTTATGTCTGTACAGAACATGAGAAATGTTGCCTGGATTTTCCTGGCTGTAGTGGTATAATCCGGAAGGGGAAAAACAAAACAAAACATTTTTTCTTGTCCTAACAGCTCTGAGTTCAAATTATCCCATTTCTTAATTATATGATCCAGACAATTTAAACAAACTTTCTGAGACTAATTTTCCTCATTTGTTTTATGTGGCAGAATGGAAAATCAAAGGATGTTTAAATTTTTGGCTGAGGCTTCAAAATGCTGAGGGAAAAAAGTAATAGGTGGCAGTATTGAAGAACTAGCTCAGTAGTTAAGAGCAATTAGATTACTGCACTTACAGAAGACCCGAGTTCAGTGCCCAGCACCCACATCAGGCCACTCACAACTGCCTGTAACTCCGGCTCCAGTGAATCTGAAGCTCTAGCCTAATGTCCCTCATCACTGCACTCAATGCACAAACTCACATGCAAAAACCCACTCAAATACATAATTTAAAATAAATCTTAAGGGCTGGAGAGATGGCTCAGATGTTGGGAGTGGTGGCTGTTTTTCCAGAGGTCCTGAGTTCAGTTCCCAGCAACCACATGATGGCTCACAACCATCTGTAGTGAGGTCTGGTTCCCTCTTCTAGCATACATGCATATAAAATAAATAAGTATTTTAAAAATCGTAAAATAAAACAAAACAACAAAAAAAGCAAGCTGGGTGGTGATAGTGCAGGCTTTTAATCCTAGACTATGGAGGCAGAGGTGGGCAGATCTCTGAGGTTTTGTTTATCTGTTCTGTTTTTAGAGACAGTGTTTCTCTATGTAACAATCTTGGCTGTCCTCGAACCCACTCAGTAGACCAAGCTGGCCTTGAACTCCCAGAGATGCACCTGCCTCTTCCTCCCAAGTACTGGGATTAAAAGCGCATGCTACCACCTCCCAGTAGATCTCTGAGTTCTTGAGGCCAGCCTGGTCTACAGAGTAAGATCCAAGACAGCCAGGGCTACATGGAGAAACCCTGTCTCAAAAACCAAATCAAAACCAAACCCCCAAACAAAACTAAAAAAGAAGAGCATTAAGCATAGAGTGCGGGAAAATGTAAGTGAAATGCACAGCCTTTCCTAGCAAAGGGTTAAATGAACCGAAGGAGCTCAGTTGTTGAGGAAATCAGTGAAGGCACATCTGGCAGAGACCCCTCCCCCCAGTCATCGGTTTCTAAGGTCAAGGCACACACTCAAGGTTGCCTCATGTTCTCAAAAGTTGCTCTGTGCTGCTTTAATTTAGCCAGTCACAAAGGAATGTGAGGTTGAGTTTGACTACTCATCTGGGGCACAGGACCCTTTTGCCTCAGGAGTAAAGACTTAGTTAACCCTTGCTGGGAGTGCTTGCCAGCCTGATCCAGCACAGCTACTCACCTGTGTGCAGAAATTAAACTTTCTGCCTTGCCAAAGTGCATAGGATTGTGCGGTCATTTTGCTGAGAGCCCCTGACCCATTTCTAACAGTTCTTCTAAAAAAAGATGAAGTGTTAAAAGATATATGCAAGGCCTTAAAGGATGCATCCTGGGGACACATCCTTTGAGACACTGAGCTCCAGCATTACTCAGAGGTATACCCAGAGCCTTAGAAGCCAAAGCTAGATTGAGACTTGCCAGTGAGACAAGGGATCATTTTCCATTGGGAGATCACTTCCCTCTTGCTACAAATCTAGTAGTAAGAGTCAAAGGAACCCTAATTCCTAGAGCGGGGCGTAAGGTGAGTTCCTTGCTAAGGCAATAAGGCAAGAAAAGGGAAATGGATTGTAAAAGAGGAAATGAAACTGTCTCTATTCAAAAATGACATCACTGTCTACATTTCAAAAGTCAAAAGAATTTGCAAAAATAAGCAACTGGAGAAAACCGGCAAGCCTAGCAAGGCTGCTTGATGTCAAGCTAAAATGCTAAGCTCAGCTGGATGCTTACAGCCTAGCAATAAACACTTAGTAGGCCTTTTATGGAAGTTCTAACAGCTAGATGCCGTGGTAATGCACCTGTATCCCAGTCACCGGCAAAGGCTAAGGGAGTTGATGAGCCCAGGAGTTCAAGGCCTGCCAGGGAACCTAACAAGGCCTGCTTCAAATAAGTAAATGAAAAAGAAAAACCATAAGTAGTTCTTTTTCTTGTTTTTCATCCTGAAGTCATAGCATTGGACTTTACATGTTACTCTATAACTCATCTTGAGCTAATTCCCGGGGGTTAAAGAGATGGCTCTGTGGTTAAGAGCACACACTGCTCTTGCAGAGGATCCCAGTTTGGTTCCCAGCCCCTTTGTCATGTGGGTCACATCTACTCCAGCTCCCGGCAATGAGTGCAATGCCTTCTTCTGACCTCCATAGGTACCTGCACTCCTCTACACACACACACACACACACACACACACACACACACACACACACACACACGACTAAAACTAAAATAAAATACACATAGTTATTATACACTGCACAAGATTTGTTCTGTGTGTGTTGTATGTGTATATGCATATGTGTGTACTGTTTCACTAGCCCATGCATGCATGCGGAGGCTGAAAGTCAATGTTGGGCATCTCTCTATTGCTTTCCATTTTTGTTTTTGAGTTATGGCCTCTCACCAAAACTGGTATTTGTTGTTTGAAGCTAGACTGGCCACTAGTGAGCTTCCAGAATCCGCCCATATTGGTGCCCCGGGCACTGAGATTACAGGATTTTTACATAGGTCTTAGAATCAAAACTGGGTCCTCATATTTACACGGCAAGCAGCTTACCCACCGAGCTCTCTTTTTCTTCTCCATTTTTTCTCTGCCTTTTATTGTTGATGGTGACAATGAGGACCCCACAGAAGGCTTGAGGGAGGACAGCTCAGGCAGCTACTGAAGCTGACTTTTTTGCCTTTGGCCTTTGTCTTCATCCTGGGTCAGCTTGGGGAGCCACAGGAAGCTTGCTGAAGAGGCGGGAGGTGACAAGAGGAACTCCCGAAGGAGAGTTATCTGGCAAACCTCAGGATTGCAGGAAACTCAGCAGCTCGAACTCAGTAAGAGGGAGATGAAATATAATGAAGGGTTTTTTTTTTCCTTTTGCATAAGCATGAATTATTCACCAAAGATCTAAATTCTACTTTATTACAGCTTTAGATTTATCAAGGGGAGAGAATTCCTTTCCATTCCCTTTTTGTCTCCTTTGGAGAGGAAGGATGACCTCGCCCCGCTCATCAGCAGAGTGTAATGTAATGGTCACCTTTAACAGTGGAGAAGGGCAAAGTGCCCATGGGTGGGGAGCCAAGCAGTGTGGGATCAACATATGTCCTGAATGATTATGCTGCCACACCTCTGCCCAGATGTGGCCGGGGTCCTCTCTGTCAGAGAGATCACACACAACCTTTTGTGATGACCTTGATGCCAGCTGTTCCCTTTGTTTTAAGAACAAGGCTGCTCTAATCAACTTACATGCTGATTTTGAAGTGGCCAATCGAGGACCTTGTGAATTCCTTCTGACCTTGGCTGCAGAAGGGAGACAATACAATAGTGGTGGGTATGCTGGGCTGAAGTCAAGGTCAAGTTTGAGCTCCTGGCTTCACTGGGCTCCTGTGTGAGTGTCAAGAGTCTGTTACTCTCCATCCCATGATCCCGGAGGCTCAATCACCATTAGCCAGGCTGTTTGTAGTAGGTGACTCTGACCCACAAGAGACAGTGCCCTCAGGTATCTGGGCTCATTCTATTGGAAAAGCTGCCATGGTATTCTGACAACCTGAGGGGTGATGTCAGATTTAATTTGGCTGCAAGGGCTTTGCAAACCAGAGGTGCAATGTATTCCAGAACCTGAGTAACTGCTGTTGTCCTTTCCCTGAGATTACAGTTTTGCCATCAGTGTTTACAACCTTGGGTGTAGTTCATATGGCCCAGTGAAGGATGACTGGCTAGGTGGTGTTGACACTGATGTTACCTATGAATCCTTTAGAACAAGGATGGGGAAGGGGAGAAATAAAAAAACACCTCACTGTAGTATGTTTCTGACCTCTCTGGCCTGTGGTCCCGTAGTCCTGCATACCTACAGACCCACAATCCCACAGAAACACACAGACACTTGAATTAATTTTGTACTGATCAGCCTATGGCCCTGGCATATTGCTAGCTAGCTCTTGCTCTTAAACTAGCCCATGATTCTTATCCTGTTCAGCCACATGGCTGGGTACTTTTTCTCAGAGCAGCATAGTTGACCTTTGTATCTTCTGGCTTCTCTGGCATCTCTGTGGCTTCTCTGCTCTGCTCTTCCTATTCCCGGAGTTTTCTTAGTCTGGTAGCCCTGCCCACACTTCCTGTCTGCCTTCGGCCAATCAGCATTTTTATTAGACCAGTAGGCAGGACAATGATTTACAATGTAACGAAATAACCCCTCTACACCTCAGCTTATATGTACTTGGGGTACAATTTAAATGCCCATTTGCTGTCAGTCTTGTCACTTAACTGCCACAATAGTTATGCTTGTATTTCTGTGATAGCTAGGATTTGATTGCTTCTGCAAGTGTGAGATATCCCAATTTGAGAGATGGAGCTGAGAAGCCCAGATAGTGGGAGAGAGCTTGAGGCACATCTGGATTCAGGTGTTCAATCATGGAATGAAGATTCAGGCTCCAAGTTTTACTTCCTCTTCGCTGAAGGTGGAGAATAAGTCAGCTGCTATTTATTTTCCCCTTGTGGTACCCAGGGACTCATGCATGGTAGGCAATGCTCTCCCACTGGGCCCCAGCCATCTTTTTGACTATTTAATTTGAGATACAGTCTTACTAAATTTCCCAGACAGGCCTTGAACATTCAGTCCCTTGCCTTAGTTCCCCAAGTGGCTGGGACGATAGGCCTGCACCACGAAGCCTGGCGAACCTCCAATTTTCGTATCTTACTTGTGGCTGGCTTTGAACTTCACACTGGAAGATCCTCCCAGTTTTCCAGAATTACTAATTGTCTAACGACGGTTCCAACTGCACTCGAGGACAGCTCATTTTTCTCAAAAACATCAGCAGGCCTTTAGTGAGTTCCAGGACAGGCAGGACTACATAGAGAAACCCTGTCCCAAAAACAAAACAAAACAAAACAAAAGGGAAATGGTCTGTGGGCTTAAATGAGGTGATTTCTACCTCACTGGTGAATGCATATAAAGAGCATGTACATGAGTTGCAAGCACATAGTCAAGTGTTATTTATCATAATTATACCATCAGTTAGTTTTACATTTGTTAGGTTGTTTTTTGGTTTTTTTTTTTTTTTTAGACATGGTTTCTCTGTGTAGCCCTGGCTGTCCTAGAACTCTCTCTGTAGACCAGGCTGGACTCAAACTCAGAGATCCATCTGCCTCTGCCTCCTGAGTGCCGGGATTAAAGGTGTGCTACCACCTTTTTGCTTTAGGTTTTGTTTTTGAGACAAGAATCTCATTGTGGAGCCCATGTTGGCCTTGACCTCACAATTCTCCTTCCTCAACCTCTCAAGTGGTGGATTGTAGGTATGACCCACAACGCCTGGCTTTATGTATTGTATTTTAAAATTCCTTGATAGAGAGTAAACTAATCTCTGTATGTCTGATGTTGGATATAATGGCCAACACTTAGGAAATATGTGTCAACCTCGTGTGAGGTGGAAGAATGAATCAGTATGGACATGGAATGTTGAAATGATGTATTATCTCTGAAAGGAAATAGGAGGTTTAGCTTAATTCTATTTAATTTGGATATTTAAGCTCATTTTCTTTATTATTTTTGATGGTGATTGTGTGTGTGTGTGTGTGTGTGTGTGTGTGTGTGTATACAGGAACACATATGCTATACTGTACCTGAGGAGTTCAAAGAACAACTTTTGGGAATTGGTTCTCTCCATCGTGGTTGATTCTGAACTCATGATGGTCCTGCCTTAACCTCCTGGGGGCTGAAATTACAGGAATGAGCTTCCACGCCCATTTTTCTTTTGAAAATGGGAAAATCCTTGTTAAGTTCCACTGCTGATTTAAATGTTACTGTTGTGCAATTTAACTCCATCAATTTTTCTCTCTCGAAATCTCCCAAACATATTATTGGTTCTGCTTTCATGACTGAGCCTTGCTTGCACCCTTTGTTTACATGCTTTTCTTTCCTGTCCCTCACACCTTTGTTTGAATGAAGCATTCTGTCAGAACTGAAGGTTTGTTAAGACCAAATCCTCTCAGGTTTTGTCTGAAAATGTGTTTGTGGCTCACAGATACACAAAAGCTATCCTCTGCCCTCAGCATGCGTGCTGTGGCACACAGACACACAATAATAAACACAACATGGAATTTTAATAATCATGTGCTCTCTCTCACAATGTCCTTAAAATATCCTCTATGTCTTTGGTGTTCTGAAAATGCACCAATGAAGACAGAGGGATGGATGTTTAGAGAGACAGTTCTTTACCTGGACTTATTCTAGGAAATCTGTCCTCTGAGATTTCTTTTTGCTATGTTTTAATTGTGTGTAGCTGTGAAGAGTATGTGTAGAATGTATGGGCTTCTAAGAAGCCTGGAGATCAGCCCAGCCTCAGCCAGTGCAAACTAGGGATAACCAGTGCCTTTAGATACATGCTCCTAAGCACTTCTGCATAAGCCAGCCTGGGGTCAGCCCGGGCTGAAGAGGGTGGAGTCCAGACACAACATTCCTAAACCATAGAGAAGAAAGACCACTGCTGAAAGCCTTAGGTACCAGCAAATCAAAGCCCTTCCCTCTGGCTGGGGGAAGGGTCTGGGAAAAAAAAGTATTTAAAGCCTTCCCTTGATTCAACCTCGTCCTGGAGGCTGAGTCAGTGCCATCTTGGCCCCTCCCCCAAGGGGAACAGCTTGACCCTCCAGCATAGAGGCAACTCCAATTCCTGACCCCAAACCAGGCATCTGCAACAAGTGTGTGCACAGTTGCCCATGGAGGCAGCTGTGAGCCACCATGTGGGTGCTGGGAACGGAACTCAGAACCCCTGGAAGAGCAGCCAGTGCTCTCAGCCGCTGAGCCATCTCTGCAGCCCCCACCTTTATCTTACTACCACAGAATTCTACAGTTTTGTTCCTGTTCTCTGCCGCTTCCTATTCTTAGCTGTTAGATGCTTCATTCCACTGTCTGGTTAGTTAACTTCTTTCTCTCTGCCCTTTAACTTTTAGCATCTTCCTTGGTATGTTGGATGTGGGATACTTGGAAGTCTGGGATAAATTTGGGTTTCTCCATAGAGAACTCACTTCTGTTTGTTCCAGGTTCCAGAGGCATTTCTATTCCTGGGGTCATCTCAGTTATAATCACTCCACTTGGGAATTCCAGACCACCTACAGGGGGGGGGGATGCCTTTTGCCATAATGGAAAGCATCACAGATAGCCTGTGGCTTGACTGTTTGGAGGTAACTTCTATCACATGTATACACACACACACACACACACACACACACACACACACACACACACTGCATATCAGTGCAAGTTTGAGTGAGTATAAATTTGAAGGTATTTCTAAATATACTCTGAGGCTATGAGTACAGCCTTTGGAGACGTTTCAGATCTGTGCTGGAAGATCACTTCCCAAACTCTTCTTTCTTAGGCAGACCTCTTGTGTTTGCTTCTTCTTTCGAGGTCATCAGCATCAAAGGTCAACTTCACCAGGCTTTGCAAATGCCCTTGGAACATTGATGACATTTCTGCCTCACTCAACTTGATCCCAGGTACAAATTTGTAACTTTACCACTGATTCCCCGAGGCTGTTAAAGGATTATTTTCATGCCAGAATTTTTAGTTACTTTTCTATAAGTGTATTGATCTTGTCATGTTTCCAGAAATGCAAATTGGTCTCACACAAAGGAAAAGATTCATGTTTTATAATTCAACAGTCTTCATTAACTAGTGCCAACAGACAGCACCCACTGAATGTTCAATACTGGTTTTGGAGGTTAATCTTACTGTGTATTTGAAAAGCACTTTTAACAGTTCAAGTTGTTCTCACATGTGTCTGTGGTTCTCGATGAGGCTAGCATTGCCCTTAGTGGTGTATGGGTTACATCACAGACGGGGACCGCTATCAGAACTGAGTGGGACATCAGGGACAATGATCTCTGCAACGCACAGGAAAGTACAACTTAATAATTTGCCTGTGACCCCTGAGGACATCCCAAGCCTGGATATCATATCATACTTTGCCTCACTTCTTGATACGGCCCAATTTATTTAAAAGCTATTTTCTTCAATGTTTATACTTTGATGGTCTTTACTTCATCGTGGGATATTGGTATTATTAAGATTATATCTCTCTGTTTCTTTTTTTAAAAAAGATGTATATATTATGCATTAAGAGTTCTGCTGGTATGTGTGCCTACATGCAGAAGAGGGCACCAGATCTCATTAGAGGTGGTTGTGAGCCACCATGTGGTTGTTGGGAATTGCACTCAGGACCTCTGGAAGAACAGCCAGTGCTCTTAACCTCTGAGCCATCCTCTCCAGGCCCTGCTTCTTATCATGAGCAAACTAGTCCTATTGGTTGTCATTCTTCCAACATTGGTTTCATTGTGGTGAACTCTGGTGCCCCGTTCCTTGTTTTCCTCATATTTGAAGTATAAATGAATATATTTATCAAGTTGCTGTCACCTTATTTCTTCTTTGCAAACCAGCAAGCACTCCGACCTGAATTACATCCCCAGACCTGTTTTTTTGTTTTGTTTTTTTTAAATTTTAAGACAGAGTCTTACTAATTTTCCCAGGCAGACCTTGAACTCACTCTGTAGCCTAGGCAGGCCTCAAATTTGTTACCCTCCTGCCCAGCCTCTTGAATAGCAAGGATTCCAGGTCTATGCCAGCAGGCTATGCTTTATTTCTTTTTGACAGAGGCTTACAGAGGCATAGTGACTTGTCTGGGGTCACCCAGCTTTCACATGAGGGTTGATGACTGTGACTTTCATCCTCCTCCCTTCTCATATGTTTGCTGGTCCAGTCATGGGGGCTCTGAGGAATCAGATTTGTAGAAATGATAGTCTCCATTCTCTGGGAGAGAAGATTTAGTGGGGAAGCAGTGGCTAGGTAAGAACTTCCTAGCAGCACTGGTGCCATCAGAGTAGCACAGAAGCAGAGGGACCAGTACTGCAGGAAGGGATGGAGATGGCTCTTCCGTTAAGAGCACTGGCTGCTCTTCCAGAGGATCTGGGTTCAATTCCCAGCACCCATATGGCAACTCACAACTGTCTGTAATTCCAGGATCTGATACCTTCACACTATTTTTTTTTTTAAAGAAATGTCAGAAGTTGAGCTGGGTGGTAGTGGCAGCAGTGGTCGACGATGTCTTTGCTCCCACTCAGCACCACTGTATTCCATGTTTCTGCTAGGATGGCCCATTGAGCAGCATTGAAATCATTCAACTGCTCTTATAATTTACAGTCCCAGGTCCATATTCCTTCCAACAAAAATATGGTCAGGCCTATCACAGCAATACCCCACTCCTGGTACCAACTTTTGTCTTGGGGTTTCTATTACTATGAAGACACACCATGACCATGGCAACTCTTATAAAGGAAACCATTTAACTGGGTGGTTTACAATTCAGATGTTGAGTTCATTATCATCATGATGGGACATGAGTCGTGGTTCTTTAGAGCAACAGAGCCAACAGGATGGATGAATAGACAGGTAGATGCATAGATACATATGTGTATATATACATATGTGAACAAAATATACAGACACATACATGACAGATGCATGCATATATACAAAGATATGTACATATGAAGAAATAAGAAGATGCATAGATAGATAGATAGATAGATAGATAGATAGATAGATAGATAGATAGATAGGAAGGAAGGAAAGGATTTAAGGGTACATATACAATTAAGGAAGCTGAGCTATCTCACAATGAGCCATGTAAAGACAACCCAGGCTGCTGATAGTGTATGTCTCAGGCCATGTCTGAAGGCCTCTTAGCTAGAGAAGATAGCTCTCAGTTGAAGGTCAAAAGCCTGAGAATTAGTGGGAATGAGAGGCACTGTATAAGGAATGGAGTCCAAAGGCTGGGTGGGCAGTCTGGATGGAATTCTGATGTCCAATGTAGCAAAATCAAATCAATACAAATTATCAAACAAAAAACAAACAATAAAAAACAATCAAATAAGCAAACAAACGTCCCACTCCCAGAGAAAAGGAGGATTGCTTTTTATATCTGATAACCATGCCAAAGGTTGGTCTTCCTGCCCTGTCTGCTCAGGCTCACATGATGTATTCTAAACGTGCTTTACCTGCCTTTTACGCACCCTTCAGTCAAACTGACACCTAACTCACATGGGAACCAAAGAAAACTTCCTATTTTTGCTTTTAGCAAGTACCTTCCTCCCCTCTCACACATACAGACCAATGTGCTTTACTGTTTTATTCAGTTCCAAAAGGCTCCAGATTCCTCCGAGGCCCCTCCCTCACTGCTGAGCCATCTGTGGTTTTCCCTGCCTAGCTTGCCCTCTGCTCCTGGCCTGGCAGAGCTCCCAACTTGACCTGCAGGCCTTTACCTACAAAACCATCTTAATTTTGTTCTCAGCCCATGATGCCAGCTGCTGGCTTTAAGGTTAGGTTCTGAGAGACAGTTCTAGAACTTTCAGTAATACATCACTGTACTTGTACCCATCTTGGACCCTCCCTGCCTCCAGCTGAATGGAGCTCTCTGGACCCCCTCACGAGTCTACCTGTCTCTGCAAGGGCCTCCTTGCTACCACAGCTAACATGGACTCCCCGCTTTCCTTGGGCTGCACTCTCCCTATTCCCTGCCATTTGGGAGCCATCATTGGTGTCACATGATCCACCTGTGATTATCTTTAGTTTTGAAACAGGTGACACTTCCTATAGCAGCTAGCCCAGTGTTTCTCCAGAGTGCGTGCTGGCCAGAATCAGGTGAAGACAAAGCTCTCTTCCCCTGCAGGCCCAAGAGCAAGTAAAACATCCTGTGTTCCTCCACACCGGGCAGAGGATGGTCTCAGCTGTCCCGGAATTGTCACTACCCCCCCCCCACCAACCAGAGACATCTGGACACCGCTTGCTTCTACAGGTGCAGCTTTGCAGTGGATCCTGAGATGTCCACATCCTGAGCCCCCGTGCCCATGTGCCATGAGTCTGTTCACTCTGTGATGTCTCCTATAAGTGAGTGGGGAGTTGGGTTTCCACTGGATCTGACTCCCGCCTGGGTACCTGTTGTGACACACTATCCCCTTGCTCTCCATACCGTCTGGCAGGCTGATGTTTTGGGAACAAGTTCACATTTACCTTTCATTGCATCTCATGTTCTGAGCCCTTATAATCCACTTTTTCAGCTAATGATTTCTGAACACCTACTCCATCCTCGGTGCATATAGGAGCAAGACAGGCAAGGTCAATACTCTTATGAATGGGAGTGAGAAGCGGGCAGCGAGTGAGGGAACATGAACAGCACAGTAACTGCACAAGGCGAGAAGCAGTAAGGAAGGAAAACAGAAACCAGGATAATGTGATCGGAAAAGAGCAGAGAGAGGGGAGAATATTTTCCATTTGGGTGTTAAACTCTTTCCCTGGACTTTACAGTTTCTAAAGACTGGAAACAGCCTTCCCACATCAACACGCTCACCTCATAGTTTCAGTGTTCATCTTTTGAATGTTGTATCCCTTTTCTCAGGTGACATTTTAATGTTGGCTTTTCTGAAAATAAAGCTGCCCTTTGGAAGAGTAACAAGGAAATTCCAAGGCTCATTGGTTCAACAAATACTTGCTGAGCTCCTGCCATGTTCCAGAATGTTCCAGGCATCAGAAGTATGGCAACAGGTAACGTAGATGAGACTCTATGCACAGAGTTTCCAGATGGCTCACTGGAGGCAAGGGGTGGGGGAGGTGGGGAGCTCACACACCTTTATTTGGCTAACAGCTCATTTTGAGAAGGGACAGGATGGGACTGACTGCAGAAAAAGTTGATGGAGGTCTGATCACCCAAGGCCTTCAAGTCATAGTCCAGAGGTTCTGTGCAGTGGGAAGCAACAGGAGGTGTCTGCTCTATATTCTGTAAAGTCTGCTCTGGCTACCATGATGAGATAGATAAGGCGGCGGCGGCGGGGAGGACAGGTGGACCTCTGTGAAAATCCAACCCAACCGGTAAAAGAAACCGACACACAAAGGATACACAGGGCACACTGGAAGCTGAGGCTAACAGCTCAGTGGTAGGGTGCTTACCTTTGCCAGCACAAGGCCCTGGGTTAAATCTCTAGTACCACCATTGGATGAGGGATGTGGGGGGGATTTAGGTTCACAACTGGGCTGGTCAGATCCAGAAGCTGATGACCGACTCTGAGAGGATGCACTGGCTAGAACCATTTATTTTTATTCTCTCCACTTGGCTTCGGTCACCAGTTTGGAGCTTTAGCCACCCGTTAGTAATCTGCATGCCTTTCTCACCTGCCAGCCCCACTCAGCCCCACAAAGACGGAAGAAAGGAACCAAGCCCAGAGCTGGCACGGCTGCTTTCTCCACAATCATGTCTCTGTTTTATAGCGCTTGTCATCTTACATTATACATGAATAACTAATCAACCAAACACAAGCCAACAGATGAAAAAACAATGCATGTTGGATCTGGAATGTGAACAGGGTAAAAAGTAGTATTAATCCCACTGGTAAATAACAAAACGGGAGCAAACACCAGGGCTTCGAAGACAGGAAGTGTACTGAGAAGCACTCCTGGAAGAGAAAACCTCCCACGAACAAGGTGGAGGGGGGCAGGCAGGAGAAGGTCACCATCCTTACATCACAAAATGCTATTCTTTTTCCTGGCCCTTCTCTGTGACCATGAGAATGTCACCCAAGATCAGATCTACTGGCCACTGAAACTCCCCTCTGCCTCCTTTGTTTTTACACAAGTCACATCCTGATCTTCCTCTGTTCCCTAGTGACGTAAAGGTCTTGTCGCTAACTAGTACTGAAGTGAGATCCGACAGAATTGTTAGCTGTTTGAACTTTTATGATGTATAGCAATATTCTAGGTGTGTAACAGGTGTCTTATAAATAATGCACACTTCCAAGCCGGGCATGGCAGTACACACCTTTAATCTCAGCACTCAGAAAGCAGAGGTGGGTAGACCTCTGAGTTCGAGGCCAGCTTGGTCTATGGAGTGAATTCCAGGTTAGCCAGGGCTACACAGAGAAACCCTGTCTTGAAAAAGCAATAAATAAATGAATGCACCTTTCCCCAAACCTCCTAAATGAAGTAAGTGTCTGCTTTTCTGAAATTTTCGGAGGGTGATTGTTTTGTTTTTGTGATAGCATGGATTGAACCCAGGGCCTTGTGGATGCTCTACCATTGAGCTATACTCCAGATGTTAGGTTTTAAAGACAGGGTCTCACTATAAAGGCCAGGCTCTTCCTTACTTAACTATATCAGAATTACAGACATGCAGCACCGTGCCCAGTGACATCTTCACGAATTCTTGACCACCTGAGGATGCAATCTCCAATCTTTATGTGTTGGCTAATTTTATGTCAACTTTAGAGAAGGGAACCCTAGTTAAGAAAATGCCTCCATAAGATCGTGTTGTAGGCAAGCCTGTAGGGCATTTTCTTAATTAGTGAGTGATGGGGGAGGGCCTTAGCCCATTGTGGGTGATGCAGTCCCTGGGCTGGTGGTTCTGAGTTCTATAAGAATGCAGGCTGAGCAAACCATAGGAGCAAGCCAGGAAGCAGCATCCTTCCACGGTTTATGCATTAGTCCCTGCCTCAAGGTTCCAGCCTTGATTTACCCTCAGTAATGGACTGTTACCTGTTAAGTGTAAGCTGAGACAAACCTTTTCCCCCCAGGTTGCTTTGTCATTGAGTTCATCATAGAAAAAGTAACCAAAATTAGGACACTCTATATCCAGTGAATGGACTATAAATGTTTCAGACTTTGGCTCAATGACTTCTTTTTCAAGGTATGTTCTATATTTTATGTGTGTGTATCTGAATATGTGCATGTGTATCGTGTGTGCAGATGTCTGTGGAGGCCAGAACAGGGCATCCAGATCCCTGGAACTGGAGATACAGGCACTGGTGAGTCACCTGATATAGGTGCCGGGAACTGAAACCCAGGTCCTCTATAAGAGCAGCAAGTATTCATAACTGCTGAGTCACAGTCCCAGCCCCCCCTTGCTTCCTGATAACATCTAACATTGGTAGATACTTCAGTTGTCTTTTAAAAAATGTAACTTGTATCCTCACCACATACTTGATTTTTATTTATTTATTTAGTATGTGTGTTGTCTGTGTGAGGGTGTCAGATCCTTTGCAAGTGGAATTAGTTATGTCCTGTGGGTGCTGGAAATTGAAGCTGTATCAATAATGCTCGTAACCACTGAGCCATCCTTCCAGTTCCTTCTGTTGTCTTTTGTAACCTTGGATTTTCCTAGTTCTAATCTTCCCCATGTTGTGTGCGTGTGTGTGTGTGTGTGTGTGTGTGTGTGTGTGTGTGTGTGTGTGTGTGTGTGTGTGTGTGTGTGTATGTGTGTGTATTGTGGTATTTGCCTGTGCACACATGCACTTGGAGGGACACAGGATGATGTCAGGGGTCCTACTCTGTCACTCTCCACCTTACTCCCTTGAGATAGGAGTGTGAGCTTGGAGCTAGTTGGCAGCCATCAAAACTCCAGCTACCCTCCCAGCTCTGCTCGCCAGCAGGTGGACATAATAACAAGTGTTCACAGGAATGCTAGGGCTTCAAACTCAGGTCCTCATACTCAGCCAGCAAGCACGCCTACTCACTGAGCTGTCTTCCCAGCCTCTGGTTCTAGTCTTCCCTCACATCACTCTTTTTCTTCCTCTATTTGAAAATGCCTATGCCTCAAGAGCTCTGTTTTTTCCCCCTATCACTTTTAAGAAATTAATTGCATCACAGTTCAAATCAATGCATGTATACATCATCTGTCACGCTGGACATGCAAAGAACCTGCTTGTGGGCTTGTCTGTCCTTATCACACTTTAGGCTCGCCAATGGCAAATGCTCTGGGTTTGTCTTGGTATTCCCTCTCCATGCTCCACAGAATGTGCGCGCGCACACACACACACACACACACACACACACACGCACGCACACACAGGCTCAACTGAGCAGACTCAATCCTTCCCATGATGTTGGACGTAGATTGGGTAATTAATGTCCCTTTATATGGATAGTCATCCCCTTACAAAGCAAAGAGGTAAATACCAGAGACCTAATTCCAGGTCCCGGTTCCCAAGACATGGATTTGGTACAGAGCCATTCTTATATTGCCAATCTTGAGACGATAGTGAGGCTTACCTTGGTGCTGTCTAAAGACCAAGGCCCAATCCTTTTCAAGTTCATCTGAAATGGCTTGTCTTTGCCAGCACCTGTCTGAGCACAGCCCTCCGGACTGAGCATGCAGCTGTGTGTGGTCAGACCTGCTGGCACAGGCTGGGATTACCGCCTCTCTCCTTGCACACTCGGCTGTACTATTAATAGAGCTGAAGATTGCATTAGGGTTCTCCACAGCCTTCTGGGCTGTGTATTCACATCAAACTCATGATGGGCTAATCCCCGCCCTCACCACCACCACACACACACACCCCTGCCAGGGCCTTTCTCATGAATGCCTTCTGTTAGGCCAGGCCTCCCATCAACCACTTGGGCAATTTATTATTTTTTTTTCTAATGTTTGTAATTATCTGTGACACACACTAGTGGACATAAAACCTGGTCTTGCCTTCCTTTCTCATGGAGCATTGGCTGAGCAGGTGATGACGATCTTGAAAGCCTGTTTAGAACCCAGAATGGGGCAAGTCTCTGTCGAGAGAGCCTCCAGCATCATCACACCAACAAAAGTAAGAGGCTGGTGACAAAATTAATTCTTTTGCTGCATTTCAAATGTGTGCCATGCTCATTACTAGCTGCCTTATATGATGGCCCTGCCTTGGTGGATTCTAATTCTAGTGTTGATATGCAAGGCTTCTCCTGCTATGGACACAGCACATTCTTATTTGTTACGCCTTCTCCAGGCACCATTAGTTTTAAAATGAACATCTTGCCCAGCAGGCAATTTTTTTATGCCGTCTACCCTTTGTTCCCCTTCAACTAATGCCCCCTTTCCACCCCCTCTCCTCTCTATCCTTCATGTGTCAATACTACGTTTCCTAAGCAGATTTGATCCCCAGATATTTGAATTCCCTTCCTTTTATTTTCCAATTTTCCCCGATTGATGATAATTCTAGAAATTGCAGCGTGGGCTATTATGGCGGGTCTTGGCATCAACTACAGGAAACCCCGAAATTGGTGAGATTTTGAAGTCAGAGTTTAGTAAGCAGGAACTTGAACTTGATGGGAGACCGTAAAGGAAGGGGACAAAGCCCCCTTCCCTGCTCTACCACAAGAGGGAACCTACAATAAAACGTGCTTCCTCTGTTGGCCAGACGAGGGCGCACACAACCACAGTCCTCCAGAGGGCGAATTTCGTATACAAAGAGGCAATCTTTCACACACGTCTGCATAGATTTTGTTGGATGGGTCTCCTGGAGACACAAACGTATAATGGAGTGACTCTGTTGATCATGCTATGTATGGCTGCTGTGGCCACTTCCTGTGCTGTGTAAATGGGAACAAGAGTTTCAAAAACTAATGTGTAGTGTGGGCCCGTGAGCCTGTTGCTGTCTGTGGTGGATGGGCAGAAAAACTGCCCCCAGAGTGACTCAGAGAGTGTTGAAAGGGCCCAAGGTACAACTTGGAGTGTGTGACAGGACTTAGAGGTGGGGGAGACCCTGTACTTCCCAGCTGTGATATTTAGATTTGTTTGGTAAGACCAGCCTTGGTGGAGGTGGGGGAGCTCCAAGGCCAGTCAGTGGAGAGGCCATAAGGTAAGGTGGCTGTGGTGCCATGTCAACCGTTTCCAGGTGGAGTTAAAAGGCATAGCTATTTTCTCCCAGGATCCCAGCCCCTTTCATCAAGGCTAAGTTGGTGGCTGATTAAAAACGAAGGAATGGAAGATTAAGTCTGAGAGGCCAAAGGAGAAAATGGTTTCCAGGTGGAGAGCACTGGACAGAGGGTGAGCTTGTACAGCTCCTCTGTGAAGACAGCATATGCTTGAACCACCCTCTCCCCACTCCCTGGCAACGCTGGGTGACAGCCAGGCCAAGACGGCAGAGGGCTTCCTAACTGCAGAGCATGAAGATGCTTAATAAAGTATTTACCTCCGTGCATAAGAATAGTGATGACAGTTAGGCAAGCAGCCGTTAAGCTAAGCATTTAACAGACATGAGAAAGCAGCCCTGAGATGCTTCCTCCTTCCCTCCCTTCTTTCTTTCCTTCCTTCCTTTCTTCCTTCCTCCCTCCCCTTCCCCTCTCTCCTTCCTTCCTCCCTTTTTTATAAGAATGGAAACTTCCTGTTCAATTCCTCTACCTACCATACTCAGGGAGTCATTCTCCTGCTGAAGCTGACAGGGACCAAAGCGAAACTTCAGCCACCTCTTGAAGCTCCTACGGTGACTGTTTCTGAGTCCTGCCCCACTGCCTATGAAGGTCCCTCCTCTGCTGTGGTCATTCTGTACATCCTAGCTGGATTTCCTTGGCTGTATACTGAGGTTTAAAAGTGTAGAAGAAGATGGAAATCAGAGAGGATGACAGGAGCAAAACTCTTCAGCCAGAACACGGGATTGCTAACTCTGCCCAACCTGAACATGGAAAGGAAAAAAGAGAAACCGTAGGATAAGTATATTTTAGGTCCCCCCCACACCCTTCAGTAAAGCTTTTATATTCTCTTCCCCAGTTTGGAAATCAAACCCAAAACCAAAAGATTTTCTTTCTCACTTAAGTTAAAATGGACCTTTGCATATCTAAACATCATAAAATGTTAGAAGAAAATAATTATATATGAAGGTGTCAGATCGGGAAGGGTATTTTAAAGACCTCAATTTTTGCTTTATCTCACCTCCTTCATCTTTTTGAGTTTTTTTGGTTATTCCCCCACCCTGTCACCCCCAGTTATTCCCTATCTCGAGGGCCTTCCCTTATTACAGTACCAGAGGAGGGCCAACTTAGGAGCTTCATACACATGCTCCTTTTCTATTAGAGGAACCCAGACTGGCCCTGGGCTTGGTAGTCATGGCTCCTGGGGAAAGAAACCATTTATTTATTTAAAGAAAATACAAAGGCCCCATTGCTTTTTGACGGGGAAATTATACTTGGTGAAATTTTCATGAATAAAAACTCATTTCACCAAATGTTTTCTAGTAAAAATACAGGTCACTTTTATTTTGGGTGCTAAGTCTGTCGTGTCTGTTTTTAAAAAGTAAAGGCTTGTGAGAGTCTGGGAGGCGGGGAAATGAACAGGCTCTTTAATAAGCAAGGCGCCCAGCATGGCAGAGAAACGCAATACCAGAAGGTAAACAGAGCATTGTGTAAAAAAGAGCAAGTTGAGATTAATCTCACTTTTCCAATTTGAAAACACGCTCGTGGTTGTTAGCAACTGAGTCAAGACATTTAAATCACATCTATACTTTTCTATGTTGACAGTGACCTTTTCTGAGTATGCAGTAGGGATAAGAAGATGAGCCAAGCCACGCTCCTGAAAGAGCATTTCAGTTAATTGAACATGAAATGTGTTGCAATCTGATCACATTAATAATACACGATTGCTGTTCTGTTGCTAATATGCAGTTCATTTGCTCAGGGTCCAACTAAAACATTCTACAAATGTTAGCATATGCATCCTGTTGCAAACCTATACACTAAGCAATTGTATACAGTGCATCTTGAAGGATCTCTGTAGTAGTCATCTGGGCTGTGTAACAAATCACTCCAACACTTCCTAGGTTTAGTACATACTAGGGGGCTGGAGAGATGGCGCAGTGGTTAAGAGTACTTGCTGCTCTTGCAGAGGACAGAGGTTTGGACCCCAGCACTGACATGGTGGTTTAGAACCATCTCTAATTCCTGTTCTAGGGGGGTCTGATACTAGGGGCACCAGCCACATTGTACATGGTATAATATACATATGTAGCCAAAGCACTCATACCCGTAAAATTAAAATTTAAAAGTCTATTTTTTAAAATATTAGGGGTATAAAAAGCAGGTAGGCTTAAAATAACAAGGAATCTGAGTGCTTAGGAGAATGTTTTGCCTATCATGCACAGAATCCCGAGTTCCATGCCTAACACTCCATACACTGGGCATGGGGTTACACGTCTGTAATCCCAGCACTCGGGGATGAATGGCTCTGGATTAAGAGCATTTGCTGCTCTTGCAGAGGACTCAACTAGGTTGTCAGAACCCATGCAGGATAGAACACAACCTTCTGTAATTCCAGCGCCAGGGGGACCCAATACCCTCTTCTGGTCTCACCCAGCACATGCACAACCATGCCTACATACACATACACAGACACATTCATAAAAATAAATACAAAACAGATCTTCAAAAAAAATACACAAGGCAAAAAAGTAAGATGTGAAAGAAATAGAAAAATGCATAATTACAATGAAGAATTTTAATAGTTCTTTTTGCTACTTCTACTAACACACATTTAAAATATAGACAGAAATTTACAAGAGACTACCAAATCCAGTCCTATAGAATATTTAAAGCTTTAAAACTGCTTATTTTGTATATCTGTAGCATGTATGTTTGCACATGTGGGAGCATTATGGTACACATGAGGAGGTCAGGAAACAACTCTTCAGCAGTCAGGTCTCCACATCAAGGAATTAATGACTGAGCCATCTGGCCAGACTTCTATCAGAGAGAACATTGACCTTGTCCCTTTAAAAAGTAACATATCAAATAAACAAAATGCTAGCAGGGTTCCAGAAAATCTAAATGTGATTAGCAAGTTTGATCTAATCAGGACCATATAGAAAACTACTTAACAATAAGCGATATATATACTTTCCAAAAATATACAAACTATTTATAAGACATTAAGCATGTACCAAAGCAAGCTTCTGTAAGTCATGAAGTTTCTGATTCACATAGAAACTGCCTTTTTAAAAATTCTAATTCACTTGGTTAGACATTAATAATATTGCAAATACTTTTCCATTTTAGAAATTCCTATTGTTTACTAGAGAATCATTTAAAAGTCTATACATCTTGGGGAATGCAGTTTGAGTGGTACCTAGAGTGAAGTCTACAACCTTAGAAATCATAAAATGGAGGTCTGAAATAATCAACCAGGTTGTACATGGTGGCACGTGGCAATAATCCTAGTACTCAGGGCTATAAGAGACCCCATCTCAGCAAAATCAACCAAACCCGGTAAGGCAGACTAACCATGCATACAAGAAACTAAGAAAAAGCCACCAGAGGCTGGGGATGTAGCAGAGTGGTCAGGAATTTGCCAAGTATGGAGGCTTTGTGTTCAATAACAAGCCCTAGGAAGAAAGGGGGAAATGAGAACAAACAGAATACATTGGAAAGCAAAAAAGAATGAAATAGAATTCAGCGGTTCCACATATAATTCAGCACATGGGAGGCTTAGATTGAAAAAAAAATACAATACTACATAATATTCTTCTTCTTAAGTGGTAAGAAAATAAGATGTATCAGAACAAGAAGTCAGGAAACAGAAAAAAAGTATTAAAAAATAGAAAATAAACAAACCAAAATAAAGCCTAAAACATGAATTTTGGAAAATAGTTATGGAAAGTAAACTTCAGTTAAAAAACATCCGAACATGCCTGGGGTTCAACTCCCAGCACCTACATGGCAGCTCAGAGATGTAACTCCAGTTCCAGGGGACTCATGAAAAAACACTGATGCACATTAAACAAGCAAGCAAGCAAACAAAACCCTACTCACACTGGGGCTGGGGAGAGGGGAGCTCTTCAAAGCAAGAACTCCTCTTAGAGAGGCCTAGGTTTGGTTCCGACCACTCACAGACAGACAGTTCATGACTGTTTATAACACACACACACACCAAAAATAAACATAAACACATAACAAACTAGGTTTCCCCTCGAAGACCTTGGAAGAACATACACAAAGTCCCACATTTGATCCCAGCTCTACAGATAAAACCAAACCAGACCAAATCCCTCCAGAAACAACAGACAGACCTCTGGCCCAAAGGATCTAGAGAAGGTAAGCTATATGTAGATTCTATTTGGAGTAAAGCACACGAGCACTCTAGAAACCACTGAGTTTAAAGTATGTTACAAGAGAACCATTAGCCGCATGTTGTTAGTAGATCTGAAAACCTAAAAGACAGCAGGGTATGTAGGCACTCGCCTCTTTAATCCCAGCACTGTGTGTGTGTGTGGGGGGGGGGGGCTGTCTGTGAGTGTGAGGCCAGCCTGATCTACAGAGTGAGTTCCAGCCAAAACACAGAGAAACCCTGTGGGGGGGGGGGAAAGAAAGAAAGAAAACCAGGAGACTTTTATAGTTATAAAGAAACGGAGTCTGTCAACAACCTATAAATGTCTCCCAGACCCAGAAGTTTACCAGAACGTTCTAGACAATGTTTAAGAATATTTTTTGTTGTTGTTGTTGTTTGAAACAGGGTCTTATTATGTATTCTTGGCAGCTCTAGGATTTACTATTTGGAGAGAACTGATCCTGAACTTACAGTGATCCTCCTGCCTCTGCCTCTCAAGTGGTGGGATTATGGATTTGTACTATCTTTTACACACATTCCAGAGAAGTGGGAGGGAGGAAGAAGCAACATTTACCATTTTAGGAGGCCAGTATAAAAAGACCAAAGCATTAAGGGGAAATTGCAGCCAATTTGACTTCTGAACATGACCACACAAACACACAAAAAAGGTCCTAGGGTGAAACTGGAGAGTGACATTCACTCATTTATCAATCCGGTCCTCGGCAAAATCATTTATTGCCAACCACAAACTAGCAGGTATTGTACCTGCTACAAGGAGGACAAAAATGGATGGGAGCTCAGGGCCTAGATGGGCAATAAAGCAAATGATCAGACAGGGGAAGGTACACAGAGGACCTTGTGCTGGGCTAAGTGTCTTTCAAGAGCCATTTGACCTGGTCAGAGAAGTGTGGGAAAGCTTTCCAGGCATATAAATGGACTCAGAGTCCTTGTGCCTGTGGTAGGAGGCTGTTCTAGGCTTCAGGTGTGAGGGATCTGATAGACAGGAACGAGAGAGATGGCTTTGATGTACAAGTGAGATGTTCACAGGGCAAAAGTTCCAGCCGAGCAAGCCTGACCTCACACCTGAGTTCAACCTCTGGAACACGGGAGACAGGAAGAAAAGGCTTCTGAATGCTGTCCTCTGACCACACAGGCATGCCTACAATGGAAACAGACAACAACAACAAAAAAGATTTGAGTAATCTTTACAAGGGGAATTCCAGACTCCTAGGTGAGGTCAGAGTTCAAGCATGTCTCAAGGCTGGCTGAGTACATTCATCGACAAGGATTCCAAAAAGAGATTTGGATTCAGGGGAGAATAGTGTGTATGGCTTAGGCCAAGTTTTATCTGGAATACCTTTAGGAAGGATACTTAGCAGAGCCTGGAACTCTGGTGAGGTTAAGGCTGGAGATCTGGAGAGGCATCACATGTAGGTAGTATTTAAACCCATCCTGCTCAGAATGTCATTGGGGAGGAGATAGCTGGAGGAGAAGATGAGGCTAAAGCACACTAATATTTAAAGGAGAAGCAGAGAAACAGAGAAGGGCAAGAGGTAGAAGAAAGGCGGCCAGGGACCAGAGAACCCAGGAGAGTGAGAATGGACGAGGTGTGTGTGGGGGGGGTATCTCAGAAAGGGACTATCTAGCTTGACAGAGACCTCAAGGCAGTGAGTTATGGCACTGCCACTGGTACCTCAAGTGTGCTGGGGAAGAAATACGCTCTCCTACAAATAAATACCCTCGGGCAAAGGACAGCAAGGAGGAAAGTTTGGGGGACAGTGAAATTGTTCTGCTTGTTTATCCTGGTGGCGGCCAGGACAATTGTACATTTGTCAAAACTCAGAATCATAGAGTAAGGAAAGGTCTGTAATCAAAATGTTACCACCTGGGGAAAACGAACAAAACAAAAACCCTGTGGGAGGTTGGTTTCTTGGTTTCGAGGCTTAATTGGTAGAGCACCTTCCTTCCTAGCAAGCCCCAAGGTCTGAGTTTGAGCCCTAGCATAGCATGAACTTGGCATGGTGGTAGACACCCATAATTCCAGCAGTAGAGGCAGAAAGGTCAGATGTTCAAGGCCATCCTCTCCAATCTAAGGAGTTTTTGATCAGCCTGGGTCACAGGAGACAGTATCTCAATAAAACAATCTGCGAAGGGAATTTAAAACTTGGTGGTAGTGGTGACGGGTCCGTAAGCGCTCTGGTTCAAGGCCAGCCATAGCAAAACTTGGTCTTCAACAGTAGCAAACTAAGTAAAAAACGGTGGAGTGACAGAGCCCTCCCCCTTAAGTTCTTTACCTGTTCCTGGCTTGGCATCTGCAGTAGTGGGAGCCCCGCCCCTCAGGTTTTCACTCAGCCTACCACCTAATAGTTTGTCCATGTCAGGAAGGCAGCTACCCACTTCTGCCTAGCGAGAGGCAGCTCGAAAATGCAGGCTACAAAGTCAAAGGGCAATGATGGTTCTTGGCCAGAGCCCCTCTTAGGGGTTAACTGCTTGGGGTGGGAATACAGCCTGACTGCCTGGCACCTTTGGACTCCCATATTCAAGGAAGGAACTGGATAAGGAAAGGTCTTTCTACTTCTGATGGTCTGTGGTTCTGTTGTAAAAGTTAAGCTGTATTGCATTTTGTTATTTAGAATAATCACAATAAACAATTACCATCAGAACATGTGGCTCTGTAATACATGGGTCCCCAGATGATTCAATAATCAGTTTGGTTGGAGTATTGGGAAACAGTATGGTTTGTGGTTTGAAGTTTTATGAAATGCCTTCTAGAAATTATATTCAGTAACAATTCATAATAAACACGATCCATGTAAGTCTGCAATTAAAAACGGGGACTTTTATACTGTTCACTTCAAATGCCCCACCCTACCCCATCAATCCTGTCAGAGTGGCATTTTCCCAATTTAGAGGACAGAGAGATTGAAAGTCTGATCACTCAAGGCTTTGGCTGGTGTTGAGATTTTCCAAACGTTCAGAAACCCACAGTGGCCACAGTACAGTTTTGGTGTTGAGTGTATTCCATTGTCTCTTAATTCTATGAAAATTAATGGAAAAGTGTTAATTGGGCATCAATACATGCTTAACATTAATCCGGGTATTTGATGAACCACAACTTTATGTTGCCCCTCATGCCATATTAACTTGGTTTATTGTAATAATTGAAAACAATAAGGATAATTGTATCCGTACTGTTTTAAATACCCCATAAATTGGATACAGCCTGAATCTGGCCAGCTTGGAATCCGAAGTGTGCAATGCCTCTGGGATGCTACATCCTTTTGGAGTTTACACTTTGCCAGGGGAGGAAGGTAGCTCGTATTAAACACCTACTGCATGCCAGGATTCATGAGGCACCTTACGGTTCTGAAAATGGGGGGAGGGGGATTCTGTTACCCCAAAGATCCTCCCACCCCAGTCTAGGGAGATCTAGGGCCATTTTACTCTGACCTACTTTTACTCTCTACATAGAAAGCCCGAATAACTTTAACATAATAAATAAAACAGATAACAGAGGAATCGGGTGTGTGTCTGAAATAACCATCTATTCTAGCCATCCTCGAGAAACCGCTCCCAAACTACTCATCTCCCCATGATCATTTGCTTTGAACCTCAATCATTTGACCTTGACCCCTAAAAGCCCACTTCATTATATTTTTAAGTCGTGGTTTGAGTAACCGCGCAAACCATGTCTTTCTTGAGTGTTTTCTCACACCCTGGTATCGCGTCTGTTTCTCAAAGTTCCAAAATAACCTTCGCGGGCACGGCTCCGTACCTCTGCCGGGGAAGGGCGGGGAGCTGTGCAGGACGTGCGGGTGTGGAGCTGGAGCCGGAGAACTTGCCGCGCGAAGGGAAAATAAAACTTGTGTCTAGTGTTTGTGCGGGAGGGTCTCCTCCATCCCGAAGTCCCCCTTCCCGATTCCCTGGGTCTCGGGGACCGCCCCGGGAGCGCAGGGTGTGGGTGTGCTCCGGGCGTCCTTGACCTAAATTTCCGCGTGGAGCCTGGAAACCGGGGCACAGAGGCCGGGCGGGCGGCGGGTGCCACCTCCGGATAGGGCGCAGGGACCCGAGAACTTGAATAGGTAGCGAGAACTAGGGGGGTCCGGGGCGCTGCCTTCTCCCCGCCCCGCCGGCGAGCAGCCCAGGCTGAGCTCCTCGCGCCTCCCCCTCCCCCACACCCAGCCCATGTGATCTGAGCCGACTCGGGGTGCACTTCCCGGCTCCCCACCCCGCTGACTTGGGGCCCCCTCCGAGTCTCGGGGCTCGCTCGCTCGCCGCCCCCGTGGGTCCCACTGCCACCGGGGGCCGAGCGTGCGCGCGCGGACAGGCGGGGGACCGAACGGGGTGCGTGACGTCACCGCATTGGTTACACGACGTTCTAGAACTCCGCCCCACGTGCGCGGGGAGGAGGGGGAGGAGGAGGAGGAGATGGGGGTGGGGAGGAGGAGGGGGAGAGGTGGGGATGGGCCGGGGGGGCGGGGACGGGGGGTGTGCGAGGCGGCGGGGCTGAGCTGAGCCGAGCCCACGTGTGACGGGCTCTCGCCGCTGGCCCGGCTCGGCGCTCGCGGAGCTTCGCAGCCGCCGGGCGGGGGGAGGAGGCGGGGGAGGAGGGACGGAGATCTGGGGCTCGGAGCCGGCCGCCGCTGCGCTCCGCTTCGCTGTGGGGCTCGGTGTGTCGGGGGTGGGGGGGGCGGGGGGGCTCCGCTATGGAGGCAAATGGGAGCCCTGGCACCTCGGGCAGCACCAACGACTCCCAGCACGACCCCGGGTAAGTTTCCAGCCGCTGCCCACCGCGCCGCCGCGAGCTCGCTCGGGGTTGTGCGGGCGACCGTGCGGAGCGGGGCATCTGCGCGCCCCCCACGTCCCCGCGCGCACCCCTGGGGCACTCGCGCACCTTGGGGTAGCGTGGGGCGGCCACCTTCTCCCCCAGCCCACCTCCCGGCTCGCGCTCGCCCGCTCCCCCCCAGCTTTCCTTTTAGCTTTTGTAAGTTACACGTCAAAATGGCCGATCTGACATCGGTGCTCACTTCGGTTATGTTTTCTCCCTCTAGTAAAATGTTTATCGGTGGACTGAGCTGGCAGACCTCACCAGGTAAGGGAGGGAGGGGGGGACGCCTGGGTCCCCCCCTTCTTGGCTTCTTTATTGCTCTTTGTTATCCCAGTGTAAGAGCCCCCCCTCCCCGCCATTGGCTCCCCACTTCTCCTGTGCAAGGTTATTTTTTTAAATAGCAAATCCTTTCCGAGCCCTCTATGCGACCTCTGTTGCCGAATTTCCCCCGCGTGTGCAAAAATATTGCAAAAACAAAACAGAATAACAACAGAAAACTACTTTTGCTTTTTGTCCTTGATCAAAATTTGGATTGCTTCCCCCCCTCCACACCTTCTCCCACCCCCCATCTCTCTCTCTTCTCTCTCTCTCTACAGATAGCCTTAGAGACTATTTTAGCAAATTTGGAGAAATTAGAGAATGTATGGTCATGAGAGATCCCACTACGAAACGCTCCAGGTAACGCATTTCCTTCTGGATTTTGCCTTTATTTTAGAACAAAGTTTTAGTTTTATTTTTGGAGGTGTCTTCGGAAGTAGCTAAGCGGATTTAGAATGGGGCTCAGACGCGTGGCCGGGCTGGAACGTTGCTCCCCCCATAACCCTAAAGGTTATTGTTAATTAGGGCTGAACTCTGGATTCAGAGACGCCCATCTCTCCCGCTTGAAGTCATTTTCCTGTCGCTTCTTGTTCTCTTGTTTAAAATGACATTCAGCTTCATCCACTTTCCACAGTGTTTTTTTTTTTTTTTTTAATTTAAATTTTTTGAGTGTATGCCTCTTCCCACTCCCAAACTCTGTGAAGTCCTCTCTTTGGGAGGTGGATGAATATCTTAGTGCCCGGCATAAAACAAAGCCTTAAGAAAGGGAAGAGGAGGAGAGGAAACTGAGGCGGCCAGAGTGGAGGCACCAGCGTGTTCCAAGTTACCTCTAGCCGCCCTGCCCCCTCCCCCTCCCGCTTCCCCCACTAACCTTGGTATTTTTCCTTTGCAAGGCACAGGGCTGTGGGCTAGGGGATAATAGAGGGAGTTGGTGGGGGTGGGGGTGCATGGGGAGCAACTTTCGTACCCCAGTCTGCTTATAGGGTCTCCTTGTTGTTTTCAGTGGTGTCACATTTTGTTTTTCTCTCTTTGTCTCCTTCCAGAGGCTTCGGTTTCGTCACCTTCGCAGACCCAGCAAGTGTAGATAAAGTATTAGGTCAGCCCCACCATGAGTTAGATTCCAAGACGGTAGGTTGCTTTGTTGTTTGCTCCTTTTCAGAGCTGGTCTGGGCATTGACAGCCCTGTTTAAAGGGACAGCGCCTTTTTTTTTTTTCTTCTATGTTAAAACTGGGTACTTTTAAACAGCTAGCGAGTTGGCTCAGAAGTTTGCTGCCATGGCTGGTTAGGGGGTTTCTTTTGTAGAATGTCCCAGTGCTGCAGCTTCAGGCACTGCCAGGCCAAGGTTGGCGGGAGGGGGGGAGGTCCGTTCCCTGAGAGGGTAGCCTCCCGCCAAGGGACCTTGCTGAGAAACTCTACCGGAGAGCAAATGGAACTTTCTTTGTCAGCAAAGCACAGCCTGTGGCATTGGGATCAGCTAGTCGAAGGAAGGCACAGCCTGCTTCCTGGTGGAGGGGGGCTGGGGTTGGGATGAGGGGAGGGGGTGCTCAAATTAGGTCCAGGCAACAGGTTTCTCTGGGACTCCAAATGATTTGAGATGTGGTTTGAAAGGGGAAGGGTGGCACTAGTAGAGCCAATGCGCTGATCCAGTGGGTTTACTCCAGATGGCGGCGAGTTGAAGGCTGATAAGGCCTGGATTTCAAAGTGACTCCCCCCCCCCCCCCTTTCACATCCTTTAATTTGTGTGTGAATACTTTTAAAACATTAGAAGTTTTTAAAATCCAGAGTGTAGAGATGAAAGTTCTTAGGTAGAGGTCAGAGAACGAGTGGGAAAAAAATGTCAGTCTGGAATAATAAATGTAAACGATGGGAGGAGGAGGCTGGGGAGTTCCCAGTGGTTTCTTAGCGCCCCCCCCCCCCTTTGCTGGCTTCCTGTCTCCCCTCCCTGTAGGCTTACCAGAATTTCACCAGGATTTTTACCACTGCTTAAGGCCTCAAGGTGATATTTGGGATGTGGCTTTGGGCTGCACAGGATGCTCCTGTTGTGAGCTCGCTGGGGGTGAGGTAGCTGCCCACTGTAACCGTAACCCTTGCTCTCCTCTTCTGTAAAGTCAGCAGAATTCAAGGGTCTTCCAAGCTCTTTGGTCTTTTAACACTGAATGGAGGAGATGACCGCCAACCTTTGGTGCACTTGAATTGATTTTGCAAACTCACCCTCTTTTTATGATCAAAGAGATCAGCTGTTGCCCTTACCCCCCAAGAAAAGGCCTTCCACCCTTAAATCACTTTATTAATTGTCCTAGACTTGCCAGAGCTTGCAAGCCCAGCCCGTTTGTACTGTCAGATCATTTAATATCAAGAATAATCATTGGGAAGGTGATAAGGGACGTCTGAACAGTTTATTTCTTCCTCTTTGACTTCTTGGCTAGATGCTCACAAAGCTGGGAAGATTTCATGGGAGAAATTTAAGGCGGATCTGTGATTTCTCCTTTTGCCTGGGTGGGAGAGCTGGAGGTTGTTTTTAGTGGGGGCTGGCTAGTGGGATCCCCCCAGTATCCTTCATTATCCATCCCTGGGCCTTGGCTTCCCACCCCTGTTTGTTTTATAGTCATATTTTGGTTGCTATTAGTATAACCTAGCTTTTGACTTTGTTTCAACGTTCAGTGCAGGAGGCAGAAGCGGTTGGTTTATTGGCATGGAAACGAGGATCTTGTTTACTGTTACCTTAAAAGCTTTGTTTAGGTAAAGGCCATTCGCACCCAAAATAGTACCCTAGTGTTTCTAGAGGACTCTAGAGCCAGTACTAGTGCTGTACCTAAGTAACTAATGTTTTAATTTTGGGTAGTTTCTTTATTTCCTTTTTTTTCTTTCCTTCTTCCTTTCTCTCTTTTCTTCCTTCTTCCTTTCTCTTTTTAATAGTTGACTGGGATGTGCAAAAGGTTGGGATTTGCTTTCTTGCCTTGCCACCTCCTAGGCCCTGGAGATCTCAGTGTGGAAAACTTTGCATGGGAGAACTCTGTTCTCCGTGTAACATGCTGAGGTCACCACCACACACAATCAGTGCAGTCTCAAATTGGCTTTTGGTTTTGTAATTTTTAAAATCTTAGTACTTCATTTTCTTTCCTATACTTTTATCATCCCAGCTCCCAGCCCTTCCCTGGATTGTCCCTCATCGTTGTCCACACAAACAAGGTGACTGCTCACTGCACCTGTGTGTTGGTCAGATTGATGGAGCCTCAGGAGTGCGTCTTTTGAGTGAACAAAGACGAGCATCTGTCTCAGTTTGGGCGACAGAATGGAAATCCACACCTGTTGTATTTCTTTTGTAGAGAAACTCTAGTCAGTGCTGGGCACACCTGTAGACACAGTAATATTAATCTTTTTCCTAGATCCAAGACTTTGGTGTGTTTTAGCTTTTGAAAAGTAATCTCTCATTTCTCAGGTGGTGCTTAAAGGGGGAAGCACAGGTAGATTTTTAGGTCTTTAAACTACCTTAATAAAAGTGATTTTTGTCTTTGTATGTCTTACAGGCTGGGGCTCTAAGGGACCCAGGGGTGAGGTGGGGGAGGGGGCTGTGTGTGATTATCTCACCCCCTGCAGTTTTTCCCAAAGCATGATTATTATTTTCTTAAGTGACAGAACCCACATGAGGTTCAGATTTACTTTTTAAAGTGACTAATTTATGACAGGAAAGCTAGAGCTCATAAATAAACAACTTGTAGCAATACCTATGCCATACTCAAAAGATTTAGAAATCTAATGGAAGCTAGTTATGGGATTTTTTTTTTTTTTTTTTAAATCTAGGCAGTAACTTTTTCTCTTCTTGAATCAGCTGTCAGACTCAAATGATTCTGTGGGAATTGTAAAGCTAGTCACTGAGAATCATGTGCTCTGCAAGCCGGTGGCTACGTAAGTGGGGAGGGAGCTTTTTTCTTTGGGGTGGAGGTGCATTAGATCCCCACTCCTGTCCAGTTCTTTTTAAGCCTCCCTGCCATGGTCTTTCTTAGTTTGGACTTTGAGTTCCTGTAGTTTCATTCCTGTGGATTTTTTTTTTTTTTTAAGAAACAAGTCATTGATATTTGCTTTCTTTGAGATCAACCCACAAGGCAAATACAAATGATTTTTTTTAAGGTAGGGTCTCACTAGAAGTCAACAATGGCATACCAGGGGGGCTTCCACCCCTCAGCGAAGCTCCTCCTTCACTTTCTCAGGTGTAAGTTGCAGGTGTGAGCCACCATGTCTGGCAGCAAAAGATTCTTTTATTCATCCCAAGGGACTGCGTTTTGCTAGCAGGAGTGAGTTAATCTGAGCTGAGCATTGTGCTGGATATTGTTGATTGTCGATTTTATTGGGATCCTCTTTTCCCTGCTTTGCCAGGGAGAAAAAATAATCACCTATTTACCTATAGCTGGAGGAATATGCATTTTAAGGGTTTTTCTCCCCCCCCCTTCAGATAACATCGTACCCGTCTTTTTTTTTTTCTGGCTACACATTGCACATTAGCTCTGGGTACCATTTCAAATTCAGGGTCTGGAAGAGAAGTCCCTCTGTCTCAATAAGAGTACATGAGCTCTGGCTTCTAAAGGACTAACATGCATGGTGGACCATTCCTAAAAGATGAACCTCATAAGTCCCATGGGGAAAAGAATGATGTGTTGAGAGACCAAAGGGAGCTTTTGAATTGCCCGAGAAGTTACTAAATGCTGCAATCTAAGCCTGAGAAATGAGTGATTAATAATTAGGTGGTTGGTTATTCATTTTTGTTCTCTGCTCTCCAGACTACTTCACTGGCTTTTTTTTTTTTTCCCCTCCAGATTGACCCCAAGGTCGCATTTCCTCGTCGTACGCAGCCCAAGGTAAGTAGGAGAGCCATGGATGGGATTTTAGGGAGACTCTCAAACCGAGCATTGAGAGCTGTTGCAGGATGGTATTTGTGTCATCGGCAAAGGGAGGTGAAAAGCCCAGGTGAGCAGTTCCGTGAGGTGATCCTGCACCTCCAAGTCAGCATGCCAATGTGGGTTCCAAGCATCCAGCTGGGGAGAGGGGCAAATGTGATCCTTTGCAGGAGGGTGTGGCACTGCCTGCCGAAATATTTATTAGTGTTCTATTTATTCTAAAGCAAGGCAGAGATTCTATCAGGAAAAGTTGAAGATTTCTTTATCTCTCCCTGTGGAGGGCCTTCTATTGACACTTTACTCGGATTTGGAGAAGAGCAGAATTTACATTACAGCTTATTCTTTCTTGGGGGTGGGGAGAGACCCTTTGGTGGAACCTCCTAAAGTTATAGCTCTGGGGGAGGGAGCTAGGGATGTTCCCAGTTACAGGTCATTTGGATCAATCTGAACCACTAGAAACTAACACGGCTCTCAGTTCCAGAGAGTCGGGGCCTGGATGGAGGAGGATTCATTGAACTGCCAGATGTACTGAAAGGCTTGAGAAGTTCTTGCACTCTGTGTAGTTAACAGTCCTCTGTGCCTGCCAGTTGTGGTTCTAAGGAGGCAGCTGGAGGCAGCCTCTGCATACAGCTCCAACAGGCTTGTGGCGTTTATATCTCCCTTATACCTTTTACATCGGCTCTTTCTGTCCATTGTATTTCAGTAAATCCTGTGTCCTTGACATTGGTGTAGGGGAGAAAGGTAGGAAGTTTCTGATTGTAGGCACATAAAGAGAAAGGGTGATGGCTCTTGGAAAATTCAGTTTATTCCTTTAAGCAGAGGCTCTCAGAGTGGAGAGCCTCTAATCTTATAGCGTAGAAAATGGTTTTGCATGTCGCTAAAGAAAAAGGGACGGTATTTTGAGAATTTCAGGTCTGGAACCTGCCACTTGAATGAGTGAGTGAATCTTCTTTTAAAAGATGGACTCCACATCCCTTAAGTAAGCAGAAGTATGTACTCGAAGGTAGCTTTTTTCCCCCTAACTCTTGAACAGATCATAGGAATTAATGAAGAATTTAGATTCCCTTGTGTGGCATAATCTTTGGGACTGGCTTTAACTCTGTTGTTTCCCGTGATGTGTGTGAGCCTCAAAATCAGCAGTGTTTCCTGGGTTTGGAAGAAGTCTTATTTGTTCCCTAGTGTGAATCTTAAAATTTCCAGGTTAGTCATCTGATCACTCATAATGTGGATCAGATTTCCCTTTAGGGAAACTGGAAAAATCTTTGACTTGGTGAAACCATGCGCCAGACTCGCCCCTCCACCTTATGTCTCCCTGTCCTCACCGACCTTCTTTTTCGGCCAGGAGGGCAGTATCTCACGTTAATGTGCAGTGGGATTGGTTTTTCAAACATTCAACTTGAAAACAAGGAGTCTCAAAGGAATCTGGACTTTCCCCATTTCCCAGCCCAAGCCTGGGGGTGTTTGTGAGTTCTCAGACCTTTAGACGCTATAAAAGACCAATTAATTACCTTGGAAATTCAGGGATTTAGAAATGAGACCCCGTCTTTAACATTTTAATGACATATCAATTTGTAAAGGACTTTGCTGTCCTTTATCCACATCTGAATCCTACCTATGCCTCAGTTTCCTTGTCTGTGAACCTGTAGTGATAGCAGCTCGTCACAAAGGGTTTTGGGATGTGTGTGTGTGTGTGTGTGTGTGAGAAAAATGAAAGAGTGGTCTGGCAGGGCCTACCAGCACATCATCATCACTGTGATTATGGCTGGTTTAATCATCATTAGGACTCGGTTGTTTGCGAGCTGGACCACCTGGTTTGAGATGCCAGCTGTGCCAGTCATTAACTGTTGTGAACTTGGCCAAATCACTTAGCTTCCTTGACCTAGTGTCCTTTTCTCATAGTTTCCTGTAGGTGAAATAAACCTGCTTCCTGAAGGGTCTGATAGATGGCCATGCCAAAGTCCGAGCCACTGTTATTACTGATTATTTCTGAACTCACAATCTTCCCGCCTCTTAAATGTTATTTATGTTAGGGCCTCACACAAGTGCTCTGAGAGATCTAGTGATAATATTAATTGAATGTGTGTATTAGACTCTTTGTGAGGGTATGATGTGTCACCTCCATTGGACAGATGAGGTAGCTGACATGTTAAGGGGTTGAGTAATGATATGCAAAAACACACCTAGGCAATCTGCCTCCACAGTAGGACCCTTGACCACTGTGTGGTCCTATTGGGGTACTTGCCTCCTTGTCAGAAGTGAGGGAACATGGTTCTCTGAGGTCAGCAGACCATGGAGAACAGAACCAAAGTCATTTTTAGTGAAGTTCCAGGTTCTTGGATTGTTGTCATTCTTCTTCCCTTGTGACATCATCTAATTGTACGACACTATCTAGTGCTCTCTAACTGACCCCTTGGGGTATCCTTTCGGGTGCCTTTGGGGTTGCTCAGCTCAGGGAGGTGGGAGTCGTTGAGGTGCAGATGTGTCATGGTTGGGATTGGAATAGGGTAGGGGAGGGACTTGCCTGTTGTTTGGTTATTTTCCCACAGAACTGAGCCTGGCCGTCAGGGTTCCAGACCAAGGTGACTGTTGGGGACAGCACTCCTCCCTGCTGGCAGAAGTCTAGAACTTTCAGTGAAGCCTTATTTATGTTTTCTCTTCCTCTCTCTTCTCTGTGTGTCTCTGTGGGGCTCATGGTGACAGGAGAGACTGTACCCTTCTGTGTGGACTGGCTGAGGGGCCCACAAATGGTGTGTCAGCTTGTGTTTCAGTTAAAACTCATTTTTGTGCTTTCTGGCCACCCGCCCCTCCCTGCTAACAGTTGCCAGAGAAATATTCCGTGGAGGTGTTAAACAAGACAGGTGGAAAGAAGCTGTAACTTGAGACCAAAGAAAATCTGTGGCAGTGAAGGAACGGGTTTCATACGAGTACTGTCATAATATTCTTTAATGTCTCGTATAAATAAAAATCTGTTTTGTCCAGAATTTTAATGAGCAACAGAGACAGGCTTCGGAGTCCTGCACTTTGCCTATCTCACTCTTTATGATGTGGATGTTCACAGGGCTTATTAGTGAGTCTGGGGACTATTCTTTGGAGGCCAGTGGCCATTCATTAGCAAAGTACATTTTCATCAGGAAGAGATGGCATCGTTCTGTGTCTTCCTATTTCTCTGGGGCTTTTCATTTTGTAAAATACATAAGAGAATTCTGCCCCACCTCTATCTTTTTAAAAATTAAAATGGTCATGGAACTTTGAAAAGATGACTTAATTTAAAGCTCCGACAGACCAGAGGCTGACAGAGATCAATCATGCCATGCCCTTTCATTTTTGTCTCCTTTGGGTCCAAGTGTCAGTTGCCTGGGAGAGTTTTGTTCCAGGCTGTGCCTTCTTTTTCTTTTGTGGAGGAACTAGCAGACTCCTTAGCAGCTAAGGACTAGAATGGAGCCCGCGTGTGACTCACCATCTGTCCTAATTGCCCTTGGGTATAAGAACACTGTTTTCTGCTGGGCAGTGGTGGCCCATGCCTGCAATCCCAGCGCTCAGGAGGCAGAGGCAGGCAGGTTTCTGTGAGTTTGAGGTCAGCCTGGTCTACGGAGTTCTAGGACAGCCAGGGTTAATGACCAAAAAAGCACGCAAACAAAAACACCTCTCCACTTTTTCTGGTATTTTCCGAAAGTTTTATTTCTTGTATTCAAATTGACTACTTTTTAATGGATACATAAAAACATAAACATTTCACAGGCATAAAAAACACGTTGCATGTGGGGCTGGAGAGATGGCTCAGCGGTGAAAAGCCTTAGCTGCACCTTGTAGAGGACACGTGTCAAGTAGCTTCTAGCCCCCTGTAACGCCAGTTCCAGGGGGGTCAGACACCCTCTGATCTCTGCAGGTGCTTACCAATAGAAGTCTGTCTCTCTCTCACACACAAACCAAACAAAAACTCCCAATAAAACCCTTTATATATATAAAAGAAAAAAACTTTTTTACTCTTTTAAGAGTAACATCAGCAGGGAGTATGTACGTTTTGATTTGTGTGTATGTACGTTGTATACTGAAACTTGAGAGGCTGAGACCCTAGTTGCTGGTGTAGAGATATCTAGAGATGCCATTTGTTGAGTCTATGTCCAGTTGCCTTCAGTGACAGCTGGCTAACTCTGGACATACCACTGAAACTCCATCAAGCCTTAATTTCTTTCTCTTAGGAAAAACATTTTATGCTCCTCACTATGTTATTTTGGAAATGAATACAAATTTTTCCTTGGGAGCTGTGTATGGTCAAGTGGCAACCCAGCACACCTCTGCTGATACCATTATAGAATTATTATGTATTTTTTTAAAAAGGCATCTCATGTATCCCAGGCCAGCTTCAGAATCATTTTGTAGCCAGTGATGACCTCGAACTTTTAATCTTTCTGCCTCTACCTCCCAAGTTTGGAGTTTACAGGCCACCACACCCAGTTTTATGGAGTACTGGAGAGTGAACCCCGGGCTTTATGCCTGCTATGTAGCTATTCTGCCAACTGAACTATCTTCTCACCCTTATAATAATCTCAAATAGTGTAAAAAAAATTGCAATGGTAAAATGACTTCAGAAAAAAAAAATTCTTAGATTATAAGCCTCCTGGCTGCTTGGAACTATTGGTGTTCCACGTTCGGTGACATTGAGTTGGGTTTTTCCTGGCTTTGCCTTATGGGAGGCAGCTGCCACCCAGTCATGTTCTGTTGGGTGCATACAAGTCAGCACAACAGGTAAGTTGTGGAGGGTTGAGCTAGGAGCCAGATTTTCTTGTTCCCATCTTGTCCTTTGACGTTGCTTTAGGGTCCTGAAAGATTCTCTGTGAAGCATGCATCCCGATGGGTGCAGGGGTGGCCTGTGCACACCTCCTGTTCTGGGGGAGTGGTTTCTTGGCAGCTTTTCAAGGGCAAAGATGAGAATCCGGCATCTGGCCTTCCCTTGCTGCTGGAGTTCAGGTCACCCAGCATCTTGACATCTTGCGTGATCTGCAGCTGTCATCCCAACAGCCATCGTTAAGTAGCCAGCCTGGCAAGTTTTCTTGGTCCTGCAAGGAGGTAGTGTGTCTGCAGCCCTTTTCCTTACCACTGAGGACCTTGGAGGATTATTGGCTTAGCTTCTTGTTGTCAGAGAGCCCTGCTCTTTCCCGTGTTCCAAATCCTTAGCAGGTGTCAGCTCAAGGAGGAAAGACACTTTGTCCTACAAATGTCCTCTCCCAGAATATTGCCTTTTCTTCCAGGCTGAGATTCCCTTGTTCTTGTCACTCTGTTAGAATGACAAAAGCTCCTGTGTCCCTTGTCCTGTGGCTTTTGGTAAGTAGGTGAGCCTTCTTCCTGGTCCCAAACAGGAAGAAGGACAGGGCAATCTCTGAGGGCCCATCTTCCTGGCATCTTGGTATAGTTTGTGTTCTAAGTATCCATTTTTAGATTTTTATACCTGGAAGTTCTTCAGCTGCAAAGCCCAGAATGCACCAGGCATGTGTGACCCTTCCACACCTACGTCTTACTGCATTTAGAATATTCATTTACATGAGATCATGTTACGGAACAGCAAGTGGCTGACCCCAAGAACATACATACGTGCTCACTTCTCACCACACTTGAGCTCACACAGTCCTCACTCATTGTTCCCTCTTGGCGTGGACTCTCTTCCAGGGGATTTGAGTGCTTCCTACTGCCCATGGAGCTGTTTACATGGAATGGACCTGGGTTTTGTTGTCTTCAAGAACCGAGTGAGGGTCTCTTTGCAGCTTCTCACCCCTTTTCTCACTTCCATAACCTTGGGACTGAGACCTTTGGGGACCTCACGTCCCTGTGTCTTTCTCCTCGATGCATTCCATGGCTGGGCCCCAGTCCTCCACTGCTTTCTGATGCCTCGCCTTAGGAAGCATCATCATGCACACACCACAGAGCATACTGAGATTGCACAAGCCAAGACAGATGAAGCGTTACCGGGCAGCGTACTCTTCAGGGACCCCTGTCGTGTGTGTGGTGACTAAAATGAAGTAGCATGGAGCTTAGTTCTTTCTCTGGATTTCCAGCATTTTAGCTTGTTCTCAGTTATTCCTGCAGTCGTGGTGAACTAAGGGAGCACCTAAGGGAGCACCTAAGGGAGCACCTATGTCCTCCAGAGGTTGTGCTAGGGCATTCCTTGCTTATTCATCATGGAGTGCCTAGTGTGTACCAGCCAGTCTGAGGCTCTGGAGATGGTGTGGAGAGCAGTAAAGGGCCCCTGCACTCACAGAACCTTCATTCCACTGTGGCTATATGAATGGGGCCACAGCTAAGGAAATCATAGGTTATCGGGAATGAACTCCAAAACCAGGCAGAGTGATGGTAGGGTGGGGGAGGAGCTGCCCGTTCATTAAAACCGGCACTTGCTACTTGGGGCAGTTCAGAGATTAGTCACGAAGGTATGTGTTCTGAGTTTTACAGTATTTGACGTTCAAGCGTCATTGTCTCTACCATAATAACCGCAAAGGTACAAGTGCATTGTTTATGGCTCTTCGTTCTCTTGGCTAACCAACTCTCTTAGCTCTCTCTAAGAGGTTTTGTGCACCATCTTTTCTAAGTGGAGTGAATGAAAAATGAGGGAGACACAATTGTGGGGATCAGTGACATCTGCTCCATGTTGGGAGTGCAGCATTGACCTGTGTCACAAAAAAGGACATGAACTGCACAGTAAAGGAGGTTGGGGGCAGCCTGTGAGGAAGGGCTTCCAGTCTGGAGGTGGTCTGGCACTGGCTCTTGAAGATTGAGAAGAAAGAGGAGTGTGGGGATGCTGTAAGACCCAGCGGAAAGTGTGCATTGCAGGGGTCTGGGTTGGGTTTCATGGCCAGGCTTTTATCTATCTATCTATCTATCTATCTATCTATCTATCTATCTATCTATCTATCTATCTATTTATTTTACTTTTTTCAGGGGCTGGGAACCTGTTGTGTGTGTAGGCTCCCAGAGGTGGAGATTTTCTGAACCCTTAGAGAAGCCAGGGTCATTGAGAATATAGTTGGTGCCGTTTCGGGGAGACCGTCACACACTGGATTTGGGGTTTCTGCTTAATGGATAATTTCGATTGTTCTCCAGGGCCGTAGACCATCTTCAGGTATGAGGCTCTTTGGCAGAATCCCCCTCTGATCTTTGGGGTGAGTGGCAGCTTACAGAGAGTCTGCCATTCTTAGCCTCCCTCACCTCCCATTTTATCAGCAGAGGACCACAGCATAGACCTCATTGTAGAGTTCTGTTCTCTGTCCTTGTCTAAGCTGTGGTCATGACCTCACTCTATGTGGAGAGTGAGGTGATACCTTTCCATATGGAAATCACAGGTTGCTGGTGCTCAGAACAGTGAGCCTACTACTTCATAGCTCACGGCAGCTTCCGATTGCCTTTGCCGGGTGGCTGCGTAGTGGGAAGAACATGTATGTTGGGGATCTCCATGTCTGCTTTCCTTGTGTGGTATGAGGGGAGGTGGGTGTGGTCTTAGGGCCACTGGCCTACTGTCCTCTCCCAGCTGCTACCAGGGATGGTTGGTCCAACTGGGCAGCTGTCTTTCTGGATGCTAAGTACAGCAGTCTGTTGTCTGTTTTCTCTCTCTTGAGGATAGTACCAAACTTAAGTATCTGGGAAGCCCACCGTCCCCTCATGCCTAGCTATTGTATTTGCTTATTTTAGTCTGACATCTGAATCCTCTGAAAGAGAAAAAATTGACTCAAAAATAGTATCTGAGTTAGGATGTTAGGGCAAAGTACCAAGCTTCAGTATTCTTAACTCCTTTAGTGTAACTGTTACAGTGATCTCTTGCCTTTGATAGATCCTCCACTCTACAGATGGGTGAAGTGAGGCCTGTGAAGGTGAACAGCCTTATTGGAGCCACAGAAATAGCGAGAATCAGGTTTGGCTTTTGGATCCCAGTCCAAGGGAATCCCAAGGTCTTACTCCCCTAAACACTAAACTTTCTCTGCTTCATCTCATGTGAGTGGTACATCCAGCCTGAGACCTGTGTGCTACAAATACAAACCAGCATATTTATAGGTGACAGTGTCATGTCTCAGTGTCAAATGCTTGGACACTGCTGGTGGATTTTAACTTCTTTTACTTTGTTTGAACATAAAAGTACCCAGGCTGGCAGACAGTATTTATTACAGTCTATACAGGAAGCTCCAGGGTATTTTCTGTTAGTTTTTTAGTTCTGAGAATTTGTAAATATACTGAAATGATAACTTCACTTAATGGTTTTATGCCTCATTTTTTTTTTTTTTTTCCTGTGAAATAGGACTATTTATATAGTAACTCATCCTAGACTTGTTAAGGGGGATGGAATGAAGTGACGCCTCTGGGCAACTGCACATTGTCCCTGAAGCATCGGTTACCTGTCCCTGTCCTTGTCCTCAGAGATGGCACTGTTCATACCCAGCAGACTACAAGTTGCTTGGCCTGGTTGATGGCATACACCCTTTATCATGGCTATGCTCAGTGGGTGTGAGGAATTTCTTTCTTTCTCTGTGTAAGATGCCTGTGTTTTTGCCGCCTTTGAGAGCCATGTGGTAGGCTGCAGCTAGGCAAGAGCTGAGATCCCACTGTGAGAGAGGTCTCCTCCAGAGTCTTCTTTCTCCCAGGGCTGGTCTTTATCTGCCTGGGGTAGTTTCACCAATGACTGATCTGAAAGCACCACATTCATTTATCTGTCACTGGCTGTGACAGGCAAGTTAATGCTAATGGATTCTTTTTTTAGCCTGTTGTCTGGGATGTTTCTCCCAAATGTCCTGAAATCTATGGCATTAGGGGAATGTGTAACTTTTATGGTAGAGGAGGATTTAAAAGATAAATAGGGTTTTGTGTGCTAGGCTTGCATTTAGGTTTGGGGCAAGAGTGGCCAAGTGGGGGATGCTGGGTGAGCACAGAGTTGCTTTTTAAGAAATCCATTCAGAGCTCTAAATTGCTGTTTCTGTTTCAATTATGTGACAATTTCAAGGGTTTAGAAAAATCTAATAAAATGGTCTTGATGATGCATTCTGGGGACAGTGCTTTGGAAGATGCTGGAGAATAAATTCCTTGGGGGTCAAGAGATTGTCGTTCCTGCCACCTCCGGGCCTGTTTCATCTGAGTTTTTACATTTTTATTGTTTTGAAGGGCAGAAAACGGTGTAGGAATGCATTCAGAGCTTCATCTGTAGCCTCCACCAAAATGAATTCTCTTTGCGCAATTGCAAATACACGGCTACTGCATTTTATCTTCTCTGTCTCTCTCTCTCTCTTTCTTTCTCTCTTTCTTTCTTTTTTTTTTAATCCTAAGAGGACATACTGTAAACGACTTTCAGAGCATGATTTGTGGGTGTAGTGATGTTGAATAAAGCACCAAAGAGAAGCCTCTGGAGGAGGGGGCTGAATGAGATGGGAAGCTCTCTAAGAGGGCTTTTTCTCCAATCAAAGCTTTTGATAGTTTCCCAGAGAACAGAAGTTTACAATGGAAGCAAGCTTCTGGCCTGCCTATGGGAACAGAGTGTAGAAAGACATAGTGTAGCAAAATGGGATGCTGAGTGACATTAATGAGGTGACCATTCTGGTGGAAGGGAGACCAACAACCAGCCAAGTTCCAGTTCCCATGATTTGTTCCCAGATGATTGTGTCATGCACTTTTGTGTGCTTGCATGTGTGCCTGCCCCTGTGTGTGCACATGCATGCAATTTTATTTCATTTTCCAGTATAGGTTTGAATGCCAAGCCCTGAAAGTATGTTGCAGAGTCCTACACCCAGACTGGCTGTGTTGGTGTACCCTATTTCTGATTGCTGCACAGTCAAGTTTGAAATTAAAAATTATGCTTATGTATGCGAAAGTTCATGTGCACATTCACGCACCATGGCGTATACCAGGAGGTCAAAGAACAGCTTGCAAGAGTTATCTGGCCTGGCAATGAGTGCCTTCCCTTCTAGGCCATCTCTTCAGCTCAGAAGTCAACTTTTAAAGTGGGTGGTGTTCCACTCTGTGTGCACCTGCTGGAGCCAGAATAGGTAATGACAGAGCTGGATCCTGTTGGTATTACTGAAGAGAAAGTATGAAAAGCCTATATTTTCATTTCTGAAATGGATTCCAGCCAGAGAAGAAGAAAATCTGTAAGCCACTGGGCATGGTGGTGCACACCTTTAATCCTAGGATACAAGAGGCGGAGGCAGGTGGATCTCTATGACTCTGAGGCCAACCTGCTCTACAAAGTGAGCTCCAGGACAGCCATGGTTGTGACACAGAGAAATGCTGTCTGGAAAAACCAAATGAAAAGAAAACTTCTAAGCATATTTTTGTTTGTTTGTGTTTTAGTTCTTGAAAGGTAACATTTCTGGTAACATTTCACGCCGGTGTTATGAATAGGCCATTGCAGTACATGCCTTTTAAATAATTTAGTTCCTTGGAGAGTTTTATATTTCCATGTTCAGTTTGGGGGGAGGATTCCCCACTCTTTAAGAAGACCTGCAGCTTTGCAGGTAGCTCACCTGGGAATCTGGGGAGAGAGAGACTTTGGGGACAGTGACTTCGTGGGCAGACCCTTAGTGTCCATGCTTTGTTGTCAGCCTGCTTCAGAAGGAAGCTGGTACCGTCTTCTCCTCCACTGTGATCCTGGGGTAATATTGCTCAGAGTGACAGCAAGTGCTGGGGAACCTGCTAGAAGATCCCAGAGATCGGAGCTGGTTCCAGTGTCTGGGTGGGGTAGATGGAAATCGTGCATATTAACCAGTGCGGCCTGTTTTTACACCTTTCAACCCTACTCCCCAGTGGCTCACTCCCAAATGTATCATTTTCATAGCCAGAGGCAAACAAACAAAGAGGTTTCACACCCACAGAAGACAATGCTTAGGGGAACTGGCGCTTCCTACCTAGTCCCATCTGCGGCCAGAGGAAAGTGAATCAGATAAGGCTGTTGGACCCTGGGCTGAGCATCTTCTAAGACTACTCAGTGTATATGTTTCCTCATCTGTTTTCAAAGCAGATAATTGGTGTTAGTGAGAACTTCTGACTTGATTAGGGGGCCCTTAGGAAATTAAAGTGTGTTTGAATTTCACAAGTATAATTTTAATTATACACATTTTGCATTTTTTTCACTAGGGAGCCAGGCTCAGGGCTTGTTTTCCTGTAAATAGGGGCAGTAAAGTAGATGATGGCAGAATATCTTTGGAAATAAAAATCCTTGGATCCAATCATGTATTTCTCTTGCAGTACATGATGGGCAGGTTAACATCCCTTCATATCCCATGTCCTTGTTAAAAATGGGTTTGCAATGTGTCCTGGCACCTGTGGAGCTGGCCGTTAGTGGGGCAGCAGGGGGTGGATCTCATTACACATTTTTTTCTGCTGCACTCATCATTCAGTCCTATCTGTGAAGTCGTGGTATTTGGGGTGATGTCACCTTAGCTTGTCACGATGTTTATTGCCACACCATCTTATTTTCTTGATGTCCATGCCTTCCCAGCATCAGCTCTCCTGGCTGCCTCTCCTCCTTATGACCCTGCTGGGGTGGAGTTGAACCACCAATGGGATGACCTCCTGAGATAGAAGTAGGCTCTGTGGAACGCCTGGTCTCCCAAGAGAAGCCCTGGTTATGTTTATGGGTAATGTCCTTTTCAGGACTTTCAGGGCTGGGGGTCAAAACCCCCCATCTGCTAGGAAAGCACATGTGGGTTAGAATTTAAGCAATCTCCAGACATGTCCCTATGTGCAGGGATAATAAAGAGCTGTCCAGAGGGCTCCTCTGACCTAGGCTCTCATCTTGCTTATTGGCAGAAGAGATATGATAAAGGATAAATAGTTCTTGTGGACAGAGACGTGAAAGCGCCCTGTGAGTGACTTCCTGAGAGCACGGGAAGTGATATCTCACATGTAAGCTGTTTGCTTCCTATCCCTTGACCCGGTGCTTTCTAAGTCGTGGACTTTATTATTTGTATTTTTGTTGAGGTGTTAACAGCTTCCCAGATTCTTGAGCTAGGCTTCTTGAGTTCAAATTCTTGCACTGGCAAGGACCATCTGTGCAACCTCCAGCACATTGTCTTATGTATTCAGTTTTGTCATTTGTAAAGCTGACAGACTCGAGCACCCTCACAGGGTGTGACAAGGATGAGCCCAACTAACATAGTACATGAACTATCACACACGTGTGAATTAGGGTCTGTTAAGAAGAGCTCTGTGCCCTGGCAAGCTTGGCTAACTATTGTCTACCTGAGGTGGTGCATGTGCCACGGTCCGTTATCTTCAATTTTTTTTTTTATGTACTACTTGAGAAATACAGAAGAATATGCATGCGCGTACATGTGTGTGTAAATGTAAGCATGTATGACTTGGTCAAAGTTTTAGTGCGATTTGGCTGTAGACTGGTACCTGAGATGTAGCAGATGAGTCGTGGGTTTGTGGGAAGCTTTGAACTCTGGGGTCCAGTTTGAAACTTGGCTCTGCTACTAACTCTGTGGCCCTAGGAAAGTACATGAAACCCTTGATTCTGCTCTTAAAATGAGACTAATGGACCTGTGTGGGTTAAATGGGACAGCATAAATAAGATATTTGATACCTGGTTGGCACTTAGGAAATGTTAATTGTTTGCTTCTATAGCGAGGGAAAACATTTTTAAAGTCAGTTTTATTTTTTAAACTGCAGTTAGATTGTTACCACTTTAATTTCTATGTGTTTGAGTGTTTTAACTGTATGTGTATGTGTGCCTGGTACCCAGGGAAGCCAGAAGGAATTGGATTCCTCTGGAACTGAAGCTACAGGTGGCTATGAGCCACCATGTGAGTGTTGAGACTCAAACCCTGGTCCTCCCAAAGAGCATCCAGAGCCTTATCTCTAGTCCCTTAAATCCATCTAAAGCTAGTTATGGTGGCATCTGTAACTTCACTACTGTGAGTGGCAGGCGGACAGAAGCAGGAGTTCGGGGCCATCCTTGACCCTGCAACTGTCTTGAGCTAACCAGTTACCAAAAATCAAAACAAGACAAAACAAAAAGCTGTCTTGAAAATAGGAAAGTTAGCTCAGCAGAGTGATGGGTGATGCATGTTTTAATCCCAGCACTCAGGAGGCAGAGGCAGGTGGATCTCTGAGTCAAGGCCAGCGTGATCTACAGAGTGAGTTCCTAGACAGCCAGGGCCACACAGAGAAGCTGTTTTGGAAATCCAAAGAAGAGGGAGAAGGAGGAGAAAGAGAAAAAGAAAGGAGGAGGAAGGAAGAGGAAGAAGAAGAAATGGGAAAGGTACAGAGTGTTCTGATGATGATGAGGTGCATCGTCTACCCATAGGGATGAGAGAGGCGCTTCACTCCACACAAACCCCATTTGGAGGGCATAGAAACGGCTCAGGATTCTTAGATGCATTCTCACCCTAGAAGATGCTTTTGTTTTCACTGATGAGAGAGTCTGGCTAGAAGGAAAGAGTAGCTTCCAGAAAAAAAGATCTCCAGTGGTGAGTGAGAATAGGTGGCAGGAATGAAGGAGACAGCTGAGATAGGCAAAGTTGCCTCTGGTAAAACTTTTGTGTTCTCGTGGATATGGAAGATTGAATTTTGCTCTGTGGATCCATGAACCCCATTGCATGTGTGTGACAGAGCTCGGCCTGGGAAATGCTGATCCTCAGACTTTCTGTCAGGGCTGGAAAGTCTCAGGTTCCTTATCTCCTTGCTCTCTTCCATGTCAGACCCCTTTACTTGGTGTCCAGTGAGTGGTATCTCCCAGGTGCTGGGAATCATTGTAAGTGGATCTGCAACATGGTGTGAGGTGTATGTGGAGGTTAGTGTGTGAGGGGAGGAAGGGTAGGGTTTGCCAGAGCCAAATTGGGTGGCCAGGAGGAGGGAATAGCGGCAGATTACATTGACTAATTGTAGGGAAAAAGTCATATTTGCTGCTCCATTAAGTGGTCGCCAGGCTATGAAGCAGTTTATTGTAATTAATACAGAAACAGCAAATAAGTGTCGAGTTGGGAGTGGAGGGTCTGGGAGCCCCTCCCTGCCTTGGTTTTCTGTGTTCATTGCCCCTTTATTGTCCTTTGGGGGAGTCCGGGGGGTATATAACATTGTGGAAAGTCATTGGCCGGTTTATTGTAGCAAACAGGAATCTCTCTTGCCAGATGGATCTCTACCCCAGGCTTCTTAGGGGTCTTTATATTTTCTAAGGGCAGAGGAGGAGACAGGCCCACCCATGCCTCCATTGCTATTCTTGCCAGTTTCTCTAATTTCAGCACATGCAAGTGGCAAGTTACACGTCCAAGTCCACAGAGTTATTGGCCGTGTGGAGTTGTGATTGCTTTCCTTGATGATTTCTTGTTCAAATCAGCAGTGCTCTTAATTTTCCAGATGAAGTAAAAAGAAAATTGGAGACTCCCCTCCCGCCCTGTGTCTCTTCATCCAAGATTTTCTGAGCGTGACTCTGATTTGGAGGGTTAATATTAATTAGGAACTGGGCTAGACCTCGGGTTGCTTGATGAGATGGTTTTAACTGTCCTGAGAAATACGACTGTCTTTTACACATTTCTATTTTGGGTGGAAGTTTCTGGGCTTAGAAACCAAGGGAATGAGACCAGAAGATGTTTGTTAGAGCAGTTCAGTGACTTCTCCTGGGTCTAGACCCTAGAGGAAGGAACAGCACCAAAGAACAGTGTAGCGGGTCCAAGTTCATAGGGGGTGTGATACTAGTTCTTTATAGGCTAGAATGGGACACCACGGGGGTGAAGGGAGAGGCACATGACGATGCTGGAGAAAATGGGCTTATTTATTATGAGGCGCATGTTCTGTGCCAGGCTTAGAGCAGGGAGTGGGAGATTGCTTGAGGAGAACAGCCCTCTGCCTTGTAGAGTTTGCATCCTGCAAGGCCATGTTTGGAAAAGCTAGCTTTTGCACGATTCCTTACTGAAGTGCAGCTCCCATGAATGCTGTAGAGATGATGGGCTGTTTATCATAACAAGGAAACAGACATCTCGGTAGCGATCTTGGAGGGCTTCCTGGACAAGACCATCAAAGCCGAACTGGAAGAGTGGATGGAAGAGGGAACTCGGGGAAGGAAGGACCAAGGGCTGTTCTGCGTACTGAGGAAAGTCAGGGTGTCTAGCATGCCCAGGGTGAGGAGGCAGGAGATTGGACCGACGCTAAAATGGCTGAAGGGGGGGTGTGGAGATAGGCCGTTCTGAGTTTGGGGAAGATTACTGACAGTCTGTGTGGGAAATGGTTTGTGAGAAGCCCCAACAGATGTGTGTTATTACTACAGTAATCTGAGCAAAGATGGCTGACTGGAGGGTGTAGACCAGGAGATGGTGAGGTGCATTTGAGAGTCAGCATCAGGTTGGTGGTTTGTGTGGCAGCTGTAGGAAGTGTTGAGGATGTAAGGCCAATTGGACTTCTCCTGTGTGGGGGCAGAGCCCCAGACCTTGCCTGCAAGAGACCAGGAATGATGAGACACAGGGAGATATTCCTGGCTCAGAGTTGAGTGTAACCCTTTAGCTGAACCTTCGTGTGGTCTTTTTTGTTCTCATGCATTGTAGATATTTTATTGTGTGTGTATGATGTGTGTTGGGGGGGTTGTGTGGCATGTGATGTGGAGATCAGAGCCAACCTCATGGAGTTTCTTCTTTCTTACCTGTGGGTTCCAGATATCAAGCTTAGGTCATCAGCCTTGGTGACAGACATCTTGACCCACTGAGTCATCCTGCTGGCCATCAAACAGCGCTTTCAAAGCCTTGTGTTTTTAACACACTGCACCTCAGTCTTACTGTGCATATGACTGTTGCTCCAGAGGCTTTTACACAAGGGAGGTGACTGGTCAAAAGCTAGCATTTGGTCTCTGCCAGGCTTTTTGCAAAAGAATGGGGTGGGAGCTGGTACAGTCTACTCTGTAGGGTAATTCAGAGAAAAGTTAGGGCCAAATACAGAAAAAGAATTCTTTGAAACCAGAGTAGTAAAGCCTGAGATAAAACACCCTGAAGATTGTAGTTCCATTTAGAGCACATGAAATGAGGTTGAAGAAATCAGCAGCCGACATTAGCATTTGAAGTTTGTCCCTTCTCTGACCTCCCTGCTGCCTCTATTTCCCTGGAGATCAAAGCAAGGAGGAGGGGGATGGGCTGACACTCAGGTCAGTTTCCGACCATGCTAAGATACTCTGGTTTTACAGCTTTGGGTTTTCCGACCTTTGCTTGGGTTGACAGACACATTTTAAACAAAAAGCAGGGTGTGCTTTGGTCGGCGGGGGGTGGAGGGGTGTCAGAAACACCAGAAAGAGCTTTGAAAGACCTCAGAAAGCAGGTTGGTGGTCTACAGCTGCAGTTTCCAAGGGTTGGGAGATATTAGTAACCATGAAGTTTCTCTATATTATTTTTCTTATTTCGTCTCTGAGGAGCAGTCTGGAAATATGGAGATGGGACAGGTTTGAAGAATTCTTACCTATCCCCCGCCCCCCCCTTCCGCTGTATAATAAATCTGATACTAAACTTAATGCTGGCCTCCTGAGCCATAATTCTTGCCAAGGCAATGAAGGAGTGTGGTGTGTGTGTCCGTGTCCGTCCAGCTTGTCTCCCAGGACTGTGGGATGTCAGATAAGTAACTGGGTCTCACAATTGATTTTGTATGACGGCATCTCCTCCGCTCCCTGCTCCCTCCCTCTCTCCGGTGATGGAAGTGTAGGGAGTAGGTAGAGGGTGGGTAGAAGGGAAATATTGCCACTTGTCTTTCAGGTTTGTGTAAATCTCTGTCACGTAGGTAGATGTTCTTTGAGAATCTGTTGGAATGTTTTATAATTGAGTGTTTTACTTTGGTGACAAGACATTACTCAACTCCTCCTCAGCATCATCTTGTTCTCTGGGTTGGGGAAAAAGTTCCTTTTAGTGAACTGTGTTCACAGAAGGGATTCATTTGGGGTGACCAGCTAACAACAGCTTTAATAATTAAGTGAGCATTTGGGTCCCTCAGTGCATGGTTGTCCTGGTAGGGACAATCTGCTTTTAAAAGAACACACTTACCTTTAACTGTAAATGGCTGTGTCAGGAGTTGTATTTGATTTTAAACTGCCTGTGTGCAGCAACCCTCTTATTCATTAAACAATAAAATGTTTTTAATCTTCCTGCAGCTGTGTTCACTGTGTGGGGCTTGCTTTTGGGGAGGAGGGGGAAGAGTGGCTTCCATGCTCCCTCCCCTTTTCCCGATCATACTCATCAGAGCTCTTGAAAGCACCATCCAGCAGGGATAGGGTCTCCTCCCATGAACTTTCCCAAGTGAGTGGCTGGGAAGTTTATAAGCAGAGACCACCTGGGGAGGGGGTCTGTGTCTGTCTGTCTGCCCCAGAGGCTGAAGTGCTTTCTCTGTGGACAGAACCCAGAAATGGGTTTGTATCACAGATGCTTTAAAAGGTCTGTAACTTTTTCTTCTCACCCCCACTTTGGGAGGGTTTGATTTGTCTGGTAATCAGAAACAGGTTTGGAGCTCCTGGTCCATTATAGATGGGTTTAAGGCGGATGCCAAGCTCAAAGCCACTTAAAGAACATGTGCCTATAGCCACAAAGAAGAGAAGGATGAGAGGACCGGGGAAGAAATGGTCTCTTCTCGATCCCCTGAAACACAAAGAGATAAACCCAGGGCCCCCAGAAAGGCACAAAGAGAAAGCATTTGCTCCAGAGCTGGCCAGGTTAGTACTGACTGGGGTGGAGGGCCTGCCCAGTGAAGATTGTCAGAAGAGCCAAAGACAGGGTGTCCTTCCCAGAAGGGTAGACTCTGGGTGGTACCGCTCTAGGATTAGGGGCTGGTTATCCCAGGCTCCTGAGGGAAGTGTGCAGGTTAGTGGTTTAAGCAGGGAGCATTCCTGTGCGGTCCTAGCCAGCCTATGCTTCTGTCCCTGAGAAACTTCAGTTAGGAACTATTGCAGGCTCTGTATTTGTAAACAGTTTCTAAAGCAACTCAGTACCAAGAAAAAAATAGCCACCTTCAGGCAAATGAAGTGTTAGAGGACCAGGCTTTCCACTGGGAACCACATTGCTTTGATTTCCTGGATCAGCAGAGCCCAAGATCTATATTTTTTTTCAACCTGAAAAGAGGCCCTTCGAGACGAGCGGTGACCAAGCTGGGGTCCTTTTCCTCCCTTTTAAATTTCTCTGTGTCACTGGGAAGAGTTTGAGTTGGCTAGGCAGTGCCTTCCACCCTGGCTGGTTGTCCTGGTTACATGCCTAGTGGCAAGGTTTTGAAGGTAGCTAGCGCTGCCTTTGCCCCACCCCCCTGTGACGTGTACAGTGCAGCTGCTGGCCCAGAATCTAATTGAACTGATAGTCTCTCACTCTAAACAAAAAATAAACCCGAGTGCTCCGTGTATGTATTTTTGAGGTGCAGACTTGTGCTTTTTCTTTTGACAGCTTTCATTCCCTACGGCTGTGCAGTCACAGCCCGTTCTGAAATCTGTAAAGTTTATTTGTCTTTGAGTGATGAGGGTAAATGGGAGGCGAAAGAGGTGAGATTTGACTCCTGCTACATAATTCAGATTTTTATTAAAGCGTTTCATTGGAATATTGTATGAGGAGCGGGTGAGATGGCACAATGGTGCCACCCAACAGTGCAAGCCTGATGACCTCAAGTCTGTCCCCAGAACCCACATGGAGGGAGAGAACCAATTCCAGAGGTGGTTCTCTAATCTCCATATGTGTACCACCCTAGTAACAATTTAAAAATATTACAAGGGCTAATTAGTGCAAAGATTTTTCTGTCACCTGGAATTTCTTTCGACTATAGTTTTTTTTGTTACCATGGAGATGAGAACTTGGGGCTCGGTGATGTCATCTCTCCCACTGGATGGGTTGGCCATTAACCTGAGCTCAGGCAGGTGGGCTAACCTGCTAGTGTAGGGAGAGAAGTTAAAAGTTGGCCAGCAGTTTAGAGTGCTCCTACACCAGCTACTAGAGTGCTCCTGCACCAGGTACTAGAGTGCTCCTGCACCAGCTACTAGTCAAAAGCCCTCTTCTACCCTGGGAAGGCAAGTTGGTAACAATGTATCGGTATTAAAACTGGTGGTCTTTCAGGTTTATTTAAGCTCACTTTTCCTTTCTCACAAGTATTTCCAGCTATTGAAGAAATTGCATTCCTGTTGAGGATAAACATGGAGAAGTAAGGTTGAGCTTGGGGAAGAGGGAATTTGAGGGACCGGGGCCGGTCCCTACTCTGCTTCCCAGGTGAAGTAGCAGAGTCCCAGGACTGTCGTGCAGAAATAACCCGTGTTCCTGGGTCTAAAATGTTTCTGTTTTGCTTTTGTGGTGTCTTCTAAGTGGGGTAAAATGGATAGCAGTATGGCAAAACCCAGACCAACTTATGCAGTCCTACAGCTCCATAGTGGGACAGGACAGAATCTGGCATGTTAGGATGGGTTTTTAGCATCAACCATCTCTCCTGGAACAAAGAGGAGAGGAGGGGGGGAGAAGGGGGAGAAGAGCGAGAGGGAGGAAGGAAGGGGTGGGGTGAGGGTCTCTTTTCAGGGAGATGAGGACTGGGGAGGGAAGGGTAGAATTGAAATTCTTCCTAGAGACCAGGGAGATCTTGTGTGGTTACTGTACACTGTCAGTTGATGGGAGCCCTGGGAAACCCCGATTATGTCTGGGAAGTTTTTGCATGTATTTGTTTTGAATTCTATGGTCTAGAACTAGATCTTTAAAAAGCAGTCACAGGAACAGTTTCTCAAAGAGGTGTTCCATGAACTGTGGCCCCGAAGCTCCGTTTTTCCCAGCAAGCCTCTGTATTTTTAGAAATGTTTGCTTTTCTCATTGCCCGTCCCTTAGCAGAGGCCCCAGGAATACTTTCTGTCATGGAGTTCTGATTTGTTGAACAGGTGTTTGAGCTGTGAAGGGTTTTATTTAAAACACACACACAACTGTAGGCTCTTTGTTTGGGAGATCAATATCTTCTCCATGGACGGAGTATGGAGTGGGAAGAGGGACCGATGTGATGTCCCTACCTTTCTGATGCTGGCAAGTAAAGCCATGTGGCTCAGATGAGCCGTCCATGAAAGCCCTTTCTTTCTCTTTTTATCAATTAATTTATTTTTTTCTTTTGACTGATAGCCAACTGTCCCATTCCTGCTATGTAGACAGAATAATTTCATGCAGGTCAATGGACCGACCAGCTGTAGCCTCCAGTGGTTTTTGGCATCTGAGGAGCTAACTTCCAAATAGATTTTAACCTTCAGATGGAGCCTCTTTGAAGTGTTTCTGGGTGGGCAGACTCAGGAGGGAGTTTGTGGCAGTTACTCTTGAATTTAGCTTTCTCCGGAAAGCTGTGTGTCCTTTCCTCAAGGGTCCCAAGAAGAACTGCTGGTCTAAATCAGCGTCTCTCAGAATCATTGATTTGCTAATTGCTCATAAACGGAGCCCTGGCTTCCCCCTCCTGCAGAGAGCACTTTTCTTTCCCGGCTCTTCTGTCGGAGTTAGGCAGACTTCTGCAGTTTTAGAGGTAACCAATAAAAGAGCCTGGCGGGCTGCTCTTGCTAATTGTGCTCCTTGGAGGTGGCCACATCACCAGCATCCGGGCTCCATAAACAAGGGCCTTGCATGCCAGTGACCTTTCCTGCCTAAAACTGTGGGGCCCAAGGTCGCCAGTGTGATGGGGAGTGCCTTTCCCAGCCTTCTGCGCCTCAACTTAATTTGCTTGTTTCCTGAGGCAAAATGACCTCCCAGTAAACTTGCCCTCTCTTAAAGAGAACAAACAAAATGAGGCAAGGTGTGTTCTTTGGGAGGAATGGGCAGTGTGGGAGGGGCAAGGGGAGCTTGTTAAAATGCTTACTTGGGGTTAGGCTGTGTCCAGTCAATGAGTTAAGGCTGAAGGCCCAGAAAACAGTTGGATCTGAGGGTGAGGGTGAGGGTGAGGGTGAGGGTGTGGGTGTGTGTGTGTGTGTGTGTGTGTGTGTGTGTGTGTGTGTGTGTGTGTGTGTGTGTGTGTGTGTGTGTGTGTGTAGGAAGGTTGGGAGGCAGCTGCATGGCAGAAGCTGTGTAATTGGCGCTTCTCTTGGCATTGGATGTTAGAAAGCATTCTGGGGCTGTTGAGATGGCTTAGTGATTAAGAACACTGGCTACTCTTCCAGAGGACCTGGGTTCAATTCCCTGCACCCACACGACAGCTCACAACTGTCTGTAACTAGAAATACATGCAGGCAAAACACTATAAAAATAAGTAAATTATTATTATTTTGCTTCAGACTCAGACTCACCCACTGTCTTTTCTAGTATCCCTCAGATAGGGATCCCTCTGTAAGCCTTCTAAATGGCCCAGGTATCCTGGTTCCCAGCCTCCTTTGTGTAAATGATCAGCTCTTAGATGGGCTTTTGCTAGCCCCATCTGGAGGGGAAGGGGTACATGTTCCTATAGTAATGAATGGAATCAGCTTTGCACTTGTACCTAGACCATAGCTACTCAGAGGGAGCACTGACCTCAGTGATGTAAGGGTTGGAAGTGGTGCATGGACTATCTTTAAAGAGGCCCCCTGAGTGAGTGAGTCAAGCTGGTCAGGTTATTTCTATGGAGTGTAGTATAGTACATATATGCCAACTGTAAAATATGGATTATCAGACTTGGTGGCTCATGTGGAAGGATGGATATATATTCTGCAAAGAGCCTCATGCAATGCCTGCCACCCAACAGGCCTTTTGCCAGGATTGAGTTTTCAGCCGATCTGGATTTAATGATTCTTGTTAGAACTGGGATGAGATTTATGTTGTAACCAAACCTTCCTCAGTTGGTCCCCTTTGTTGATTCCTTTCCTCGTGAGTTAGCTGTGCCCCCCTCTCTCTGCCCCACCCCCATGTCTGGGGAATTGAGGGTTGGATTCAGAGTCTCAGCCTCTCCTGGGCCAACCCTCCTTTTCTTGGGTTTTGTCCCTAAGCCATATGTACAGAACCAACTCTGGTGCTTAGACTTTTGACTTTCAACTAGGGGTAGATTTGTTTCCTAACGGCAAGAGGGCATTGGTGGCAGTTGATCCCTGCTTCTTTGGGTAGGAAGAGAGATGGATGGGGGTGGGCAGGTGACAGAAGGCACAAAGGAGGCTGTGGTGCAATTATGGTGTTAATGTTTAAATACTGGTAGTTCCCTAGCCTCAGGTTTCACGGTCTTGGCGCTGTTGACATTTGGGGCCTGTGTGTGTGGTATAGGGAGAAAGGTATGAGACAGGGGTTGTGTTGGGAAACACAGTGTCCCTGGTTTTTGCTCTGAGATTCCAGTGTATCCCACCCTTTCTGTATGACCGCTTGGGGGCATGCCTTTCTGGTTGAGAATCATTGATCTGGCCCCTTAAATGGCTTCTTTTTGAGAAAGGGAGTCTTGTATGCTTCTGAGGTTCTGTTCTGCATGCATTAGAGCCTGCCTATGGAGTCTAAGAGCAGGCGGGTGCCTGGAAACGCACAGGCTCCACAGCCAGGCTTGGGCTGCCTCAGGTGAACCGGCAAGTGCTCTTGAGCTGCGTGACCTTTCACTGACAACCCTCTCTGTTGCTTAAGGGAAAGGGAGGGCAGGGTGGGGACAGTCATGGCCCGTGCTCATGTTCCCATCTCTGTAGTGTTTTAGGGAAGGACCCTCTTTTACTAGAATGATGTTTTCGGTCCTGTGTTGGTGCCTCCAACACTTGGTTCCACGCTCACAAGTTGTCCCTGGCACACACAACTCCATCACTTGTAGGAACTGGCTTTCCTGCACACGTTGAGTAGAGATTTAGGCTTTTATTAAAAATGAATTATTTTTCCAAAAAGGTTTGGCTTGCCAGGACTCTGTGCCAGTGAATTGCCCTGCAGTGATGGTGGGGGTGTGAGGTGTCTGGAATCTGGCCTTGCAGTGGCTGGGAAGCCTGTTGATTGAGAGAACAGACTTTCCAGGGAGTTATAAAGATCAATGCTGGGCCAGTTAGATAATCCCTCAGTACCTTGGTTCTCTCATCTGTGAAGTGGGGGTGAGGATGACCGTGACTGCTTCCGGTTGTTGTGAGCTTGTGGGACCTAAGAGCTGAGCCTGGAACTTGGCGGGGGTGAGGAGGTCACTGTTTTCATCAATGGCATTTTTCTGTGCTCTTGAGCTTTTATGACTGATACTTTGATTACACTTAGATACTGTGTGTGTATGTGGATGACCACGTACATTGTGGAGGTTAGAGATGATTCTTTCTTTTATCATGTGGGTTCCAGGGACTGTTTTGGAAACATGCCTCCCTTTACCTACTGAGCTCACTGGCCCCAGAACAGTGGTTCATAGTCTGATTGTGTGGGAAGTTCTTATGGGCCCTCTCCTGGGTGTTTTGAAGGTTCCAAGAGTCAGTATCGACTAACTGTCCTCTGGTGTCACTGATATGTGGTCTGAAGATGACCCAGTGACTCGGAAATGGCAGGGTCATGTTATCATTAGGAACAGTGACCTTCACCACATACAAGCATTCTAGGTCCTGATTTAGGCCTTGGGCCACAAGCTTCACAACAGTGCCTGCAGGCTACTTGATCACTGCCCTGATAGTGACCTGGGGACAGCATAAGGCAGAGTGCCTTTGGAGCATCCCTGTCCCTGCTTCCTGCTGAACCATCTCCCCTACACCCAGTTCTTGCTCTGCTGGAGCCAGAGCCGGAGGCACAAGCCTGTTTTTCAGGTTGTGTCCTTTCAGTGGGTGACTGGAATGTGTGTGCATGCAAAAGAAAACACCAAAATGTTTGGGGAGTGTGTTAAGAAAATAGCATGCAGCAGATTGCCAAGGCTCCTTCTATGCTTCTTTTTCTTCCTTTTCTGCTCTGTACATGTGTGATCAGCATCCTGGAGCATTCTGCAATACAGCTTTGGCTTTTTCTTACTCCAACTGTTCCTTCTCACAGCAGAGAGGATACAATTCAGCACCAATAATACTGAGCAATAAATAACCCAGAGAAGATGAATAGCCTTGTGTGGTGGTAAATTAAAGTTGATTTATTGCACATAATATATACAGGTGCTCCTAATGTAATTAAGCAGTGAGGCTTTTAAATGCTTCAGAATCTGAAAGAAGACCCAAGAAAATTGGGTCTTAATAAGGCTTATTGAAATAACAGCTAAACATGCTGCTTAGTACTATTAAGGGATGCTGAAAGATGGACCCGCTCTGCTGTGCCTCTCCCCGTGTGATGACCCACTTGACATACTGTTGGTGGGGCCAGAATCGCTTTTCCCCACAGTAGGACTGGGGTGTGTTGAGCTGTCTCTGCACTTTGGCCTTGTCTCCTGCTTAGAGCCATCCACTGACTAGCCATTGAGCAGGCTTTTGCCAAGTGTAGGGCAACAGAGTGAGGCAGTGGGATCCAGCCCTTGGTTGCATTTGCCACCCTAATCCAGGCAAGAGAGGGTTCATTGACAGAATAAACTTATCAATTGAGTCCCTCCGTAGGTTGTCTGAGTTCCATGCTGGGGATGGGAAGCAGGACAGAAATGGAAAGTCTCTATCTTTAAGGGTGGGTGGGTGTTAGGTTTGTGATTGCAGAGAGATCAGTGGAGAATACCCTTGCCTAATAGGGGATGAAGCCACGAGACAGGTATACGCAGGAGAATGCCCCAAGTGCCCAGGGCTTTAAGAACTGGGAAGGCCTTTGGAGCAAGGCAAATCCTAGCTTGTCAAAAAGAACTCTATTCTTCTTGAGAGGAAGAATAGAGTTGGCAGGAGGCGTAGAGGAGTGATGTGGATAGATCTGAATTTCAAGCCTAAGGTATAGATACTCTGAGGTGAGTAAAAGCAGGATCAGAATTTATGTTTGAATGAAAGCTCTTTGCATCACGGTGGGACGCTAGGGCTTGGGACAGGAGCAGGGCACAGTCAATGTGGATGGCAGAGCATTCGGACAGAGTACATGCCTCAGAACTGATGGCACTAGTGGGGTGGTGATGGTGGGGTACCTGAGGGAGGTAGGTGAACATTCAGCCAAATGGTGTCAGAATCCTTCCAAGGACGTATTAGGAACGGGCGTAGGGGGATTTCTCTAAGATCTTCTGCTGTCCAAGTGCCTGGCTCCTAAGAGATGCAGAAGCCCATGGACTGGTGGCTCACATGGAGAGGAGGTGCCAAGGTTCCCTTGGAAGTGAGTAATTCAACAGAGTGATTGGGGTCAGAGGTGCTGGTTTGGGTGCATCTGTGGGTTTTCTTAGAGGCTAAGACGCTCAGAAATAGCAGAGTTCATTAGTCCAGTCATTTGATGTCCTCCCATGGAAGGAAACCTTAATGGACAAACACTGACTGTAGCAACAAATAGGACAGGGGGAGGTCATTCTTCTCTACTAAGGGTAAGATCATTCTCAGTAATTAACTGACCTTTTGACTCTAAAACTAAGAAACTGTTTTCTGTAGAAGTCCTTTTCTGGGACTCATAAACTCAGGTCGCATAGTTTATGGTACCCACCAACTGTGGTACCCAATTTATTCTAGGAAAGGTTAAAAACAAGAGCCAGTACTTGGTCAGTGACACTGAGACCTGTGGCTTTCAGAGCGGTTCCTGGGTGGATCCCAAGCCTGGGGTCACAGGTTAGACTGAGGAGAGACACTCAAGGCTCTCCCCCTGGGAGGAATAGCCTCATATGACCCTTCCTGAGTCCCACTTTGAGCAGGAAGCCATTAGGGGTGTTGGTAGCTCCTTCCTTGGCCTGGCTCTTTAGGATGGATCAGGGCCTGTCTGTTCCCATCCCTGCTTAATTGTTTTGAAGAAAAGACTCAGCTGTCTGATCAGAATTTCCTCCTGGGTACAGAGCACATCCCTTAAATATACAATCAGGGCTTCGTTGTTGTCAGGGAACATGGTTCAGTAGATGTTGAAGATGGATAGATGATGTATATTTACTTTTTCTGGGGCTTGTTCAGGGAGACTGTCACCTTTTAGTGGTTCTGCCCCTCCCTCCTGATGTGGGGCTTGAGAGAGATGGGGTGGAAACAGCTCTGTCCGTGACCCTCAGGAAAGCTTCAGGAAGCAGACTTGTTTATTTTTGACAGCTAGGGCAAGTCCTATATGGGCAGTACCCTGCTCTGACCAGCGACAAATTGAATATTCGTGTGACCTTTTTCTTCCAGGCGTGGGGAGAGTGGAGAGGGATGAGAGCGCAGCATCCTCCATCATCCATCTTCCCGCCTTGTTTGTTCAGTGCGGCACTTTAGCGGGTGCTGCTGGAGCATCTGCCTTTGAGTCTAAAGTGCCAGCAGGTGCAAGGGGCAGCACCTCTGGGGTTATGGCAGAGTGGCCTGCCACATTGGGTGTGAAGGTGGAGGGGGAAGGAATTGAGCTTATTCAGCTCTTCCCTCACTGCTGAGCCAGCTGAGGGGGTCCATACCAAGATCAAGTCAAAACAGAGTAGAAAAGTGAATCCAGGAGTCCAAAAACTTATGGGTGCCACCCCCGGGCTTTCCCTGCCTCCTCCTCTGCATGTCACATACCCGCCAAGACAGTCATCTTGCCTTTGAACCATCCTGCCACAGCCACAAGTCAATTTATTCCTTCTTTGTGCTCTCAAAGGACCCTGCAACTTGGCTAAGAAGGAGGCATTTGTTAGTTCATTTCGTTCATTATTCATGCAGCTCGTAGTAATTAGCATTTAGCAATGCGGTTTCTGGGGCTAGTTGCGTTGTGCTCATTCACTGAACAAACATTTGTAGATCCCATACCCTGAGCTGGTTACGGGGTGTGGCTCCAGGGTTACTGAGATGGGGCCAGGGCCTCGTTTGCCTTTGGGTATTCAGTCTGTGTGAGAAGGAAGGTCATTAAGGGGAGGTGCTGAGTCAACAGGTGAAGGATCCTGAGGGTGGTTTAGGACTTTGGTAAGGTTGTGGGGTGGGGGTTAGGGTCAATTGATGGGAGCTTGTTAAGGTGTACTGACTGATTTGAGCCTTAGAGGATGAATAGATTTAGAGCTGGAGAATCAGAGAATGCTCATCCTCGAGGGCGGACCAGATTCTGAGGGTTTTGTTCCCCAGTGTGGATGATCCAGGGAGGCTGAGTACCCTCTGCTCCTTTCTTTCCTCATCTCTTGTCATTCAGAATGAATGCACCCTTTGCCTAGCAGCCTCTGGTGTGACCCTGCCACCCTGCTTGCTAGGGAGAGGGCCCACACTTGGCAAAGAGGAGGATAGCAGCGGGTGCTGTGGATCCCACAGGCTGAGAAAGCGCAGACATCAAAGGCTCAGGAAGAGAAAGATGACTAGCCATGCCCCCACCACCAAGAGACAGCTTCCACAAACAGGAGCCCACTTGGTGGCCCTTCAGCTAAAAGTGACTCCCCTCTGGGTAGACTTTTTTCCCTCTTCCATTACAAGTGCAGTGGGTTGAGGGGGGTTACTCAGAGTAGCAGTCTGAGGTAGTGTTGAAGCATTTGGTGGCACTGCTTTGTAAAACTCCATTTTTCTTTGTTCTAGTCATTTTTTTTTTTTTCCTGATAGGAATTGCGGAGGGGCTTGGGAGGGAGCTGGGAGGAAAGGCTGTATAAACAGCTGTCTTGCTGATTCAATCTACAAAGTGGATTTTATAGCTAAAGTATTTGTTCTCCCTTTAAAATGCCAAAACAGCCCTGTCATTTCCTTAGCTAAGAGAAGGGGGTCTTTGAGATGTGGGGGCCATCTCCGCCCATCAGAAACCTTTGTTGAGGGGCGGGGAGGAGGAGGGAATTCCAAGAACTTTTTTTGAACCAGTCATTTCTAAAACAATCTCATGCTCAGCACCGAGGATTTTTCTTTGCAAAGTTTGGGTTACCAGTTTACACTGCCTTCATCTTGTTTGAGCTACCACGTTCTGGTTTAACAAAACAAAACTAAAAAAACCCCCCATCTTTCCAAGTCATCACACCTGAATACCTACTTAATGTTTTCGTGTAGACATTTCATTTTCTTTTTTTTTCATGCAAGATTTCATCATTGCATGATCTGAGATAGTTGGTTGCCCTGAGATTATTAATAAATTGGGATGGTTAATGATGTGTGACTCAGAACATATATTTAAAAACAAGTTGGAATAGAAATAAGTCTTTTACAAAATTAATTTTTTGTTAGGCTACTCTCCTGAGCCTTTTTGTCTGAAGCTAGCTTGCTTTGTAGTGTTCATATAGGCCCGATTGCAATTAACATAAATTACTTTTAAATACCAGCTAGTTGCTGTGGAGAGAGGCCAGGGCTGTGGCTGCTTATGGAGGGTTAAGAGGCTTGGTCATTGTCTGGGTTTTTAATCTCACTGTAGATCAGACTCTGTTCCCTTGGAGGCTGGCAGCTCTTGTCGAAGATTGCCTGCTTTGATGGTGAGGAGAAGGATTAAGGCTTCTCTCCAGTACCAGGACATTTCCTTCCCAAGGCAGAATAGATAATCATAAGACACTTGTTTTAAAGCACGTTATGTTAAATACCAGTGTGGAACCTGGGATTGAAAGCAGACGTCAGTGAAATCTAAACAGTTTGGAGTTTGCTCAGTAGCTTTGAACTGATGCTGATTTTATACTGTGGTCAAGGTAGCTTGGGATGAAAGCTAGCAGCATTGAGGGTAGCTGAGTCAAACATGCAGGGGACCCTCATACTAACTTTGCTTAGGCTTCCGTTAGTGCCAAGTTATTTTAAGATAAAACAAAATGTAAGGTAGGTTTGGTTGAGAGTTTATGTGGTTTCCCTGCTTTCAGAATGATCTCTGTGTAGGGGGGACAGCAGATCCTTCTCTGGTGCAGGCCTTTCCTCTGCAAAACAGCAGCCGGTGGGTCTCCTCCCAATTCCACTGGCATTCACTGCTCAAGCTGGACAGCTAGCATCTCATTCTCCTGTGAGGATCAAATAATTGCATTAAAAAAAATAATACTTGTTTGCTCTCATCCCACGAGTATAAAGGTTTATTCTAAAACCCTGATTGGAAATTTCCCAGGAGTTGAATTTTGTCACTTTCTCAAATGTTCCTATTCCACAGATAGTGCATGGTTATGATTTCAAAATTTGCCGTTAAAAAACTTATAACATTGTAAGGGACAGTTCCCAGGGCTCCTTCCCACCCCAGTGACAATTAGAAACCCTCTCTCCCTCTCATGTATCTGTACCACAGATAACTCTTGGACTTAAACTGACAAGTCCCTATTATGAATATCATCCTGTAGTATGCTTTCTATTGACAATGCCTCTTTGGATGGCTCTGTCTGTGGGACTTGGTTTGTTTTGGTACCTTTAAGGTTGCCCAGCACAGTGCTGGGTGTCTTGTAAATTTGCAGTAAGCAGAGATTATTAATGTTATTGTTTATGTTGTTATCTTAGAGGAGGTTGGGATTGTTTCAGATCCCATTTGATTCTGATGTGCTTCAAAGAGGAGAGAAGATGCAGGGGTGTTTTATGGTGTAGTGGGCTGGTGTAGTCCTGGGAGTTGGGTAGGGGCTGGGGAGGAAGGGGAGGAGGAAGAGGAAGGAAGGGAGGGAGGCAGAGTACCTATGATCAGCTTCCTGGAACAGATGTCACCTTAGGATTTCAGGAACAGACTTGCGGTGACTATTGTGGGAAGGGAATGGTGGATGTGGAACAAATCCTTTTGTATGACAGGGACAAGGATGGACACAGAAAGTCTCTTCCTGGAAGTTCCAGATGACTGAGATCTGAGAATGTCCTCAGAGTACAGATAGGTTAAATCACAGGTGGACACCGGTTTGGCGTAGTGGAAGGGAAAGGCAGTCTGGGCAGAGAGGGGATACTCAGCCTTTGGTCACCAGTAACTCTTAGGGCTCCCTGGAGCAGAAGGAACAATGGTATGGGGACATTTTCACTAGGCACATGAAGTGAGCAGGAAAGAGAAGGGCTTTATTAAAGAGTTTCTGGGAGAGGGAACCTGTGTCAGGTAGCTATCTGTTACTGTAGCAAAAACCTGAGAGAATCTGCTTACAGAGAGAGCTTTATTTAGTCGGGGTAGCACATCATGGCAATGGCGCCTAGGGCAGCGAAATGGCTCATCTTGTGGGAAGGAGCAAGAGAGGGAAAGCACCGGCTCCCACAGTCCTCTGCTAGGTCATGTCCCCAATAACCTAGACACTTCCCAGCAGCTCTACCTCGTAAAGGTCCTGATACTTTTTAAAGAGTGCCACCCAAGGGCCTGTCTTTTGACACATGGCTTTTGTAGGAGCCGGTCAAGATCCAAACTATCAGAATACATGTCCATTTGCAATGCCCCACGGGAGAAGCTTTTCCAGAGAGATTCTGAGGGCATCCTATCAATGGATGAGGGATGATGTTTGCTTCTAACTTCTAGGAAGCCGCTGGCAGGTCCTGTTTCTTCTGAGTGGGGGTGGGGGAGCTGTACCATGCTGTAGATACTCAGCCTTACCTTATTAAGGAAAAACGTCCCAGAAAAGTGTTAGCTGTATGGTTTCAACCCCACTAACTATGTGGTTTAAGTAACAGCTTGCAAGACTAATTCTTGCTTTATGATGTGAGTAAGCTATATTTCCGTTTTGGCCTAACCCCCTCCCAATCACACCCCTTTTTGCTTTACTTAACTCAAGGGGAAAGGGTGGTAGTTACTATTGTGAGCCCTTAACAAGCAGGCTTCTACAGAGAGAATGAGAAGTTCCAGAAGGAGAAGGCAACTTGAGTTTAACTGAGTATTTCACCATATACATACATATATATATATATATATATAGTACAGCTTGCAAGTAGGAACTGTCTACCTATCTGCTGTGTGGCAGACTGCTCATTTGTCTGCCTTGTACCCAACATGAGAAGACTTCATTTTTCTCTTTAATTTTTTAATCTTAGCACTTGGGAGACTGCACGGGAGGACGAAAGTTTCAGGCTGGGCCAAGCTGTACAATGCCACCGTGCTTCATAAACAAAAATAACAAATTAGAAAGAGGACAGATTGAACCTTGTGGCATTCCTTTGTGGGTAGCATGCACTTCTGTTACCTTTATCTTCAACTCTAGTATCCATTTTTACTTCTGTGGCTCTGTTTCAGAACCCCACACATCTGGGAAGTGTACACACCTGGGGGTGCATACATTTGGGGGTGTGCGAGTGTATTAGGATCCATGCCTGGGAGTGGAATTGCTGCCTCACTGCATTCAGTTTGAATGGAAACCGTTCTGAGGACACCCTGAGTTCTTTGCTCCACTCATTCCTCACTATTACTAGTCTTTACTATTGCTACTCATTCATTTGTGCCTGTTTTGTGGCTTGTGTGGAGTCTAGGCACTAACGCATTAGATGCATGAAACCCCAGCTGCATGGTAGGCTGTGTCTTCTTCAGGCTGCTTTCTTGTCTTGGAATGGAAACAGACACACTTTTCAGTGTTGTGAGTTTGGACTCTGTGTGTGGGGCTTTGAGATGCTTCCTCCTGTTGACCCTCATTTTATCCAAAGCCCACAGATGACAGCAGGCTGTCTTCAGCTCATCTCTTCTTGCTTGGTAGGGGTATGTTGTTCCTTTTAGTATAAACAGGCAAATACATTAGAACTCAGGCAGCATCCCCAGGGTTTGGGGCAGTAAACCTTAAAGGAGAGAATGGTTCTAGGTAGGAACTAGGCACACAGCCCCAGAGTAGTATCTGTCAGGCCTGTGGACCAGGGTGGGGAAAGGGTATGATAGTATTCAGAGGCCTGAGCAGGACTGGGGACATGGCCATATCACAGAATCCCTTGGGGTGTCATAGGGTGGTTCCCCAAATCTGAGTGAGAACCAGTTGGGCAGGGAGAATTCTGCCATGGCTGAGGCTGGGGGAGGGCAGTCTTTGTTTGACTACATGTTCAGTTGAGCGCTTTTATGTGAAAATAGACCTTTGATGTGCTGGGAACTGAGAAGGAAAATCTGCTTTAGCACCTGAGGAAGGGAAGCTGTCTCTCTGGGGGAAATGCTCTGTTAGGAACCAATAGAGTTGTGCACTCAGCGTGAGCTGGATCTAGTATGCCCATAACCCCATAAGAGGGTGGTAGAGCAAAGCACAGGCCTTGAGTCCTGCATGACATGTTTAGAAACAGAGTGTAAGGGGGGCACTATCAGAGAATGGTGGCGTGTTTATAGCAGGGATACAGCTACATAAACACCACCTGTGCTTATGGCCAAGGTCTAGGTGGTAACAGGATAAATAATAATCCAGATTTTGTTTGTCTGGTGGGCTAGTGGGTGTTTCAAAAAAGCCCTGTGTTATTATTACTTGAGAAAAAAATTCTTCCTAAAATAAGCCTACACTGAGTGGTCTGTTGTTATATTAGGCCACTGTGGATGCCTGTCAGGTCATTTGTTCACTGTACTCCTGTTAGGCTGGGGCATTTTAATAAAGAAAATACTAGTCCTGCCTTCTTGAAGCTCAGGGATCATTGTGGGATTCTAGGAGGTGACTATCCCCAGAGTCGTGGGTTTCACAAGGTGGGACCCAGTTTGTTGCAAAAGGAAGTCAGTGGTAACAGAGGGTTTTAAGAGAACCTGTTTTTTTTTGTTGTTGTTGTTTTTTGTTTTTGTTTTTGTTTTTGTGTGTGTGTGTCTGTTTGTCTGTCTGTCTGTGTCCATGTTCCAGAAACATGGAGGATCTTGAGGAGAGAGATTGCAGTGGCGTGGCACTCATTCAGAGGGGAGAGGCCAGAGGCCCGAACGGGACTGTAGCACATATGCCTGGATTTGTGGGAGTGCCTAGGAAGCACTTTCTGAGAATTCTGTCCCCAGTACTGACCATCTGTGTTTGAGCATTAAGTTAGTTTTGGTTATGTCTCCTCAAACTGGTGTGTAACCTGGTCACACACTCGATGGGAAAATGGTACAAGTCAGAAGTCTGCAGTCTGTCCTTGGGCATCCCATATAACAACTGTACACTGAACACTCACAGAGTGGAAGGTATTTTGAGGGATTGGGGAGATAGAGCAGAAATTGGACTGGCTGGGGCTAGGCTGTAGGAAGCTCACCATCTAGGGGTCATTCGGGTAGGGAGAAAGTAGTCATAGGTCGGGGAAGTTTGGTCAGTAGGTTCTGGAAGGATGGTTAGCAGCCTAGGCTTTGGGAACAGCCTTTAGTTAGGATTCCAGGCTGGGATATGTGGGTCTGCAAAACACCCCATCAGGAGCCCCAGCAGATCTCATTTCTGACTCATGGTACTTTTACTGTCTCATTAGTGCCGGAGGAGGGGCCTTACTGGCTGGCCTTGCAGTCAGGGCTCAGAGAAAGCCAGGTATTAATCCTTGGAGTCTTGGTGTTGAGAGGAAGGTAAGGGAGGGATTGCTTCCTTTGCTCTTTCCCTTAGCAACATACATTCACCCTGAGCTGATTGGGCATGCTCCTTCCAAACAGATAGCTTTTGGGAAGAGTTAATAAATTAACATTCTGGGAAAAGACTCTGCTGTGGTGCCAGAGAAACCTTTGCTGCCAGAGCCAGAGATGTAGCTAACAGAGTCAAAACACACGTCCGTTGTTGTGACATCGGTCCCTCCTTGGTGTGTGCAGCTCACGAAAGGGGGAGGAAGATGGATCCAGAGTGCTGAGTTCAGCTCCTCCAGCTCTCTGATGATGTCCTCCCACATCATGGGTGGAGTCTGACGTGCCAGTTGAAATTCACTTGGGTGGGCTCAGAGGTCCCTTGGGGGCTAAAGTTACAGATTCTTTTTCTCTCTTCCTGTTGAGTTGACTTTGCCTCCCTCTGTCCTCTGATAACACCTCATGGACCCACAAGTAGTGTGGAAGGCCCCAGCTATGCTGTCAGATTTCAGACCCATTTGCACTGTGTTTATTTGAAGGGAATATGATGTAGGCATGCATGGTTGGGCACATCTGGAACCTTGACTGTGGAAGACTGAAGCCAAGGAAGTACTTGAGTTCAGATGTTTGCAATCAGCCTGGACAACACAGCCAGACCCCCATCTCAAAACAAAAATATAAAACAGCAGCCACCAAGGGCAAAACAAATGCAAAGAGAATGTGTTGATGCTGTTAAGGTTGATGTATATCCATTGAGTAGGTATTGGACACCTACTGTGTGCTTTGAGGATACAGCAGGGGACAAAATGAACAAGGATCCCAGACCTGGTGGGTCTTTCTTACCATCTCTTCATGGCTCCTGCCTCCCCCAGGGTGTAGAAAGTGACCATGGGCTCTGGGGCCACTGGATTCTGTCCAGCTCTCTTCAGTTTATTCAAGAGCTTTTCTAGCTACCTTTTGAGTTAGCTCGAGTCCCTTACCACCCGCGGGCCTTCTGGGGCTTGGAGTTCACACTAACTGTGGAGAAGAGCTCTTCCTGCCTGCTAATGAAAGCAGATGAGCAATTCCTACTGAGACCCCACCCGCCGCTAATAAAGTTAGACTCACCTGTACTTCCAGTGCAAACCTGACCTTAGGGCAGTGCGGTGACAAAGCTGTCCTGCCCAGCTTTTTATGCAGATAGAGATACCTCCCTGGACCCTAGGTCTTCTGCATTCCCCAGCTGTGGATCTGAATCCTAGGCTAGCTCCATGACCATCTCACATGATGATGAGGTTGATGATTGAATATTTTGCTGGCTAGTTTTTCATTAACTTGATATAAGCTAGAGTCTTCTGAGAAGAAGGACCCTCAATTGAGAAAATGTCTCTAAGGGAAGGAGTGAAGGCAGGCCGTGTAGGGCATCTTCTTAATTAGTGATAGATGGGGAGGACCCATCCAGGGTGGTGCTGGGTTCTCTAAGAAAGCAGGCTGAGCAAGTGATGAGGGACAAGCCAATAAACAGCTCTCCTCCGTGTTCTCTGCATCAGCTCCTTTCTCCAGGGTGCCCTGTTTGCTTTCAGTGATGAACTGTAATACAGAATGAGTGAAATAAACCCCTTTCTTCCCCAGATGCTTTGGGTCATGCTGTCTCATTGCAGCAACAGTAACCCTAAGCCAAAGTCAGAAATCCTAAGTGCACGGGCAGGAAGGAGACTGTGTGGTCCTCTCTTGTCTACGGAGCTTTGAGCATTTGGTTAGATGCTCACGGTCCCTCTGCTTTTTTGACCCATCACCATGTTCACTCACGACTTTGACACCTGCTCTGACGTTCTTTAGTGCGCACACTGGTGTTTTCCTGTGTGAAAATGTGCCATGGGGACACCATGACATACCTAACTAGGCTTCTTTAGTTGGGGACTTCCAGGCTAGGCAAAGAAAATTTGCAGTTTAAAAAAAAAAAAGTCTTTTCTCACATCTGAGGGAGTCAGTTTTTTCTTTCCACCATGTAGGTTCTGGGGATCTAACTTAGGTTGTCAAACGTGGCTGAAGGTGCCTCTACCCACCAATGCATCTCATTTGCCTCTTCCTAGTGGGTTTTTTTTTTTTTTTTTTTTTTTTTTTTTTTTTTTTTTTTTTTATTCCCTGGGCCTTCCAGCATTCCTCAGATCCTTAGCTCTGCCCACCCCTATGCTTCCTCAGACTCCACAAAACCCCCTGTGATGATTAATTTTTGTTGTTAACCTGTCTTGGCTCATGGTGCTCACTAGTCTAGGTGCTGCTGTTTGGGCCTCTGTGATATAAGTGACATTCTGTAGGTGGTTGTTGGCCATGCACTAAGCAAATCTCTCTTCTTAATGTGGTGACACGTCAGATTCTGGAGGACAGAGGCCTTGACAGCAGAGTGAAGCTTCCTAAGGCAGGAACATAAGAGGGGGGCCTTGGACTGCTCCCTAGAAACCTTCTCTGACTTTGTCTCTAGGCTGTAGGCCTGACCACACATTTCATGACTGAGACTGCAGCATCAGCCTTTACCGGCCTGCCCAAAGTCAGATTTGGTAGCTCTTGAAATTTCAAGCCAGTTTCTTAAATCTGTCTAACCATACATTTATTTATCTGTCAGTCACCTAATTAGTCAGTCTCTGTTTCCAGCTGGTTCTGATTCTCTAGGAAACCCTGATAGCCCCGATTGGAGCTCCTGTTTGCTTGTTTTCTGTTTTGTTTTGTTTTTCCCCGTGTTGGAGATTATTACTGCAGGGACAATGTCTGTCATATTCCCTCTCAAGTGCTTCCAGAGACCCAGTGCCCAGTAAGAATTCCAAGAGTGAGTGAAGGCGTCCATATTCCCTGAGAAGTGAGTGGCTTTGCTTAGTTGTGGTCTCAGCTCTACCATTTATCAGTTCTGGGTCCCAGGTCCTTCCTTTGTAACATAGGAACCATCTCTGCTTCCTGGATGGTTTTAAAAGCGTGGATGAGATCGGGGTTTCTGCGAGGTTGGAATGGTTTGGAATTAATCCAACATGAGGAGTGCCCTAGTTGAATATTCTAAATCCAAAGTCTTCCCTACACAACTACAAATGGAAAATTCCACACATGGTCTTGTGATGGGTTGTGGTCAAATCCAGGCACACTAGACATATTGCCTAAAAGTACCTGCAGGCTGTATGTTCAAGGTATATACGAAACATAAATGAATGCTGTGTTTTTTCTTGGGTCCTATCTCAAAGACATCTCGTTCTGGATTTTAGCAAATATTAAAAAACAAAATAGGAACTTAGAACTCTTCTGGTACTAAGAATATTGAATAAAGTCTACTCAACCTGTCCCACAAACCACCTCTGCCAAATCATTGATATTTTGCAAGGTTGCTTCAAAGATAATGTGAAATAATGGGGAGAACATTCTACAACAATTTTAGTGGAGTTAAGTTGTTACATTGTAAATAATTGGCCTGCCTACTGGTTTAATAAATACACTGATTGGCCAAAGACAGACAGGAAGTGTAGGCGGGGCTATCAGACTAAGAAAACTCTGGGAACAGGAAACACATCAGAGATGCCACAAAGTTGCCAGACAAGCCAGAAGATGCAGAGGACAACTATGCTGCTCTGAGAAAAGGTACCGAGCCCCATGGCTGAACAGGATAAGAATCATGGGTTAGATTAAGGATAAAGAGTTAGCAATTTATATGCCTGGGCCTTTGGTTAGTGTAAAATTAATGTAAGTGTCTGTGTGTCTCTGTGGGTCTGTGGGTTTGTGGGTTTGTGGATCCAAACCTTGAGGCTAGGCCCAAAAGTCCGGGCCCAAAACCTATTACAATAAACAATGGTGCTCAACTTTTCTTTCCTGATGTTACAATTCCTCATGTTGCGGTGACCCCCAACCATAAAATTATTTGTGTTGCTACTTCATAGCTGTAATTTTGCCACTGTTATGAATTGTAATGTAATATCTATGTTCCCCTATTATCTTAGGCAACCCCATGAGAAGGCCACTTAGCAGCAAAGGGTCGACACCCACAGGTTGAGAACCACTGTTCTAGGACATAATGGGGTGTCATGAGTGCCAGTTCCCTCCCAAGTGCTAAGTTCTTGTATGAATTTGTCTTAAAATATAATTTTTATTTTTCTTCAACTCTGTTTCTGAGGCAGCATTTTGCTGTGCAGCCCAGTCTGGCTTCAGACACGCAGCAGTCCTGTGAGGGTCTCCTTAGTGCTGGCATTACAGGTGTTAGCCATCATACCCAGATCAGGGTCCCAGGTTAAGGATGAGGACACAGGACTCACTAAGAACCTTTTGGTCGTGTGTCTGCTTGATTAATAGTTGGGCTCAGAGCCTTGGTGGCCAGCCCTGTCTTTCCCCTGTGCTGTCTTTCCTTGAAGTCCCAATCTTTTGGTTGCCTTTCCACTGACTTTCACTTGGTATAGGTAGCCGAGTGTGAGCTTGCATGGCTTTGCATCTGCCCACTTCTTCATTCTACCTTGACCATAACACTCACCTACTTTTTGTAAACAGTGAGTTGGTTGTTGGGAGAGGCTAATGGCCACCATGGAAATACAAAAATTGGTGCTTCTGTTCCTAGGGCTGAGCTTCCCATAGAGGCTAGAGGAAGGTTGTTCTTTGGTATCAGTGTCCCTCAGCCAGCTGTCGTCTGGCATGAAGCAGGTATCATTAGGTGTGTGACCCATCTTCAGTGCAACTTTGTTGAGGTCAAGATGATCTTTATGTTTATTCCTAAAATTTTACTTAAGATTTTTCAGATATAAATGGGGAACTTTGCCAGTGTTATTATACCATCAAAATAATTTTGTTTTGAAATCTCAGAAATTCACTTTTATTGATGATTTAACTATATTAGCTCTATTGGCCTTTTCTCTAAGATGGCCTTAATGGAGGCATTCTTTGGGTTGTACTCCAGTGATCCCCCAGTTTCCTTAGCATTTTCTCCTGACCTGGGGTGCATGTTTGATGGTTAGGCTAACCATTTCTGCCCCTCACGCCAGAATCAAAAGTAAATACAACCAGGCTTGACTTTTGTGGGTGGGGGGTGGAAGGTGGGGTGGGGTGGAGGGTGGGGAGGTGTTATTACTATGTAGCTCTGGCTGGCCTGGAACTTACTATATAGACCAGGATGGCCTGGAACTCACAGAGATCTGCCACTGCTCTGGAGTGCTGGGATTAACGCACCAAAACCTTGTGTGTGGCTTTTTGACATGGTTTCTAGAATTTAGGTCTCATGCCTGCATGATAAGCATTTTATTGACGGAGCCATTTTGAAGGTCTTCCTGTCTTTATGTGGCTGCTCATCCCACCTCAGGTTCCAACACTGCACCCTCCAGCCACAAGGGACTTCTGAGGTTGGCTTCTAAGAGAGGCACACCCCTTCTCAGTTCCATAACACCCCCGAGGATAACCTCTTTTCCACTGGTAGGTTTTTCTCACCTCCATTGAGGGTTCCAGGAAGGGGGAGTTTCAATAGTACCAGGACCTGGGGGTCCGTTTGGGCTATTTTACTAGCCTATAGTGCCATTAACAAAATTGACACCTAAGGCTGCTTCCAGACAGACCTTCCAGGTGATGGTGGTCATTGTCATGAGCTGGCCAGGCCACTGCCTGAGCTATTAGCCCCTGTGAGATCAAGCGGAGAAGACTAACTAGTCTTCTTAGCAATGCCAGCCAGGTTTTTTTATGGGCTGAGAAAACCTTTGAAAAGAAATGTTAATATTCTTCAATAAGTCAGAATGCCCTGCTGAGACTCTGAACATTTGCAATTCTGTAGTTCCTCTGTTCTCCTGGGCCAAATCATCACAGGGAATTTTAGCTTTAAGTTGAGGCTGAGGAACTTTGTTGCACTTCAGTCTTCTGGAAGCTGGAGGCTGTGTTCAGAGCTGGACTCCTCTTGTTCCTCCAATGGTACCCCCTAGTGCCAGTTTTATCCAGAAATTGCTCTGGGCTTTCTCACAGCTTAGATTCCTTCCTACCACCAGTCGCTTCCAGCATGGACTTAGAGAATAAGTCCTTTGAAACCTCTGTTGGCCTCTTGTTACATGGCCTTGCTGTGGCAAAGAGTGTGTGCTTCAACATGGATGTACACATTTGTTCAGTGTACCCATTGTGTCTGTGGCTGAAGTCGGTGCACAGGCATGTGTTGCGATTATGGAGAAATGTCTATGCCAGTAAGGCTCTGACTTGGTCTTTGTGATTTGGTTGTCCTTGAGGGGAATTCTAGATTGTCAGGTGGCAGTTCCATGAGTAGTCAGGGAACAAAGTTCCTGCATGGGACTCTGTAAGTCTATGGATGACAGCCACAAAGAAGGAGAGAGAGAAATCACAACTCCATGGCAGGAGGATGCTTGAGGCTCCAGTAAAGAGGTTTTGTGATCAATGGATTTAGAAACAGCCTAGATCTGCCATCAGACTCAAGCAAAGGTCTGGTGCTATCCGCTGGGCCTGAAGTACCTGAGTCTGGTTATTAGGAGTGGGAAAGATTTGGCTTTGGTGACTGAATGGGTGCAGACCTGGTGAGTCTAGGAGCTGGGATAGGAGAGGATGAGCCATACCTTTCCTTCCTGGTCCCTGGCGTGCTGGAATCAGTGTTCTGCCTCTTGAGTTGCTTCTGGGTAGTTGACACATTGCTCATCTTCCAGAATGTGCTGGAACAATAGGCCTGAGAATATGCAGCACTTGTAGAAGGGAAGTCTCTAGAAACGTCTTCTTGTATGTGATGCATGGGAAAGAACTTGTCTTCTCTTCCTGAGAGAGGGAAGAGGAGCATCTTTGTTCTTCCCTTGGCCTGAGACTGTCACCTGCTCAGTGGGGACAGTAGTGTGTGTCCTTGCCTCTTAGTGCTTGGCAGGTGGAGGCTGAGCAGAAGTCAAGAGCTTCTGGTGCTATGGCACTTTTGAAGAGAGCCTGAGGCCGGGCAGACCTGAGTTCAAACCCTTTCCTTGTTCTTCCTGGCTGGAGACTGCAGGCATGCTGCATGCATTTCCTCACACCCAGTTCTTGTCAGCATAAAAGGCATAATCATGTATTTTGACCAGAATGGCAGTAGTTGCCTGGGACCATGGTAATGAGGATTTAGAGAGTTTCTGTATGGTACAGAAATACCAGATTCCTGTAGTACCCAGAACAGTTGGACACCGTGTACATGGTGGCTCTTGTTACTGTTGTCTGTAGGAAACAGGGCTTTGGAGGCTGGTCCCATTGGAGGATTGTTCCTAAAGGCTTTTGGTTCCTCAAAGTGTAGGAAGATTTTGGCTGTGGAGGTCAGTGATGGGCATATGAAACGTCAAGCCTTTGACCTCAAAGCAGAACATGCAGGGTTCTGGGACGTTCTTGAACAGCTTGGAGACAGACATGTTTCTTGGACAGGGACAAATCTCTCTGGATTGTGAAGTCTTGTTTTGCTGTCTCAGGAGACTTCGGGAGGCCTCTAGGAGGAACCCTGAGTGCTGAGAGTTGATTCTGTGAACATTGACCTCGGAGCTGTCAAGCCTGGTGGGGGAAGGTAGGGAGGGAAAGCCTATGTAAACCTCAGGGACAAGCCTGTAGAGGACTGCTCTGTATCTACAGGGAGAAAAGGCTTCTGGAAGAACTGGGGGTTACAGTGTCGTGGTGCATACAGCAGCTTTGTAGGGCAGAAAGTGCCAGAAGTCCTAAGCCTGCATAGGGTTATAGAGCAGGTCCTTCCAACCCCACCCCTTTAGAAGATTCTCTTCAAAGCCTCAAGTCGGGGAAAGCTGGTGCCATGTGTAGCTCCTGAGAGGCAAGGTAGGTGCAGACCTGTGTATGCGCACCTCCCAACCCTAGGGATGTGCCCAGTGGGAGAGAAAATGCTATGCAGGAGTTTCAAGGCTGGCTAGCCTGGTAACCCTCAGAAGAGCGGGCCAGGCAGTCTTCCAAGTGCAAACTGATCCTGCAGAGAAAGCGATTCTTTCATTTTTCAGGTTTTGTGTGAAAAGGAAAGAAGAAATTGCAGGAAGGTGCCTGGGCTGTTCTTTACTGGCAGGAAGGATACCCTAACTTTTAACTGAGCTCTTTGAACATAAGGATTTCAGAATTTTGTAGTTGTGGGCATGAATGGACCTGCTCTGGCACCCTTAGCACATGTTCTGGGGCACTGTCTTCGTTCCAAGGAGGGTCAAGGTTTCTCTTTGCAAAGGTAGATGCTTCTTTTTACCACCTCACCAGGCGTGTCCACCTGACAGCTACTTCAGTCTCTTGTTCTGACATAACACATGTCCACACATGGGGAGGTCCACACCCAGGGTGGGACAGTAGCAGTCCAGATCTGCGTCACACATTTAGTTACCACTGCCTTTTGACAAAAGAATTATGCTCTTTAACTGGTTTTGAATGGAAGACCTTTTGTGTATTTACTGCAAATGTGATAAATGCTAGTCTGTGGAAACCAGCTGCCCCCATGGCTGCGGGGCAGCCAGCGTCTCTAACACCTGGCAGTTTGCATTTCAGTATGGTAGATTAAACATACACACACACACACACACACACATCACACACACATACACACACACCACACACACCACACACATACACCCACACACACCCCAAAACCCAGCTCAACAGCAGGCCTCTCTCAGCAGCAGGCCCTGGCAGAGACAGGCAGATAGAGGCACACACCTCTCCACGGGAGGAGGAGGCCATTGCTTTTACTTCTGTCCCAGGTCAAGTTGATGGGTATCTTGCATATCCCAGACATTGTGGTAGGCAGAATATTATAAATAGCAGAGAATCAGGTGAGCCAAGGAGACTGGCCTGTGTGGGCAGCTTAGGACAGCCTTCCAGGGCAGTCTATAGTTTCTTAGGATCAAGGGAACAAGTTCAAGGTCAAGGTTTAGGGCATTGGTTCTTTAAAAATGAATGGTTCAGTTTGTGCCTTCCTCCTTATGATGTCCCCCCTGCCCCAGCCACACTCTGTCAGTGTTTTCTGGAAGCTTTGTACTGATTTCCCATAGCCCCCTAGGTTCTGGAAGGCGAGGCCCACTCCTAGGGAAGGATGCTTTTGATGGCTCTTGCGTGTACCAGATAAGCCCTCAAAGGCCCACTGGTGATAAAGGTGATCTGGAGGAAAAACATCAGTGAAAAGGTAAACAAACCTGAAACACCCAAATAGCGTTTATCCCAGTTTAGCGCTGAGACTTGGATTAAGCTGGTCACATGGCCCACAACTTTCCTTCAATCCTTAGGAGACTTCTCCCATGGAAATTTTTTTCGGCAGCTTTGCAATTTTGATTTTCAGTTAATTAGATTTGTGCTGTTTGGGAGACTTGGTTAATGCATTTCACCCCACAGAGCTAATTTGCCTCTGTCTAAATTAGGTCTTTGCTATGGTGGAGGATGTACACGGGATGTGGGAATCTCGACTCGGCTCAGACGGGGCGCCGAGAGGCGGCTAGATGGTAAACAAGAGAGGCCTTCGAAATCACCACTTGTCATTCTTATCATTAGTGTGGGAGATCGGAGGTCCCATTGAGTGTACAGAGAAAGGGCATCATGTGACTGCAGGGTGGGCTTCTTACACACCTCGTGAAACACAGCCCAGTGTCCTGCTGCCTTGTCAATCCCTCGCTGTCGTATTAGCAGAAAAGGGATAGCCATTTGGCGGGGATAAAGCAGTGGGAATGCAGAGAAATAAATGTCTAGTTCCCTAACCCCTTAGGTGGTATCTCAGCCAGGCCTTCATTTTACAAGCTCAAACAGATGAGGCCTAGAGTCATCTGCCTTGGAGTTTGGAAAAATCACTTGCTTTCCTTTCCTAGGTATCCTTGCCCTGCCCCTCCTGCCCCAGCTTTGGCTGGATATGAAGGCTGAGTCAGGTTAATCTGATTCACGGGTGTTTTAGAGTTGACTGGAGACACCAAGTGGAGGTGCAGGGGCCAGTTTTATGGATTCATCACAAATGAATGGAATGCCCTTTGCCCCAGTGTCAGAGATTATAGAACATGTGTTAGTGTTATGACACCAGGACTCATAATTTAATAATTTACATCCTGCTGATCTTCTCAAAAGGCTTTGAGACAGCAAAAGAAAAAGGTAAGGAGGTGGATCTAAGGAGACAATTTTAGAAGGTCTCTGATGCTCAGAAGCCATCTCATCCATGGGAGTGAGTGGTATATTCAACCTGCCCCCACAAATAGCATCTGTGCCCTTTGGCCATCACACATACTGGCCTGCCCGGGATGGGGAACAAGCCATTTCACCTCTTTGTCATCTCCTGTGGGTTGGAAGTGACCTCCATACTGGAGTACTGCTGATCCGCGGGTGGGAGTGTAAACTCGATTAGCCATGTCTGTGAGGGCCAGTGGCACAGGGATGGCAGTGTGCATACATGCTGTTGCCATCTTGACACAACAGAGATGATAATGTGTGGACGATCCTATTTTAGGCATTTTGGAAAAGGAGCCATAACCTTTGTTGTTTTGGAAAATTATGTTCTCATCAGCAAGGCAGAATACAGGCACAGAGATGACTTAGTGTCGGAAGAGCCTCCCCATTCTCAGTTATCATTATTAACATAATTTAAGAACAACTGCCCTGTTCCACTGTTTCCCAGATTATAATCTTGATACATGGAGTCAACAGCACAGAAATGTGCATAAGAATAGACAAAGAAGACCGTGCGAGGGTTGTTTTAGAGGCTCTCCAGCTGGCAAACAGAGCCTAGGACAGTGTGCATTTGGGAACTCCAGGTAGGAAAGCCTTGGCTTTAAGCTGTGTATCTCAGGAAAGATGCTCCAAGGAAGGGCTTTAAAGCAGGATAAGGAAAGGCGCATGTCTGCACTGAAGGGTAAAGTTAGATAGGGGTACAGTGAGGGTTTTCACTGCTGCTGGCTGGCCATCGCCAATGGACCTCCTTTACCCAGATCTGTCCACCTATTCCAGACTCTTCCATGGTTTTGTTTGGGTTTCCCTGTTGCAATCTTTTGAACATCAGCTCTTGCTCCACTTCTAAGGTTTACCCCTCTGATATATTTTCTATTTGTCGTGAGGACCTGGCTAGAGACATTGTGGGTTATACTGAGGTTAGGACTCCATTGTTTATAAGAGCTTGAAGGGAGAGGATGTGGGAACATCTTGTCTGAAACACAGGTCTGAAGAGGTGCTGGGGAGAAATGGAAGCTAGATGTGAACCCTCAGTCTCCTGCTGAGCCCAGACCCTTGAGTGGATGGAGTCTCCACGAAGCAAGCTTTCCTTTTGTGTGTAGAGAAGATGCTGCATTGAAGAAGCATCTGGGCTCCTGGGGATGCAGAGCTGATTCGTTAGGTGAACATTTCCTAATGTAGGTTGCATCAGGGAATCAGGAGGCTGGCTAGAGAGATGGCTCTCTGCTTGGTGGTATGGTGGCTGCAGATACTTGATCCTTCATCTTGGGGTATGTGGACCCCTCAAAGGGCACTGTCCTCTCAGGACAGAATTGTAGCCATCGGTTGTCACCTTCTGAGCTTGTAGAAGAGAGAACCCTGGCTTATGGTGCCCTTCTGTCCCTGGGTGGGCTGAGACTGTTTAGATGGTGACAGAGGAGAGAGCACATTATTCCTTCCACATCTTCTCTGTTTCAGTTTCACCTAGATGGGGCAGGGTGAAGGAAGAAAGTCGTGTTCTGCCTTCTCCTGAAGTTTCACAAGGCTGGACTTGGTATTTGCTCCCAGCAATCCGTCCATTAACAGACTTACTTAAAACACCCCTGTATGCCTGGCAGTCAGAAATAGTGGAGGGAATAAAGCCTGAGCTGTCATCACTGGTGACCAGAGACCCTTTTTAGCATTTTCTAGGGTTGGGTGTTTTTGTCTCTATCCACACCAGACTCTAAGCAGCAGACTGACCTACCTCTTCAAGATCATATAAGTAGTTTGGTGGCAGTGTTGAGAAAAGTATCACGAGTGCCCCAGTTCACATTGGAAATGCTTTCCTAAATTCAGGATGGTCTATTCTTTCATGCTTGCAGTGACTACACATGGGTGGCATTGGATCATAGTGGTGAAACTTAGATTCAGTCAAATGCAGTGGAGACTGTTGATGGAGAGCTTGCTTTCTACCTGATGGTGTGATGGAGTGCAGATTGCTCTGAATACATTTGCTCAGTGTAGCCCTAAACAAAATCCAAGCCTGTCTGTCGGGCGTTTTTTTTCAACTCTGGTGTTTGATGGGAAAGCAGGGCTTAGCTCACCTTTCTAGCTGCAGGGCTACAGAGTGCATCCCAGGCCCTGGCTCTTCCCAGTTTTCTCTTTGAAGGTAGATGAACAGGACAGGCTACAGCTTGGGGACCTGGATTGGTCAGCATCAAGTGAGGTGATACCGGGAGCCCCTGCTCCTGTCCTGGTCAGGCCCCTTTCCCTGCCCCATCTCACTCTCAACATTTCTGGAATAACAATGGCTTCTTGCTTTGAGTGGTCGCCGAGCTGCTGCCTACGAGCTTTCTGGACACTTGCTGCTGAACTGTGTTCCGATCGAAAGCAACACAATTACTCTCTGAAGCTTGAGGGCAATTGTGAACACTTACAGTCTGCCTTCTTGTTCAATACTTGCCTGGAGTGTCTCTCTGAGAGGCTTGGAAAGGCATCTTGGATGGAGTTGGTGGTTGGCTCTGTTGCTGGGTTGGTCTAGCTGGTTTTTCCCTCTTTTGGCAAGGGAGGGCTTTTTAAGACATTCACATGGGGGACTTGAATCTGAGCAGAGGTGACACCTGGCCTCTTTCAGGTGGGAGCCAATTTACTGAAGGCTAGAGAGGATGGCTAGGTATGCAGGCTGTTCAGGGAATCCTCCAGGGAGAGGCACCGTCAGATGCTCTCTTTCAGTTTGCATAGTGCTGGGAGGCAATATTTTAAGACAGTTGGGGAGGGTCAGAGGTTTCTACCTTTAGAGACTCATCAAAGAGCTAAGTTTTGCCCAAAGGCAAAGAATGATTCTCCCAGAATTTCGCGTCCTATGTTCCCGCTTGTCCTTTGTCTCATTGGAATAGGCAGGCTGCTGAGGGGGGCACCTCTGGTCCCTGTGCTCTGATGCAGAGAGGGGGAAACTCTAAACAGGTCTTGCTGTCTTTGCAGCCACACTGTGGGCCTGGCCTGTAGGGAGGAAGAGAACCCAGGTCACGTCTGCGGCTGTCACTGGCTATTAAAAAAATGGATGTCTTAAGTCACCTTCCTATCTGGTCCCTTTGTCCCTTCTTCCTGCCTCAGGCTCAGCATCTGTGCCTGGACCAAAGTGAGGAGGGTGTAAGAACATCCTGTTGGTTCTCAACACTGGGACATTATCAGGAGCTCTGGATTTGGGGTCTGGGGGCAAGGTATAGTGGGCCATAGCAGCTTCTCATGGACACTCTGAATGCTTCTCTGTCCTCTGTATATGGCCTGGCTAAAAGCCAGGAAAAGCAACCAGAGGTCTCCCACATAGGCTTTCAGTGACACCAGGTAGTAGGGGTGGTGATTAAGAACACTTTGGGAACCACCATTAGCTTCAATTGGCAAGGCGCCTTAGAACATTTGATCTTAATCAGAGAAGGGTGATGAGAAACCCCTGCCCTATCCTCAAGGTCCTTTTTGGCACCACACAACTTTTCAGAGCACTCAGCCACCCTGTGCTTCCCTCCTTCTCCACCCTGGTTTCCTGCTGGGAATCCCAGTGTGGCCTTGCAAATATTAGCTCTGGAAACATTGGGGCCTCTCTGGAGACAGAGCAGTCTGTTACACCAGAACTCATGCCGACCTTTCCCCTGGACAAGTCCACAGGGTTCCCTGCAGAGGAAGGAGGCCAGCTGTCTCCACTCCCACATCAGTCCGCCTGGCAGCTTGCTCACCTGATGAGCCTTTCCATTGTGCTGGGGAGAGACAGCTGGGAAGGGAAATCGAGGCAGAAGGGGAAAGGTTCTTCTTTGGGATGCTGCAACTTTTCAGCCTCCAAGGACATCCTGTGTTGGCTAGGACAGCTTCAGGCTACATTTGAAACACCAGGTCCCTGAGGGCAGACAGGGGCTCTTCTTGACTTTGAGCAGCATGGAGGAAGAGCTCTGGAGGCTTGCTGACGTTCACAAGAGCCTGGGTCTTTGCATTGTGGTCATGAAGCAGGAGTTCAAGAGCATTCCCTTTAGAAAGGAAGTAGATGCCCCCTTTCTTGCCTTTTTGAATATTGGTTGCACTTTTTTGCTTCAGATTTGAACCTCACAGTCCAATGAGAAGAACCTGTATGGAAAATTTTATTCCTGTTTCAGGAAAGAGTAAGAAAAATATTTGTTCCCATCATCAAAGTGGAAATTTAAGTCAATGACAATGGAGACTATTTCTGGCCATTCTCAGACCAGAGAGAGGAGGGGCTGAGTTGATTCAAGCAGGGCGGAAGAATTCAGGCACTGTAAATTTTAGGGGTGAAATAACAGTGTAGAAATAAAAACTCCCCAAGGAAACATAAACCAACCTTTAATCAAACATAAACAACAGGCCACAAGTCCCCTTCCTTCTCTGAGCTGGCGGCTCCAGGACTGCTAGACTGAGGCTCTAGTCACTAGGACTGCAGGGGTGTTGGGCTGTCTCCTCAGAAGGTCCTTGTTGGCATCAGACAACTTTTTGGAGCACTCAGCCAACCCTTTTGGGTTTCCCACCTTCTCCATTGTTCTCCCCTCCCCCCTGCTGGGAATCCCAGGGCTGCAGTTACTGTCCCTAAGTTAGGTGACACCTGGGGGGCTTCAGGGTAAAGACCAGTTACAGAATGTGAGTTGTGTTGGTCGCTTGGGTTTAGAACAACCCAGTTTCTGGGAAGTAGTAGTGTGTGTATGTATGGACAATGCCAGGGCACAGTGGCTGGTGTGTGTGATACTTGGGGGCTGCAGTACCAAGCCCATTGCTTTTGTGAAAATTTGCAAATGCCCATTAGGAAAAGTCAGAGGAGCAGCAGAGCCCAAGTTACACCTCCTTGACCCAGTGTTTGGGATCATGAGCAGGTCTGCTTTTTCTTCTGGATTCTATGGAGTTCTGGGTCCCAAATTTTGCAGCAAATTGAAGTAAAACTGAAACAGATTTGTTGTTTTGTTTTGTTTTGTTTTGAGAAGTTCTAAAGAATTTGACCAGAAAGTTTAAATTTTCCCTTGGACTCCTGAGAAATGGCATGGGTGAGACTGTGCCAGCGCATCTCCCAGGATGTGCTGGGTTTATCTGGATGCTTGGTGGCCGGTAAGGCTTGGCTCACCAAAGCTATTGCTTTTCATCTTTCCTTGTGAGGAGCACCTGTGTTTTTCTGACAGTGCTAGGTAGGGTCTGGCTTCCTAAGGGACAGTGACACCTCTGCTGGCATGAGCTACTCTGCCAGCTGTGTGGAGGGACAGTGACTCCAGCCAGCCCTGGGGCTGCAGTAGGTAGGACTAATCCCCAGAGCAAAGGTTCTAGTAGAAGCAGAGAAACCATGTGATACCAGTTCCAGAAAGGCCTGGAGTGGACCATAGTGAGGCTATTTGTAACAGACTTGCTGATGGGAAGGGGCTCCCAGGTTTTTGAAGAAGTTTGGAATTGTCTCGTGAATCCATCATTGGCTCATCACCTGCTCTGTGAGAAACGTCCTTCCCGCCAGCTGTCTGAGAAGGCTTTCTCTTTGGGTGATGGCTCAGTTTACCAGGTAATTACTTTGCATCTATCATGTGGGGCTGTTTTCAGAATCAGGAGAACAGCCATACCCAGTCCTTAAGAAATGTGAGGTTTTAGCCTGGTGGCTCACAACATTTATCCCAGTACCCAGAAGGCAGAGTCAGGCAACTGTGATTTGTAGGCGATTAGTCTACTTAGTGAGTTCTAGGACAGCCAGGGCTACCTAGAGAGACCCTGTATGGGGGCGGGAAAGCAGTGAATTTTAGAGGAAGAATCTGAGGCCTGGGAGCAGAGGTGGTCACTGGGCCTGACACCAGCAGTGTCACATCTCCTTTGAATCATTGAATCAACTAAAATTTAGTCCTGCACACCAGCAAAATGTATCAGCAACTTCCTTCATCCCTCTCCAAAAAGCAAACTCAGAGACCTTGACCAGTAGTTCCACCAAAAGAATGTCATCCCAGGCAGTAATCAAACAGTTCTTTTTAAATAATAAAGGGCTTATTCAAGGATGTCCATTGTCACACTGTTTATACAGGCAAACTGAGCCACCCAGCTGCCCAGCCCCAGAGGATTAGCTAAATTAGGTTGTATCCTTCTGATGTGTTGTATAGCCTTGGAGCTTGCTGATTGGTGCTGAGGTATTCATACCAGCTGGCTGTAGTGGCACTGGGGACCAGTTAGAAAACCCAGCTGTCTATAATGGGGTCTTAGGTTTGATATAAATATACAATATCCATTTTAAAAAGGAAATACACACACACACACACACACACACACACACACACACACATATGAAATTATGTCCATGGATACGTTGAGAAACTTAGGGGTTGGAAAAAATGACCCAGTTGTTGGTAAGTGTTGGCAATACCTGTCAATTCCTAGAATTGAGAGGGGACGTTTGATCTGTGCCTGTGAGAGGCAGATGATAGGTGGAGAGAGATGGAGCCTGTCCACTTGGCCCTCCAGAGACCTGGCTGCACACTTCAGTGAAGGTAAATGTCTTGTCCTGTGCACAGAAAGATAACATACTCTTTTCTACACAAGAATCCGGGTCTTCCAGCATAACACCTAGACAAATGACCTCAGGGGTGTCTCAAGTGGCTTGGTTTTGTGACAAGACTGTAAACACAGTCTCTACTCTTAGTGAAATAGACACAATTAGCTCTTTTGTCTGTATATAGGCCATCGAGGAGAACAAAGCCCATATGTCAGTCATATGCCTTCTCTTCACTAGTTAAGATAGTAAATATAGCTGATTAAAATCTGTTTGGCAGAAGGTAGTTCCTGTAAGGCTGACAGAGGCCTCATCTGGGGTATCTGCAGGACACCAGAACACAGGTTACTTCCCCTCTCAAGAACTTCTTTTCTTGAGTTTCCCTCAGCAAAACAGCCCTCCTTTCTACAGAGAGAGGGTTATTACAGGTTTTCAGCACCTCCAATTGCATTTTGAAAAAGCCCTATTTCCATCGACTTGTTTATAAAAGACAAGTGAATAATTTTTTTTAAAAGGTAAATGGTAATACTTTGCATTCCCAAGGGCATGTGCTGTCCTTGAAACCTGAATGTCCAACAGTGAATTGATTCCTTTCAACAGTACCCCTGTGTGGAAGGCAACTTTAAACTTCCATTAAGGACAAATTACTCGGCCAGTCCAAACTCAGAGCTGTGTACTTTCCTACTCAACTGGGTGGGCCAGAAACCCACTGTAGGGTTTGCCTTGGGGTGGGGGGGTGGGGGCAAACCTGGGCCACTGAGGGTGGTGGAAAGAGCTTTGCTGAAGTCATATTTATGTGGGCTAGTGCAAAAGGGTTTGCCTAGCTTGTTTAGCTCTCCTGTGTTTTTGTTCCCTGCCAGCAGTTGATGGGCACAGCGAACTGGTCTCCTCAGCACCAGGCTGTTGAGAGAATAATCAAATCACAACCCTCATTTTCTGAGTTACGTAATTTTGCAGAATGGACACAGAGGCTCCTGGGAAAACTGTCTTTCCTCCTGTGAATTTTAAAGTCCATTTATAAAATGAGAAGCTGTGTTGAATAGAGGACTGTGAACAGGGCGGATAACCTCGGTTCACCTTTCTGTGTCTCCGAGGTTGAGTGGCCTTTGCCCGTGGCGCCTTCATGGAAACTGTTCTAAATATAGTTCCTGTTTGTTGTTGAATAATGACACAAAAGGGCGGGTGGCAGGGTTTCCAACTCCTTTCAGTCAGCAAGCACAAGCAGGACAGAAGACATCTCTTCTAGAGGGCCACTGTGTCCAAAGGGCCACTTAAGGAACTGTGTTGTGCTGCCACTCCAGGTTTACCGGCTATGGACTGTGACCTGGTCTTCTCAGCTCCTCAGAACCCCCCCCCCCCCCCCCCAAGCCTCTAATTGAGTCTTAACTGGTGAAGAGAAAGCTTATGACTGACATTCTACTTGGTCCCGGATCTCTTGCATCTCCATTCTTAGTTAATGTTCAAGGAAAGAGATAGTGTCCAGAGCAATAAATATCAGTGTGGTTTTTGCAGGGATCATCACAGGGTGCTAGAAAGATCGCAGGGCAGGTAGGACCCTGGAGTTCCAGCCTCTGGTACCTGTAATTTTTAATTCTTATTTCTGATCAGATGAGGGATGGGCCTATATTGCTTTCCTTGACCAAAGAGGCTTTTTGGTTTTGTTCTGTTGTGTTCTAGAACAGTTTAAAGTGAATAGTGAAACTTTGTGAACTGGCCCTGGACCCACTATTTCATCTTCTTGGCTGTGTTTCCATGCAGTTTCCTGATGAATTCTCAGCTGCAAACAGACCCGCTTTGAGGCATCAGGCTGGGGTCAGGTGACTTGGGTTTCTAGAAGTTTCTACAAAAACTGAATAAATGGAGGAGAGTTGACATGTTAAGAAAGAGGAGCATGTGAGCTGAGTAGGGCAGCTGTCTGGTGGACTCTGTTGAGGCTCAGCATTGTAATAGATGTCTTACTTATTCGAGTAAGTCTCCGGAACTGGGAGGGACAGTACGGTGGGTGCATTGAGCTTCAGTGTGTCCTAAAACCCCATGTCATATGACCCAAGACTACCAGGTGCATATTTCTACTTGGTAATCACTATGTAAGTGTCCCAGGCTCCTCTAAGGCCATCTTGGTGCAGTGAAGGTCTGTCAGGCACCAGGGGAGAAGAGGGCTGGTTTTGCTGCAATTCTCTCCATTTTGTAACTTTGTACTGTAGACCTCTGGAGTAGTGGTGATGCTTCCTCAGCAATTATGGAATCACAGCATCGTAAATTGATTTTAGTGTTACTGACTTGATAATTCAAAGACATACTGAGAATTGGATGGTGTTTGCCAATAATTTAGTAATATGTACTGTTGGCTTCTTTTTGAGGAGCCGAGAAGCTTTACTCCTCGTGTGAAATGCACTTTGAAATTGGATCACATTGCCCTTTTTACTTAGGTAGCCAGGAGACTCAGAGTTTAATGTCAGGAACAGACATGATATCACCTTTTCAGATTTATTTTACCTCCTTCTTGTGATAAAGCTCTTTAGTTTGACTTATGTCTCATTGTTGGTCATCCCAGACCTTTTGGGAAAGAAGGGAGTCGAGAATCCTTTACAAATAATTACCTAACAAAAACGGGAAAGCCCAAAGATCTCATACCAGGAAGAAAGCTTTAGAATGCACAGACACTTGCTAGCATATTATTTAAGAGACTAGATCCATGGGCCAGACTGCCAAGACTAGGATCCTGGCTCTACACTTTTATTGGCTGTGTGACTTGGATAAGTAGCCCGAGACTTTCTGTCACTTAACCTGCACCTGCTATCTCCTGCCTCAAGCTTTTCTGGGAGGTTTAACTGAGCTAATATACAAAAACCATCACCTAAGAAATGTATGTAGCTCTCGGAAGCGTCTTGTTCACTTTATCTGTTAACAGTATTTGGTCCACATCTCTGCAGATGGCACACCGGCCTCCGAATGTTCCTCGCCAAGTCCCCCCCTCACTCCGAGTGTAGTTAGCCAGGATGCCACTTGTGCCTTTAAATATTTTTTTTTAGTAAGAGAAGACAACTTTGCGCATAGGGTTGGCACGCTTTCCCAGGGGACCAAGGAAAGGATGGCATGCTTATTTCTTCAGGCACCATAGGCCTTGACTAGCCCCAGTGATCCCTTTGGCAGTGATGGCTTCGTCCTGGACTATTACGTTGGAAGGCTACTTTGTTTCTTTTTGCCTTAGTTTCCCTCCAGTACTACAGGGATATGCTTGACTCCCTTGTCACCTCCAGGGAAGCTGGTCTTAGCCTGTGCCCCGTGGATGGAGATTGTTAAGCCATGAAGGTTTGTTGGGCTTGTCTTAATGGAGCAGGATTAAAGAGTCAATAGTACCTTGGGATTGAAAGGTTCGAGTCCCATTTCTTCCCTACTCCTTGACAGTGCAGTATGCTGACAAAGTGAGGGTTGAGGATTTCTTGCCATTTGGGTTGTTTGGATTAAGGCACCCAGACTAACCAGCTCCCAGTGGAGGACCTGATTGAAATGCTTTATCTCCTGTAGACTGAGTGCAGCACAGGGCTAAATCTATCTATATGTATTTATAATTGCGATGAAGGAACTCAAAACTGCCATTTCCCATCTTTTTCAGACAAATAAGACATTATCATCTATCATTTTCTATTTTAATATTTGTAAAATCTGGGTACATTTAGTGTATATATTTCATATAGTGACTCTTTTTTTCCTAAGAAAAGCTGTCATAAAGGAAACTTGGACCTTCTGGTAGCTTTAATATAAAGAAAATATTATCCAGGTCCTTAGTGCCAAGAATCAGAATCTGTATTAGTTATCACTGTTGTGTAACAAAAGGCTGGAGTTTATCAACTTACATCAGCACACATTTCTCATCTCATGCCCTGTGTGTGGAATGGGCTTTTTAGCTGTATGGTTCTGGCTTGGAATACACCTGAATTAGAGGTCCAGGTGAAGTTCTGGGCTTCGGTCCCCCGAGGGGTTGGCCATATGGGAGGATCTGCCTCTGGGCCTGTTCACTGGCCTGTTGGGGTCTCTTTAAGGGTCCTCACAGTATCTAAGCCAGCTTCTCCAGTGCTTACTACCTCATTCTGCTAGCCTTTAAAACTGTCTTCTAGGCACGGCATTGCAAATTTCCCTATGAGGAAACCCAGGCTCAGGGAGGTTTGTTAGCTTACCCAAAATTACTGGAAGCCAGTGACAAGATTAGGCCCTGACCCTGGTAGCAGCAGCTAGTTCCTTTTCTTCTAGAGACCCACAGTGTAGCTTGTGTTTCTGATACTATGGTCTTGGAGGTGACCTCAGGAACCCCTTTTGAGTCAACTGTGTTTCCCTCCAGCTGTCTGATGGGACAGGGATGGTCCTATAGACCCACAGCACTGTCTTGCCTTTGAGATGCACTTAGTCTTTACTGCCCACCCCTCTCCCTCAGTTTTCCATTTCTTCCTTCAGTCTCATCCATCATGGCTGGGCGTCCCTGAGGCGGGGCTGTTCCTTAGGGAAGGCATGGTTTCTGTGTTGCTTGCTAGCCGTGGGGCTCAGGGACAGCAGGATCTCTGGCGGCTGTCATTGTTGTGTTTACCACCTTGGCAACAAGGGGCTGCTGTTGGCACCGTGGCCTAGAGTCCTTGGCCAGGCACCCACTCGGGTTGGGGGGCCCCCACTCCATGGCATGAGTTGGTCTGTGGCCAAGCCAGAACAGTGGTTCTTTCTTTTCAGAAGTAAAAGATTATTAATATGCTTTTCTAAATTACAGAAGGAATGCCTGCTCCTTATAGATGATTCAAAACATTTTTAAATGTTCAAAATTAATGTTTTTAGCATATTAGCATTTTTGTGTATTCATATATACATTTAAAAACAGAATTAGGGAGAAAACAGAATTGTACTCATACTGTGGTGTGTGTGGTGTGTGTGTGTGTCTCCAGATTCTTCATTTAATAGTACTTTGTAGTAATTTCCATGTGTCGCTAGGTGGTTGCCAACAACACGGCTTTTAATTGCCATATAACATCTCATCATGTCGATGTGAAATATAGGTATAGTTTAAATGCACCCTCCTGCCAAGGACAGAACATGCTATGATTTAGCTCATACCACACAAGACAGCATGGAAAAGAGAGGGAAGCAGCTTACTTGCCACAGGCCTCAACCTGACCTTCCAGCGTTGCCACTTAGACACTATTTAAATTTGGAACCTCAGTTTCCATAGTATGGGGTCCTTGCTTTACACTTGTGAGGGTTAATGCCGTCATGAATACCTGCACAGATGCCCCACAAGCTGCAGGCTCAGTTGCTTTTGTTGAAGACCTGGGCTCTTTGGCTTCCATATTGGTGTTTCCCACAGACATCCCAGTTACTCCTTTGGAATCCTAGCTCCAACGTGTATGCGCTCTGGACATCGTCATCCTCGGAAGACCTTTTGGAGGAGGTTGTATTTAAGTCAGGAGAGCTGAGTGTAAAGATAGGCTTGCTGGAAGGCTGAGAGTTGGGTAGGGTAGAGGTAGCCTCTGCTATAATGGTGAAAGGGACAAGGACAGCCTGGGGTCCCTGAGGTGGGGGTGAGGGACAGGCACAGAGCAAGGAGAGGCACTAAAGCTGAATGCTAACCAAGGCTGTGGTCATACGGGACACATTCTTTCTGAAGAGTAGTCAGGTGTCTTGAAGCTGTCTCTCTGGGCTTTCTCTAGGAGAGAAAACAAGAGAGGCACTGTCCTGAGTTAGGGGACGTGAGGGGTGTCTGTGGCCTGACTCCCCACCCTGCTGCAGTTTTGACGTACACCGAAATGTCTCCACATGTAAGCATCTTAGCCTCTTCACTTGTCTGCCGTAGTCTCAGTACCCACAACACCCTTTCTCCTTTGGTACTCAAGAAGTAATGTTAGGAGAGTGATGGAGGACAGGAGAATGTCTAAAGAAGAAGCTTGCCTACTTGTTGAGGAGTGGGAAACCTGTTCATGAGGGTAGCCTGTTGTTTGTAAGTGTGGGCACCAAACAGAAGACAGCACAGCAGATGGTCCTGGGAGCCCGTGGGCAGGGCTACTGGGAAGATGCACCTCTGGGGCTCTTTGGCAGTGAATTATGGGGCATGTGAACGTTCTAGGCCCATATTTCTGTACAGGTGTCTAGGACAGCATAAATAAAGGGCAAGTTGCCTGGTGGGTCCTGTGAAGACTTGTTATACTCTAGTTGCTTAGAGACCCTGAAGGCTGCGTAACTCAGTCTGGCCCTGCCTTGGAGGTCTGTCCGGTTGAATCCACCGCCTCTCTCAGCTAGCCTCCCTGTAGGCCTTTCCACAATACTGTGTGCTGCATGAGCTTTTCATTCACAGCTTGGGTATCTGGGTACAGAACTAAGTCAATGCAAAGTAGACCCAGCTGTTTGTGGGGTGACTGCCTCCCCTCTCCCTGCCTTTACCTCCAAGAGCTACTGAGGGAGTGAGAGAGATCTCCACCAGATCTAGCTCTCTATCTTTCTGTCTTCTTTAAGTCACACTTTTCCGACCCCTCTGGTTTGTCGGGTTGCCAGGCTCGAGTCTGGGGGCCTGAAGAGGGGGGCATGGGAGGACTAGAGTCTCAGACAACTTTGTAGCTTTCAGAAGAAAAGCATGCCTGTTAAAGTAATGAATTTGATATATCAAAGAGACAAATGACATCAATACAGATTATAGAGGCATTCCTTCGACTCGTCTATTATACAGGACTCCTGGGACAGGCATATAGCAAGCCCCAGGTATCAGCCTGGGCCCTTTGAGCAGCGGTTTTGCTCTTAGGCATTTTCTAGAACATTAATTCTAATGCTCTAGAACCTTCCTAATGCTGCAACCCTTGAACACAGTTCTTCGTGTTGGGTTGACCCCCAAGCATTTAATTCTCTTCATTGCTACTTCCTAACTGTAATTCTGCTACTGTTACAGATTGGTGTGTATCATCTGTGTTTTCTGGTGGTCTTAGGTGACCTCTGTGAAAGAGCGAGGAGTTGTAACCCACATGTTGAGAACTGCTGCTCCAGAGGATTGAGATATTGAGGACCGGGTGTCATGGCTTGTTTGATTCAGGCCTGTCTTGAAAGCCAACTAGGACCTGGTGAGATGGTCCACTGGGTTCAAGTGTTTGCTGCCAAGCTCAACAGCATGAGTCCAGTTCTGGAACCTGTGTGGGGAAGGGGAGAACTCTATCACACATTGCCTTCTGACCTCTAGATGAGTACTATGGTACATCTATACTTGAGTGCACACATGCGCGGTGCCACATACACACACACAACCAATGTAGTAAAAAATTTAAAGTCACCTAGGTTTTGCACATTTCTCATCTTGTATACACACTAGGATAGTGAAAGCCATCTCCATGTCTTCCTGAGCTGATTAGCCTCAATTTCTGCCATCACACATGATTTTTTCACCCAGGTTTGTTTTGCTCTGCTCCCCTCTCTCTCCCTGCCTCCTGCCCAAGGTTTCTGAAGTGGGCTTGGTGTGCCGTCTGCTGTGGGGACTAGTCCGTAAAAGTGCTTTCTACTTCTCTGTGTTCCAACATGCTGTCAGTGTGTCTGATTTTTTTTTTTTTCCCCTCTAAAGAAAGTTGATTGATGCTGCTGTGTGAGAGTGATCAAGCCCCTGGCCTCATGCTCTTAGAGCATTGGGGAGCCTGCTTCTGCCTACCCATGGCTCTCTACACCCCTGTAAGTCCCAAAGGCCCTCCTGACGCCTGGGACCTTTCCTGCTTAGTGTTCACTTGGGCTAAGGTCTTCGGAGTGTTTTCCCAGCAGAGTCTACTGACCCAAGGCATGTTGGGGGTGCACATTAGGGGTGCTGCAGGGAAAGAGAATCAAATCAGCCCCTTTAAGTTCTAAAACCAGTTTGTAAAGGCCTTGGAAGTGAGCCCAGCTAAGTTCAAGTAGGGGCTCTAGCCCTTGCCACCTCGTCGACCTTGGGTGAGCATATATAACATTATCTGGACTCTTGGCACAGGTTGGTTCCTCCTAACTCCATGATGTCTCAGACTTTTCTGCAACAGCCCTGGAGAAAGGCCTCAATCTTACCCAACTTTACAAGACTTAAAACAACTCAGATGTGTCACAAGTAATTATGCCAGGCAGACCAATGGAGTCGGCCTCTAGCTCTGGCCCTGCCGGCGACTACACTGTGGTGTTCATTGCCGTGCTGTAACTTGCTGCTACTGTCTAGGACTCACCTCCAGCCCAGTCTCCACCACCAAACAGAGGGACAGTGTTCAAACCGCCAGGCTTTTTTCAAAGCCCAAATGAGGTTAAATGTAGTAGATAGAGCAAATATGAGTTTCTTCATTTTGTTTCCCAGGGACAGGGAGTGGGACGAGGAAACAGAGAGACATTCATGCCCTGCTTGGCAGCCTCTGTGGAAGAAGGCGCCCAGAGAGGGAAACTGTGGATCCCCTCATCGTGACTATTCCATTGGAGAGGTCTTCTCAGTCTGCCCCACAGTTCCGACAAGGAACTATCCCATAGACAGGCCAATCAGAGCAGAGATTTGGTACCTCTCTTGTTTCTGGGGTGCGTGGACTCCAGCAGAGGCACCCTCTGCTGAGATCTTGGACAAGCCCCACATTGCTGAAGTCACCAGCAAGGAAGCCACTGGCCCATCTTGGCTATGTCTCTTGAAGCCCGACTCATGTCTCTGGAAGGAGCTTCAGCAAGGACACAGGGTCATCTCTGCACTGGATCTTCATTCTGCCTTAAACATCCATTCTGTTTCCAGTATGCTCAAGTGTGTGGGCACATTGAAAAGACACTCAGGTGGTAGCATGGCTTGGCTCTATAGGTTCCCCACAAGGAATAGGACTGAGGTAGCTGAGGGAAGGAGGTTAACCAGAATTGAGTCTGGAAGGGCACAAAAAACAGAGGTCAAAGCTGGGAAGTGGTTACTGGGGACGCAAGTCGTCCCAGTGTATATAGTAGAATTATAGTAAGCCTAGACTGAAAGGCGGAGCTGGGGTTCTGGGGTTTAGAGCTATATCTTTCCCGCCCTTCTTCCCGTGGGCGGCAGGGAACACGGAATAGACCTGAGAAATGAGAACTGAAATGGAGTGAGTTACGCCTAATCAAAGTGAACCCAACCCAAGCTCTGGGAGTGTCTGGAGGGAGCACAGCTGCCTGCTGGGGACTGTGCATTGTTTGTGGTCAGGAGAACTTGGGTATGGGGTGGCTCCTGTTGTCTTGGCTGGCAGCCATGGTGAGGCGCGCCCCCCTCCCCTTCCCAGTCATCCCAGTGGCATTACCTTTTGGGAGTGTTTTAGCAGATGGGAGCAGTGGGTAAATAGCTTTATTGGACAGTTTCGCCTTTTTTCCTCTTCTTATATTGTACACTTTAATGTGCTTCCCCCCTTTATATTTATTTATTTATTTTTGGATAATGGCAAAATCGCCGCTTGTGGGCAGCAGCACAGATAGTACAAAACAACTCTTTGAGAAAAGCTTTATCTGAGCACAAAGCACTTGGAATTGAAGACCCCCAGGGATTTGCCTCCTCACTCATCCCTCCGCTCTCTTCTCTCTTTTCACCCTCTCCTTGCCCTCTTTCATTCAGAGTGGCGGTAGAACCAGAGTGAGCTGCGTATTGCCCTATTTTAGCTGATTTGCATGTTAGAGCAGAGTAATTGGTGTTTAACCAGAACAAAAGATGATCTGTTTTCTAAGGGAAAAAGAAGTTTCGAAGTAGCCCCGTGGCATCGCCCACTGTCTCTCTCATTAGGGATTGAGTAGGATGGCCTTCATAATGAGCGGATAGGAGATACTGGTTTCCTTGGGGTGCTGTCCGAGGTAATTGGTTTGAGTATTGTATTTGATGTGGATCTGAGGACTGTTGGCAGAACACCTCTTTGGGACATTGGACATTCTGTCCCTATGGAAGGATAGGCAATGAGAGGCTTTGCTGAAACTCTGTTGATTTCTTGGTTGAATGTACCCAGGGGGCCACCCTGAGCTTTGAGTGATTCTCCACATCTTCAGTATGCTATAATGAGAGACATCTTGGCAGTTGTCACCAAGTACTCTTCTCTGGAGGGCAAGGGTCAGTAAAAACTTGGTGGCTGGATCTTGTTGAAAGGATGAGTGAGTCGTCACTAAACCTGGGGCATTTTATCAGGGATGTTGGTGATTAAGATGATTCCCTCTCTCACTTTGGTCAGAGAGAGGAAAAAAGACTAAATCTGGTCCAGGGAAAATCCTCTTTTAAAAATGAGTTTTGTTATGTGTATGTATATGTTTGTGTGGATATGTGCATATGTGTGCCTTCCATGGCTCACTAATGGGGGTCACAGGATAATCTCAGAGAATCAATTGATTCTTTTCCTTCCACTATCTGGGTCCCGGGGATTGAATTTAGGTCCCCAAGCTCAGAAGGAGGAATGGAGCTGCACGAAGTCCTAGGCCTCAGGTACAGTCCTTAGCTTTGTCTACCAAATATCATCTTACTCTTTTTTCCTCTCTGCTTCAAAAATTGCTCAGAAGTTACAAGGCCAGCTTTGGGAATAAGTTCAAAGGTTACCCATATATCTGCCAGTCACTGGAAAGACTAAAGAATAATTATAGTTTCTCACTTAACTCCAGGACAGGTACAAACTTCAGAAAGTTAACTTTGAGGGTTAGCGATGTGACTCCATTGGTAGGGTTTAATACCTAGCAGTTCATAAACCAAGCACGATAGTGCACAGTCAGGATCTTAGGCTAAAGATGTATTAACAGAGGTTCACGGTCATCTTTGACATAGTTTGAGGTTAGCTTAGAATATATGAGACCTTGTCTCAATAACCAACTAACCAACCAAAAAAAATGTTTACATTGTGGTGCTCTTTCATGTGTAAATCTACCATTTTTGTTCTGATTTTGTTGGTCAACCTAGTATTGACTTTGTATAATTGTTTGCCCTCAAATATGGGAGAGAATAGAGGATCAGGTATGATGCTTGTTTCTATTCCTTCTTTGTTAACTTCATCAGAAATATTTCCACAGCCTGGATTTGCCTTTCTAACATTACCACCAAAAAGAATATACTGTTTCCAGGCTGGGAGATGGCTGTATAGGTAAAGTGCTGAAGACCTGTGTTCAGATCTCCAGTATTCCTTTTAAAGCCAAGCTTATCTGTGTGTCTGTAACTCCAGTGACTGGAAAACAGGATGACAGAGACAGGTGAATCCTGGTAGCTTGTTTCCAGCTAGTCTGGCTAAAACAGTGAGCTTCAGGTTCCTTGAGAGACTCTCAGGGAATGAGGTGAACAGCTGGAGAAGACAGTCTTGTTTAATGGCCTCACGGTTGGAATCAAGGTCTGCAATTCTGGCCAGTATATGATGCGTTTGACTTCACGTCCTTCCCACACTCTCGCGTGCATTCATTTGCACTTGGTGTCCACCTGCCTTTCCTTGGTTACCTGGCCACGGTGGTGTTTGATTTCTCTAGTATGTAGTTGTTACATGAGTTTTTTTGGGGGGTGGGGTGGGGGGGAAGCTAATAAGCAGTCTTTGGGGAGAGACTGATCATGTTTCTCATCAAAATTTCCACTTGACTTAGCATTTGCCAAAGATCCTTGCCTGATCTGGTCTTTCCTGCGGCAGCTACAGAATGGTTTTCCAGCTTCTTTGCTCCCTCTATTACCACTTAGCCCCTGTAAACGGCTGTAAGCAAGAGCCCTTTCTTCCCATTAATTTAACATCTACTTATTATAGAAATGAGCTCATGGGATCCTGCTATTGCTTGAGATTATTGCTGTGCTTAATAATTTTAGTTCTCCGATTGCCCCAAATCAGGCCAGTGGGAGACGCTGCTTTCAGGTTCTTCCAAACATTTTAAAAGCACTTTTCTTCTTGTTATAACAAAAGGTGCCAACCTCATCTTGTGTCCAAGGAGCTGGTTCCCTTCACTGAGGAATGGAGTCAGAGTTCAAGACACAAGTTACCAGAGTATCTTTGCTTCTAGACTATTTCTCTGTTGAGATCTGGGAAGTGTGGGACACACACACACACACACACACACACACACACACACACACAGAGAGAGAGAGAGAGAGAGAGAGAGAGAGAGAGAGAGAGAGAGAGAGAGGCATACATGTGCATGAAATGTATACATCCTTCAGAAACCATGCATTCACACCATACCAGTTCTATGAGCCCCAGCACTTGGCTTCAAGAGTTGTATAGAGTGCATAGTCCTGTCACATCTAGGTTAGTACCCGTGCCACTGCAAAAGACTGCCCTGTTGAAAAGTGTCCATGGCTTGATTGCTCCCTTGCCTCCCCACTTATCCCAGAAGTCAGCAAAAGTCCTCAACCTGGATTGGCTCCTCCTCCCATGCCACACCCACCTCCTCACTGTGGCTGCGGCTTGCCTCCAATTATAGGGCTGCCTCTTTCCCCTCTAGCCTTGCTAATTTCATCTTCTTTGACACATGAGACATGAACACCCATTTAAAAGTTTGCTGAAAGCCATGCCTTTCCTCCCTGTGCCCTTTCCCCTGAGACAGAGGCCACCAACTCGTTTTTCTTGCATTTTATTTTGCACAGATAAATGGCTTCTACTTCTCTTTTATTTCCGCTCCTTATACAAAGAGCAGAATTTCTTGAAGTCTCTCGTCAGCAGCTGAAATCTGTGCTGCACTTTCCTTCTGTTGGAGAAAGCCGGGCAGCTACACACAGCTTATGCATTGTACTTGGTAACCCCATCTCCGCAGAGCCCTGTGGCTGCTGGGGGGTGCGGTGGGGTGGGGGTGTGTGTTCCAGGTTCCGGGTGATGGAATGATGGTTAGTTTGTATTTCCTGATCACATCTCTGATGTTCACTCAAATTAAAATGTGCTTTTCTTAAGTGGCCTGTATTGGCTTTTACTTAATACTTTTTGTTTCTATTTGATTATGACTGTAAGAACAATTATCTGTATATGGTGTATGAGTGTGGTCACCAGTGCCTGGGTGCACATGGGAAGGTCAGAGGACAACTTTCTGGAGTCAGTTCTGTCTTTCCACTGAGGATTCTGTGGGTTGAACTCAGGTCACCAGACTTGCACAGCTGATGCTTTTACCTCAGAACTAAATTGTTGATATTTAAGAACATGGTTTTTTTTTGTTTGTTTGTTTGTTTTTCTGTTTTTTTGTTTTTTAAAGAAAACTCCATAACACTACTGGAAGATAGACATTGCTGTTACTTACCATTTGTATTTTTTAATAGTTGTCTAAAAATTACAGCCATTTGAAATAGCCTTGAAGTTCTCCATTTTATGTTAATTCTTTTTTTAATCTGTTTTATTTTTGACTGTGTATCTGTATGGGAGTATGTACACATGAGTGTACTGCCCTCAGAGGCCAGAAGAGGGCATTGGATCTCTTAGGGGACTGGAGTTGTTGATGGCTGTGAACTACTGGATGTTGATGCTGGGAACTGAACTCGATTCTTTATAAGTAGAAAGTGTTCTTTATTGCCAAGCCACCTCTTCAGCCCTGAGTACCCACTCCTTCCTTCCTTCCTTCCTTCCTTCCTTCCTTCCTTCCTTCCTTCCTTCCTTCCTTCCTTCCTTCCTTCCTTCCTTCCTTCCTTCCTTCCTCCCTCCCTCCCTCCCTCCCTCCCTCCCTCCCTCCCTCCCCCTTTCTCTTTCTGTATCTCTTTCTCTCTCTTCCCCTCCCTCCCTCCTTCTTTCCTTCCTTCTTCCATCTATCTGTCCATCCCATTTATTTATTTTGAGATAGGCTTTTCCTGTGCTACAGTTCTGGCCATCCTGGAATTTGCTTTCTGGCCTCAAACTCACAGATCTGACCGCCTTTGCCTCCTAAGTGCTGGATTAAAGGTGTGCACCACCACTACCTATCCCTGAGTATTTATTCTTAAGAACATTTGAAATGAAACAGTGTATATCTTAGAGTGATTTTTTTTTCTCTCCATAAAAATGTAAACCCATTACATTAATTGACAGAACATGGATGGCTAAAATGTGTTCTTCAGTGGGTGCATGAGGAACTACTGAGTCTTTTTTATTTTTATTTATTTTTGGTTTTTCAAGACAGAGTTTTTCTATATAGCCCTGGCTGACCTGGATCTCATTGTGTAGACCAAGCTGGCCTCAACCAAGTGCTGGGATTAAAGGCGTGCACTGCTACAGTCTGCCCAGAAACAGTGGGATAACTGTAGTTCCAGCAAGATAAGTTAACTCCCTCCACGTGTGTGTGTGTGTGTGTGTGTGTGTGTGTGTGTGTGTGTGTGTGTGTGTGTGTGTGTGTGTGTGTGTGTGTGTCTACTCAGTCATTCATTTATTTTGAAGCTGAGTCTCACTGTGTAGCCCAGGCTAGCCTACTGCTCATGATCTCCAGATGTGTGCCACTACAACCTTGTTAAGTATTTGATGCTTTTAAAACCATTTTTTAGAATTATGCTTTTTCACTTAAAAAAAAAGAAAAGACATTTTACTCTGTATGTTTGACCTGGAACTAAATACAGATCATACAGATCAAGCTGGGGTCAGACGCGTGGTGGTCTTGCCTCTGCCCCTGGAGTGCTAAAGACACAGGGGTGCGCTGCCATGTCTGGCCTCAAGACCAGGAAATGCTTTGTTCCTGTTTGAATTAGACATTTTGCAAAGTGTCCTGTATATAAGAGAAATATAAACAATGTAAAGACTGGTGTCAATTCTCTCTTTCTTTCTCTCTCTCTCCCCCTCTCCCTATTAATTAACTTTTAGATAATGCCTTAAAGATTCGAGCTCCATTGTTAGCTGTATTTGATGTCAGCTGTGCTTTTCCATGGAACCCAGTGTAGCAAATGTGCCAGCATCTTATGTGGCTGACCTCTCAGCTGTTAGCATCTCCTGTTCCTTTTTTCTCTGTTCTGGACATGAGTTCTGGCCACTGGCTCTTCCCCTGCTGTTTACACAATACAGTGTGCTTTTGACTAGTGTGGTCAGCCTATCCACATTTGAATTATGGGACCAATATTCCAAGGTACCTCTTTAAAAAGTGACCTTAACCATTATTTTAACATAATGAACACAGGGCTGGGATGTAGGTCAGTTGGTCGTGTGCTTGCCTGGCATGCACAGTGCTGTGAGTTCAGTCATTAGGACAGTATAAACCAGGCTTGGTGGTACATGTCTGCAGTTCTGGGAGAAGCATGAGTTCAAGGTCATCCCAGGCTACATAGCTTGACACTGATGTGGGCTGTGTGAGACCCTGTCTTAAAGGGGAGGGGTGGAGAGCACGGGCACACAGGGTTTTGTCTGCCTATAGAAATTCTAAGCGAAGGAGAGGAAACAGGTCCATCCACAGGCCTGCCTGGGTTGTGCTGCTCTCTGACCTGTTTCTGTATAGTACAAGCCACTTCTGCAGGCAGTGTGGCAGAGCAAGCCTGTGCTCTGCCTTTTCCACTCTAGGCTCTCTAATTGGGGTCATTCTGTCTGTGTGACTGTGACTAGGACGTTCTGCCGAGCTTCTGCCTGCCCCATCCCTGGAAGCAGAGGAGCAGACTTTTGTCTGCTGTTTCTCTCTTGGCAGGGAATGTTTGTCTCTAGTTTCCCACAGTAGCTGCTTTTGTGCAATTATCTGGGAATGACATTGCTGTCATTTCCTCCTCAAGTCACCGAAGCCATCTTTTGGTCTTTCTTAGGATATTGAGTTTCACAGTCTGACGTGTCTTTCTTCCGTTCACTGCACCATCCTTCTTAGCCCGTTCCCTGCATGTGGCTCAGGGCTGGTGGTGAGCCGAGGCACAGCCGTGAACAGAATGCCTATTTGGTTCCTGTCTTTCTGAAGCGCACAGCTGTGTGCACAGGGGTGTGCACAGTCCCTCTCAGCTCTGCTGCACATTCAAACTTTTCTCACTTGGGGCTACACACATTGTTGTAGATGGGGGAAAATCTAGCCCCCCACATGGTGGGCTGTTTGTATGCTTTCTGGTGCTTGTAGCAATTGCATCTCATGATGCTTGGGCATTCCTGGGGTGCCAATCTGGGTCTGTTAGACCGAGGACTGAGAATTACAGGAGGTGCAGGTAACAGTTAACACCTTCATTGTTCTCTGGGGACTTCAGGAACTCTCAAAAGCCACTGTTGAGATGACATGTGTACCCAGGGAAGTTACCTCATGGAGGAATTGCATGATTGAGGTGGTCTCCTCTGCATCCCAGGTCATATCCTCTCCCAATATTGTGGCTTATCGGTGTTTTGCCACCATTTCAATCAGGATGGGTCTGCTATTGATGATACTCATTTGTGTTAATTGTCAGAGATACTGCCTGTACATCTCCAGCCCGTGTGATGGACTGCAAACTTCATTCTAGTTAAGGGCTTCTCATCCCGCTAGCAGGCCAGGGGAGATATTTGGGGGCACAGAGAAACCTTGAAGTTCTGTAACACTTTTCTGCATGGCCTCTGTTGTGGCTCCTGACCGTTTCTTTTCCCTCCCATAGCTCTGAAAACCCATTCAATGCTTGGGACCCTCCTCTGACTACCCACTTCCTCTCCTTTTTGATGACCAATGATGTCTGACTTCTGGTTCAGGAACTTGAGGGTCTGCAGGGTACGTGCATGTCCTTGAGCCGGTTGGAGAAGGGGAACATTGCTAGAGAGTGCAACCTGGCTGAGAAAGCATCAGCCATGCAGGCCTTTTCCGTGTGGCACAGCTGGAGAGTAACATTTAAATCTTCCTCCTAATTAACATTTATGAGTGATCCCGACAGTGATTAGAGAATTACAGGAAAGCTCTCGACAGACCAGGGGAAGAGAAAAGGAAGAGAAAGCTCTGGAAAGAAAGGCTTTACCGGGGTGAATTATACACATTTGTGCCCAAGTACTCTGGAATGAATAATAGTATTATAAATACTAAGACAAATAGACTACTTTTTTTATTTAACCACTTTTATTATAATTGTCAAATTGGTCCATAGGCGAGCTTGACTTCCAGCCTGCCTGTCTGCACTTAATGCTGTCAAACTGAGGAGGTGAATAATGGAAAATACTTTCCTTCAGCCCCTTTGAAGCCAACTTGAGGAGCATAGATACTTAGAGACCTAAAGGCAGCTGTAGGAAGCCAAAATACACTTTTCAAACTTAGGAACAGTCCAGAATCCGATAGGACCTGACCATCCGTCCTTTGTTGCTCACTGAGAAGAATTAAAGCGTTGAGGGGCTCCAGTGGATTAGCCTCCTAGTGGATTCTCACTGACTGGTGCCACGTAAATTATATGGAACTGCTTGGTATTAAGCATTTTATGTTTTCCAATGATAGTTATTTAGGATAGATATAATCGTCTCAAAATCTGCTGTTAATGACAGGTGTGTTTTCACCTGAGGTTGTGAATGGTCCAATGCCTGTAAACAGTACCAGGGGCAGGGTGTGTGTGGTGTGTGTGTGTGCGTACGCGTGCACGCGCGCTTCTTTAGCTACCTGCATGTGCTCACTCATAGGCTAGAACCATGAACCATATTTCATGGTCTGCTGGCCTTTATGTTACTTTCTGTCTTCAGTTCCAGACAGAGCTTTGGAATAGCCTTGTTAAGGCTATTGTTATTTGTCCTGAGTGAATGCCAGTTTCTAGTATGTCTAAGAAAGGGATGCATCTAGAAACACGGGGAATCTTGGATGGGCTCCCCCTGCAATTGGCCCTCAGAGACTGTTCCAGGTTAGTTAAACAGCCCTGCCTATAAAGCTTGTGGTCACACTGTACCCTTCTTTCCAGTCACTTTTCTTCAAACCCACTATTTAGTTTTGCTGGCTGGAGAAGCCTCTGTGTCTTTGCTGAGGAGATTCCCTGCACTGGGCACAATTATATACAGCCTTTTAATTTGGCTTAGGCATCCCCTGATCTCCTCTCTCTGCCTGATTTGTCCCTCATGACTCAACCTACCACACTTATGAGACATTCTTCACTGCCTCATGTTAGCCAGGGTCCCAGTGGGGAACAGATGGCTCATACAACAGGTCACTTGCAGGGGTTCCTGCTCTTCAAAGTGTGATGCTATGCCCAGTAGTATCAAATAGTTACAGCCTCTTGCCCAAAAGGCCATATCTAGAATTGGATTGTGAGGATGGTTCTGGTTAGGAGCTCTTGGTACAGAGGAAGAGGCAAGTAGCTTAACTTCAGTCTCTTTTTGCCTCCTCTGGATGCTGATTTCTACTGGTCAGAGCCACCCAGAAGCTGGAGACTGTGGGAGACCAAGTGCCCCATCTGTGGAGGATGGCTCTGGAGTGGCTGGTTGAGTGTAGACACCACAGCCATGTCTTCTTCACTGGAGGGTTGTGCCAATAGCAGCCGCCACAGTCACCTCTGCTCACTTGGTGTCCCAGTCAGATAGGTACTAGGACAGGGCCTTGGCTCTTCCTGGGCCTGCATTGATACCTCCCATTCTGCAAATCAATGTACCATTCACTCTCTCCAAGTCAGAGTGCTGTGTGGTTTCAAAAGCAGATCCCCATCATCCTTCCTGCTAGCCTGTGCTCCTTCTTCATGTAAGTCCTAGCATCCCCACTGACCAGGTCATTGCTGGACCATAGTTTGTGTTAAGGCATGCCTACCCGGCAGCATGTTGTTTCCTCTTTTGCTCTCTATCCTGTATGTGCTATGATTCTGGGACATGGCATTGAGGGGCCAAGGCTGGGGTGGATAGGTGTAGGGCACCTCTGAATGACAGGGATTTTGCAGTGGCTGTCTGTGGAGTCCAGGCCTTAGAGGAGTCATTTGATGTGTCCAGTCTCCTCGCCGTTTCCTGGTCTGTATGGTTTTAACTTGCATAGAGTCCCTTAGGCTAGCCAGAGGGGCCCCTTCTTGGCATCTTCTAAGGCTGCTTGAGCCCTCCTGGTCTCTTTGCAGTTTCACAGTGTGGTGTGAAGAATCAGGGTGTGGAAAGCGGGAAATTAGTAATGCCTGGACTTGGTAAAGGAGACTCTTGTCATTTTAAAGAAATGCTTAAAAATTAATTGGTTCTCTGCTCCTCAGCTTTATTCTGATGAAGCCAGAAAGAAAAGTCAAGATGGAGAATTTCCCACTGTGACACCTTTTATTTCTGGAAAGTTGAGTCATTTAATGATTTGAATATCAACAGCCCACTGGCCCATCTTTCCCAGACAGCTCCTGAAAGTGCATTCTCTTCCAGAAGAGACACATTTTCTTCCACTGGTGGTGCCTTGCCAGTTCAGGGAGAGCCTGGATGCCTGATTTTCTAGCCTATGACTGGACCTGACTGGCCTAGATAGGGTGGGCTTTGGCCTCAGGCTTCTGTTCCCACTGAAGTTATCCATAATTCTGCTGTGGGGAAAGTTGGAACAGATATGGCTGTGCCTTCCCCAATGGATAAAGGTCCAAGGATGGTTTGACCAGGCTCCAAAACACTGCTGTTTTTTCCTGGCCTGTATTTCCTGCCCTCTGACCTTTAGGAGCGGGTGGCTAATGGTGGTCTTGGTGTACTACACATGCACACTTATAGACAGAGAGGAGAATCTGTTTCTAACTTGGACAGTGTACCCATGGATAGTTCCTTAGGAGTGGTAGTGACAGTGTCCAGTCACTGATTACATTTCACCGATGAGGCTGTGGCTAGGTCAGAATGTTGATTTCCTATGCAGGACCTCACCCGTTGTGCTCAGTAGATTTCCAGAGTTTAACTTTCTGCTGGCTACTTCCTATCAGCTTGACACAAGCTAGAGTCTCTGGAGAGTAGGAGCCTCAGTTGAGAAAATGCTTCTAGAAGACTGGTCTATAGGCAAGCCTGTAGGGCATTTTCTTAATTAGTCATTGATGGAGAAGAGACCAGCCAGCCCACTGTGGATGGGGCCACTCCTGGGGCAAATGGTCTGTCTTGGGTCTATTTTTTTTAAAAAAAGAAAAAAGCTGGATGAGCAAGCCATGGGGAGCAACCAGGACCCAGACCATTTTGAGTTCCTGTCCTTACTTTCTTAGATGATTAACACTGATGTGGAAGTATAAGCCAAGGACCCTTTGCTATCCAAGTTGCTTTTGGTCATAGTGTTTCTTTACAGCAATAGCAACCATCGCTAAGACAAACTTGCTTTTCCTCCCCTGCGTGCTGGGACACTGAAGAAGGAAGGACCTGTGTCTGATCCCTGTTGCTTCCTCTCAGTCAGTCTTGGGTGGTGCCAGGGTTGGGCTCGGATCCCATACATCTCTTTCCCCATTTTGATGAATAGTAAGTCTGTGGCAAGGGTTTGCAAACTCTTTGCCTTTTTTTGTAGAAGGGCCACATAATCAATATTTGACTCTTTGTAGGCTGAGAAGCAATTCTGAGGTTGTTGTATAGGTGTTCATAACTGTAGCAGAAGAAAACAAATATACACAAAATTTTCACTGATGAAATCTGAAATACAATAATAATAAAGTACATGTTTTCATAACTCAGGCTTGTCCTCAGAATAAATATTATTGTGGGGGAGGTGCATTTTGCCAGATTGGAGTTTATAGTTATTATTTCTACTGTCAAAACCACTGGGAAGTTTACTGTGAAGTGTTCTTCATTACAATGAACAGAACATCACAGTGAACAGCAGCCCAGATGTGGCTTACACTGTTGGTCAGTAGGATAGCTCTGGGGCATTTGGATTTGGAGTGGGTCTTGTAGATATAGTGTGTCCAGAATTCCATTCTGAGCCTGCCTCATGGGAATTTTATTACTAAGAGTGTTGTGTCAGAGAGGGGACACCCTGGGGATACAAACATGAACTGGGTTGTTAAGGTAGATGCCCTGGGACAGCTTACATTCTTGTTGGAGGGATGATAAGTAGATACAGAACTACGATTCCAGCTAGTGGTAAATGCCATTAGCAAGTACAATAAGTGCAATTTAGGGCTGTCTCTACTGTTGCTGAGGTTTTATTGTGTCTTCCCCCACAGTTCATGTGTTAAAAGCTCAAAGTCCAGATTTATATATTAATGGCACCTGGAGGTGTGAGGCCCTTGGGGTAATTAGCACTTATTGAACTTGTGAAGATGGAGCTTATAAGGTAGCATTAGTGGCACTACTAGAAGAGCAGAGCTAGTATATGTTACCCTCTACCATGTTGTCATGCAGGGAGAAGGTTCTCCTGGATGCAACAAAATGTCACACTTTATACTTCCAAACTTTGAGGACCATGAACCAGATACATTGTTCTTTATAAATTACAGGATCACCATTATTTATTTTGTTATAGCAATAGAAACAGGCCAGCATAGCACTAGGATGGGCACAGGAATTAAAGACAGAATACAGCACTAGAGCTTTGGGTGCTGCGAGCAAATGGGAATTTTTAGGAAGGAGCCATCTGCTGAGTATACTGGCAGAGGGGATCTGATGAGGATAAGTAGATGAGTTAGACAGAGACAGGGGCCAGAGGTAGGAACCTTGAGGCTCACAGACAATGGGCAGAGAGATTTAAGAAGACAAAAGCGGAAGTGGTTTTATGGGGCCGCAAAACTGAGTGTTGAAATAGATTCTGAAAAATGCGGAGCCCTGTGGTCAGTTTTGATTGTTTTCTGAGTCATGCATAAGTCTTGGTTTCAGGTGGTTCAGTGTGGAGAGGCACAAGCAGTGAGGGGCCTGCTGTGGTGATCTTTGTAACTGTGTCGTGTGAGATTTTGGTTCCAGGGTCGTCCATGCTGTCTGTCTTCATAGTTCGCCCTACCCTTTGTCACTCCTGCTCTGTGGGCTGTCCCGTTTTCCACTGTCATAGTTAATCTCAAATGTTACCTTGATGAGATCTAGAAACAGTCTAGATGTGGACTTCTGGGCATGCCCATGGAGGTTTCTCTAAGTCAGGTAGGTCGGCCTTCCCACTGCGGGTGGCACCAATCTCTGGGTTGGGATCCCAGGATGAAGAAAGTCAGCCGAGCATAGATATTTATCACTCTCGTTTTTGACTATGGATGAAATGTGACTCTCTGCCTTATGTTCTTGTTGGCCCAGCATTGGGACAAATAGTGTTGACACCCAGCTTTCATATACTGGTGCTTTCCTTGAGCTGGGGAAGATGGCCCCCAAGACCCTGACTTCATATAGTAGCCTGACAACTCCCACTGGAGTATTTACTGCTTTGGTGGTGTTGCATTTACAGACTACGTGGAAAGAAGTTCAGTGATTGGGCCCTGGCTTCTCAATTTGCATATTTTCCTCTCTGGCTGGGGTCTGCCACTTGGGGAAGCATGCCAACACGCCAGTGGAAACCTGTGTCTTTACCGTCAACACAGCCATAGAGAAGGAGACTTGTGCAGAACATGATTCTTTTGCTCCAAGGCTTAATCCATGCTACTTGTTCTGGCAGGTGCCTTTTTGACAACAGTGGCCTGGATGGGTTCCAGGGTTTGATCCACTTCTTTCCTTGGTCCTGGAAATACCACTTGACCTTTCTGAGTCATAGCTTCCTTCTCTGAGGATGCCGAGATATATAGACAAGAGAGTCTCCAGGCACCTGAACCTTCCTGACTCTGCACATATCATTACTAGCTTCTTTAACTTCTTTCAGGGTGGGTATGGCCTTCTTTCTTCCTTTCCCGGTTGGATCTCGGGTAGAGATCCTTGGGTGAGGATGCCTTGGGAAATCCACTCAGGACCAAGTTGTGCTTCCTGTCTTTTGGCCAGTGGCGCACTCAGCAATATGACACACTGCAGTGTTTTAGACTTTCGGGGAAGAAAGGACAAGTTCTATCCTGATAAGATTTAAGGAAGACTTGAAAAAGGAGAAAATAAAAGATGATGAAGGCAACACACAAAACTTCCAGTGTTGCCATGGACTGCCTTCGTTCCCAGTTCTTTAATTATGCCTCTAATTTAGAGGAGTGCACCATCTCAATACCCAGATGGTTTTTATGTAAAATTTTTTTCAAATGTTAATTTCCAGTGACTGATGTTCTCTGCCTAAATCATTTTCCATTGTTCATATTTGATAAGAACTGTATTTGAACTGTTCTTTCTAAGTTGGAGTCCTTTGTAATGAGGTTCTACTTAGTGGTTTTACAGGTGTATGAAAACGCTAAGCTGTGTATTGTATTTGGAGTTTGAAAATTCTTAGTTGTAGCTAATTTAAGGGGGGAAAAATTAAAGACAGGTGATTAGCAGCCCCTTCGGGTTTTGAATACTCTTGCCTTGGGGTTTTGTTTGTGCTTATTCGTGTGCAAATTGGCCTGGTTATTTTGGACTGGTTGAGATGCTGGCATTCCACCTCCCTGCCAGCTGCCCCGGCCCTTTCAAGGGGGACCCTTACCCAGTTCTCCAGGCTGAATTGTTCCTAGCTAGCTAGCTCAGCTTTGCTTTCACCCTAATGATTCAGGCCTTTCTGAGCAAACAAAGCAGGCCTGCCCCTGTTCTTCAGGACAGGCTTGTTTATTGCCACAAAGACACTCTTTCTCCTTGAGCAGAGGACTGGGCCTCTCTGGATAACCAAGAGCTGCAATTCACAGTGGCTGCTGCTTCTATCTCCTTTTTGGGGTTTCTAATTCTCCCAATGACAGCAGCAAGGTAGCTTAAGCCTCAGGATTCCCCCCAGGCCTTGCTACCTTTGGGAAAAGTGGCATTAGGAAGGCAGTGGCCAGGAGCTGAAGGAAGGACTGTAGTTCTCAGAGGTGGATGCAGCTACCGCATCCCACCCTGGCAGGAAGACGAGACCTCCAGATCCATCCTAGACTCGTGCCTTTGAGGCCCCACTGGTTACCCTTGCTTAAGTCTTGGTCCCTGTACTTGCATAGGCCACTTCCGCTTGCTTAGTAGCAATGATGCTAGGGTTGTGCCATCAGCTCCCTTTCCAGGCCTTTGTGGCCGCATCCTGTTCATTTAAGGTTGAAATCACAACCTACTAGATTTACTTTTTGGTTGAGAGGCTTTTGAGTGTTTCTTTCTATAATAAAAGGATCGTGTTATCACGAATGGGGAGATTCCATCGATAAATATGAAATGAATGTGCTCTAGGGAGGAATATTCAAGGTCAAGATTAAGAAATGTTTTACTGGATGAACTGTTGCTCTTGCCTTACCTTTGACTTGATAAGGCAGTCGGGATGTCTGGCCGTCCGTCTTCCCTGAGAGTCAGTTGGTCATGTCTCTGTCTTGAGTGATCAGTCCCCTGGAGCTGCTGTTTGAAGGTCGCCTGATCCCCAGTTACAGACTTTGGGGACTGTTTGCCTCTAAAGAAAGCAGAAAACCCGAGAGCATAGAGAAGGAAAGGAAAACCTTGCTGGGGTTCTCTCTGTTTTGTTCTGTTTTATAGAGAGCGCTTTAGTACCTGCAAAACCAGAAAAACTCCTTTAGGTGGTTTTCTCTAGACTGGTTCTGGTCATCCACTACCTGTGGCCTCTGGCTTTTCTTGAGACTACGAATTTATTTAAATTTCAGGGTTGCCTAGGGACCACACTCAGGAGTCCAGATTTTGCAGCTCAGCTAAGCTGTGTCCCTGGAGTTAGGACTTTTTTTTGTACAGGGGTTACCATATGGACCAGTAGGACACTAGGAAGTACTCATTTAAGTTCAGGGATCATTTGGAGACTTGAGATTGGAGTGGGAACATGGACCTGAGATGTGAGATCTTGATCCTTCTAGAGTAGAAGGGATCTTGGAGACTGGCCCAGGGAAGTTCAAGGATGCTGTGAATACCAGAATTTGGGCTTATGGAAAATGATATTAGGGCAGATAAAGTGATTTTGACATCACTTCTAATGGTTGTACAGGAATTATATACCTATAGTGTCACACATGTCAACATGAAAATATATACTTGAAGGGGGTTATGTTCGCTTTCTTCTTTCATATCTACCAACAAGGAACATAAGCAGACTCAGAGTTTAGCTCAAGTTTCCTGAAGCCAGCAAGACAAGGGTTCCAAATCCTGCTTTCAGCGTCCGGATCTTAATTTGCAAGTAGACACCTGTGGTTGTGAGAGTGTGCCCTCCAAGAAAGCGGGTAGTTGAATTGGTAGTTTTGTCTAGAGTCATGAGCCCAGTCCTGGCTGAAGAAATTGCATCTGCCTCCCAGTACTATGGCAGTCTGGTGATAGACATCCAGATTACCCAGAGAATGTCCTGTCCCGGAATGGCCCTGCTGTGGCTAGAGGTGAGCCCACTACCATTTGCTATCCAGCTGGCCCACTCTTTTCTTCTGTGGCGAGGTGGTTGTGTTCTCCTGGTCACACTGCCTTGTTAAACCTTCCACCCCGTCACCTTTGTAACCTGGTAGTGAGAGAAAGTCTGAGAACCTGGCCCTCCACCTCAGCACTTAGCTCTGCCATCCTGGTTCCGCCTCAAGGGGCGCTGTGAAAACTTTTCCAGAAAGTTCTTTGCCATTGAGCATGGTGAGGAGGTTGTTGCTGGAAACCGCTGAGGGTACTAGAGGCTTCAGAAATTACATATACACCCCCCAGAGAAGTCTGCAGTTTCCTGCAGAGCAATGTTTACGGTGTAAAGGGCTGGAGCTCACCTGGCCATGCTGCCAGTCACACCCTCTCCTTTTCCAGATTATGGGTGTGAAAGTTGGCATTACTTTTCTGTCATATCTTTGCCTTTTCCTACCCTTAGAAGGAAAGACTTAAAAAAAAAATATGTGCATGATTGGACCCTAGGCCTGACACATGCTAGGCAGAGACTCTTACTTCTGAGCTTTTATCTCCAGTCCTCATTTTATTTATTTATTATTTATTAAAACAAGGCCTCACTAAGTTGCCTAGGCTTCCTTTGAACTCATTCTGTAGGCCAGGCAGACACTGAACTCAGTGACCCTTCAGCTCCAGCCTCCTGAGTAGCTGGCTATGCAGGCCTATGTCCACTTGCCTGTGGGCTGGGCTCCCCTGGGGAGAATTGCCAGGCCCCAGCAGAAGGTGGAGTAAGGGTTTGGCAAGAGAGGGAATCCTTGACCAGGACTCTGCCTCTGCTCTCTGGTCAGAGGTACAGAGCCCCATGTCCTTGAATGCCACCTGGCTCTCTTGGGCTATAGGATTGCTTGTACTGTTGAGATGGGTGTTGTTGCTGGCCACGCCTGTGAATCCATGGAGAGAAGATGTTAGAACTGGCGTCAGTGCTCCTGGACTGATTTGTCTCCAGTTTCCTAGGCTTATTAAAATTTAAAAATACCTTATTACTTTCACAGAAGAAAAATTTTAGAGAATGGGGAAAAGTGAATATAACATTTTGTTCGATATTAAAAGTTAATTTAAGACAGAACCAGAGGCCTAGACAAGTGTCTTCTCTTTTCTGCATTTGGTGGCATAACTGACCCCTTGCTCCTCCATCTGTCTTCACATTTTTTCAGCAGAGGCTAATTATAGGGTACAGAGCTGCCACAAGGGTCTGATCTACATCATTCTGAAAGTTTGAATTTGTCCAGAAAATTTGCTACAAATGTAACAAGTGGACTATTAACTCAGAGGGAGGGGAGGTCTGTAGTAGCTCCCATTTAACCAATGGGGTGTGTATCAAAAATAGTCACTTTATTTTTTGGACCTACAGTTTAAGAGTCGTCCCCTCCCCCTCCATCTCATGCTAAGAACTGAATCCAGGGCTTCAGGTGTGATAAAATAAATGCATTACTCATGATCTGTACTCCCTAGCTAAAGTCCCAAATTCAAACATGTAGTTTAACATAAAAATTGCAGGAGCACCTGGGTCAGTTTTTCTATTTATGTGGTCAGCCTTCCAAAGTTAGAACAATGGATGTCATTTTCTTACAGTTTTTGAAAATTATTCTTGCCGAAAAGCAGAAACAGTATAACAAGAAGGTCTTCCTAAGTAGCGACAGTATATCTCAGATGTCAGGATAATTAGCTTCCCCGAAGGGTGTATGCCCTGGTGACCTCTGGTCTTGGCTTTTGAAAGTTAGCAAGCCTTATAACCTATACAAGGGCTGGGGCTGTGGAGGGGTTCATGGAATTACTCAGATCCCAGTGGAGCTGAGAATTATGGGAGCAAAGGAAGCCTGCTGTCAAATGTCAGAGAAGCAGCCAGCTCAGGCCAGTTCCGAGTTGTTTTGGGATGGGGGTGGGCTGAAGTGTGGTGTTGCTTGTGTTTGAGGAACAAAAGGCTTTATCCTCCAAATCAGGCTCTTACAGTGAATTGAGGTGAGAGCTCCCCCAAACCTCATGTCTGGAAAAGGAGGGGATGGGGTCACCTGGTCCACCAAGGAAATGACTATAGGACCCAATTCTGCCCTGTGATTTTATGGCTTCTTTAAGTGGCTGCTGTAATGACCCACTGACTGTTGCGACTGCATTTCCTGAAAATTTTATTTTATAGTTCTGAAGTTTTAGCTCATAAATCTTTTGAACTTGAGGTTTGTAGTTGGAGGAGCCATGTGGTTATAGGGAGGAGAGAGGGAGGCGAGAGGGAGGCGAGTGCCACGTTTATAGTTCATACTTGTCCACAGGGCCTGCCCTGTCACCAGTTTCTTCTCTCTTCATCCACAGGGCCTGCCCTGTCACCAGTTTCTTCTCTCTTCATTTTCTTCAGAACCAGTATCTTCACTAAATTCTTTATCTTTGTATTGTACCATTATTAGAATATTTATGGTTTTTTTTTTTTTTTAAAGTCCTGGAAGTGGCAGTACTCAATTCAAGAATATCCATTGTAATTGGAAAGTTTCTGTTTAAATAACGAGAGCTGTTGGTCTGGGGACATAGGACAGTACAACATTTATCTAGTGTGATCAAGGTCCTGGGTTTGATCCTCACCATCTCAAGTTAAAATATTACCACCCCCCCCCCCCCCCCCCCCAGAAAAGGTCTGCAGGTGGAGCTCAGTTGGTAGAGTGATTGCCTAGCGGGAACAAAGTCCTGGGTTCCCCCTCTCCACTCCAACCCTCAACCCTGCACCACATAAACTGGGTACAGTGGCTCATGCCTGTGATCTCAGAATTCAGGAGGTAGAGGCAGGAGGATCAGAAGTTCAGGGTCACTCTTCGCTCCCTAGTGAATTTGAGGCTAGGCTGGAATACAAGGGATGCTGTCTCAGAGGAAAACCCGGGGCTGGAGAGATGGCTCATCAGTTAAGCACACTGGCTGTCTTTGCAGAGGACCAGGGTTCAGTTCTTTTCACCCACATTGTGGCTCACAATCACATAGAACACCAGTTTCAGGGAATCTTAATTTTATACTTTCTTCTGACTTCCATAGCACCAGGCACACATGTACTACAGGCAGGCATATTTTATGTGTTGTGCAGGCAAAACCCTCTTACACATAAAATAAAATAAATCTCAGAAAAACTGAGAAATTCAAAAGAATAAAGCTGTTGAAGTGCATCAGTATGTTGGAGGGAATATAAATGGTGCAGCCATGCTGATTTCTCAATAATTGGATGTACTGTATGACTCAGAAATTCTACTTCTGGGTATACGTGCAAATACATGCACATATACATATATGTACTACATATATACAGTGCATACACATCATATTTGGAAGGCAGGAACTTGGATAGGTATCTGAACATTGTAATCATTTCAGCATTAGAAGGTGGAAACCAGATAGTATCCATCAACTAATGAACTCATAAAGGAAACACATGGACTAGAGTGTTGAATCCTGAAGGTCATGCTAAGTGCAATGAGCAGTCACAGAAACCTGTATTGTATGATTTTCTTCTCCTGTCAGGTCTGTAAAGTTCTTGGGTCTATGGACACAAGAGATAGGATAGTGATCGGCTGTTATTATCATAATAATAAGCAAAGGCTGGTGGAGAGTCCTTGGTGGGTGGTGGGATCCTTGTCTTTCTAAAGCTGCTTTGAACCTGCATCACTGGCTCCTCCGCCCTGTGCTGACTGACCTGCTTTTTTTCTTTCCAGGGTCAGAAGCAGTGCCCCCAGAGCCCGCTTTTCCTCTTGTTCTATGTGATTATTTATTTGGTTCTCTCACTGCATTTGGTAACCATCTAGGACCTTATTTTCTTAACTCAGTGAGACGTGAACAGAAAGTTCTCATGTGGGTGGTACAGGCCTAAGGCTGGGTTTCCGAGGTTGGGAGACAGTGCCCATCCGTGCAGCAAGAGCCCTGAGTCCTTGGGGCAGAGGCTGAAAAAAGGCAAGGATTAAAAGAAAGAAGAGAAAAATACATATTTCGCCTTGCTCTGGAAACACACACAGCAGGTGGTCGAGGAACTCAATCTGGGGAAGGCATCAGGCTTACCATGCAATCAAAGTTAAGTGCAGAAATTTAATTAAACAGCATCAAGGATGGTAGAAACTTTGTAAAGCTGCAGTGCATTGTCAGATTCAACAGTTATTCCAAGGGACACAATCCACAGATGGTGTCTAATTGATAAATTAAAGTTCTGCTTCTCTAATGGGGTCGCGTTTAAGTCCATTTTCCCTCCCACGTGATGACGGAAACTTCCAAGAAGCCCTTTCCCCACACTATCAGGACTACAAGGGGGAAAAACCACCTACCATACTGCCCTTGTCAGCCCCTGGAGGGGCAGCATCTGTTGGGAACTTGATTGGAGTATGAGTGCCCTCTGCCACCTCCACCTCCATATCTGTCCCTAGTTCTCCAAGCCCAAAGCCCCACTGTGGCAGACTTGTCCTAAAAACAGAACAGTAGGGCACCTGGGTCCTGTGTGTTCTTTCTGCTCTGTTAACCTGGATCTGTTGCTCGGATCTGCCGGGCTGTTTATTTTCCACAATTCTTCCCTTTTGCCTCTTGTCATCTCTTTGCTGGCTTTTATCCACCATGACACTAGAGTGGTGTTGTTTTTTTTGTTTTGTTTTGTTGTTTGTGTGTGTGTGTGTGTGTGTGTGTGTGTGTTTTGGTAGCAAACAAAAGCCTCAATTTATTAAAACAAAACAGAATTTAAAAAAAAAAAAATCCAAGAACAAGGTCTGTTTTTCAGACCTCACAGCACTTCCTGTCCGTTAGCAGTTGCTATCCAGAGAACTGACTTTCAGAAAAAACATTTGCTGTTTGCAAAGATCCAGTTATGTTCAGAGACACAGTGACACACACAAACATACCCTTGCAAGTCAGTAAATGGGGAAACTGAGGCTCATGGTTCTCAGAGCTCCCTTGAAGCACACTCTGTGGACTTTGTATATAGCAGAGGCCCTGCTGTAGGCATTCATTCATTCATTCATTCATTCATTTATTCATCCATCATCCATTCATTCATTCATTCATTCATTCATTCATTCATTCATTCATTCATTCATCTCATCCAGTGTGCATGGACACTTACTGTGCTCTTGGATGCTCAAGGGAACTTAGAGAAGGGTAGGGAAAGTCTCATGGAGCACACAGGGTCTATGGGGACAAATCACAGATGCCACAGGTAGGTACATTAGTATCCCTTGGCTTACGTACTCTAGAGGGAAAGTAGGGTGGTTTCAGAGCCTGGTCTAGGGACATCTATGCACATCAAGGATGCATGAGTGGAGAGGAGCCTTTCTTGGAGAGCAGTATCTGCTAACAGGCTCATGCTCCAGGAGAGTGGAAAGCAGGGCACTGGGGAGAAGTTGGCGGTGGACAACGTCAACATGCCGATTTGTATTGATCATTTCCTTCATGGCTGGTGTCGCTGGTTTTGTCTTTTTACTTTATTCCTACATACGTATCGGAATCGTTTTCACCCCTGTTACTAAAGGTAGACTCCAGGGTTCTGCATATGCAAGGGTAGGACATACCAGCCATATATCTCAGAATCATCTGTAGCGTGTGCCTGGTTCATTGAGGGCCTTGGTAGATGCTGAATGAATGAGTAAACCCTCTCTGTGCCGGATGTTATCCTAACTGACCTTGTACTCACAAAATCAGTTTGTTCAGGTCTGTGGTTTTGATGGCTTCCGTTTCTGTGCTGGAGTCTGTCTGTCCCCGCAGCCTGGACTCTTCTCTGTTCCTCACCACCCTTTAATGGGATCACCCACATGGGCCACCACCTGTTGGAGGCTATAAATAATAGCGTTGGGGGCTATAAATAATAGCCCTGATCTCTTCTTAGGCTCAGTTGGTGTTTCCAACTTAGGAAATAAGAGAGAAGGGATCACACTTAGCCTTTCTTTCTGTCCGTGTAATAGGTACAAGTAGAGCGCCTGTTTGTTTTTGTATGTGCCTGTGTGTTCATATATGTGCCAAGTCCAAGTGTGTTCAGATATGTGTAGAAGCCAGTGGGTGACTGCTTGGGCACACCTCACCTTTTTTATTGAGGCAGGGTCACTTACTGGCTTGGAACTAGCCAAATTGTCTAGACTGGCTGCTAGCAGGCCCCAGGGATCCACCCATCTCTGCCTTCTAGTTCTGGGATTAGCTTTAAAACAAAACCCAACAAGAGCACTTCAAAACCAAACCAAACCACAGGCTCTGAGGATTGAACTCTTGTGCACCTTACAGCAAGCACTTGACCAACTGAGTTATCTTCCCTGCCCTAGTTAATATTAATAATAGTAATTATCATATTATTTCAAGACGAGGTCTCTTTATTCCAGGCTGGCTTTGAACTCATGATCCTCCTGCCCTGGCCTCTGGGGGGCTGGGATTAAGAGAACTTGCCAGCATATCTAGGTAGAGTCAAATTTAAAACCCGAAGTGAAACTTTTCTTTGTACTGGAGTTCAAGACTCAACCATATGACCTTGATTTGATCTTTGCTCTGTGTCCTGATATCTTAGAACAAGCATACAGAAGTATGGGGAGTGGGGACGAGATCATATTTATCATATTTACTTGTTTGTTTGTTTGTTCCCCAAGAATAATTGTGAGGCTGCTGTACTAGAACCTGGCCTAATAGCCTGTTTCTTTTTTGCAATGGTGTGGGTGGCTTTTGAAAGTCCCAGAGCTGTGCTGCTCTGATGCCAGATGATGGTGCCGAATGGCTGTAGGCTGTTTATTTGCTATTCTGTTGTCCCCAGCACAGCGTTCTTGAGTTTGGAGGCCCAGCACTGTTTGATCCCCCTCCTCCTCCACCTCTAAATATAACCAGCCAGTCAATCAGTGTTGGCAGCCTTCAGAGCTGGGGCTGTCAGAGTTTGCCTTGGATCCTTTGAACTATTGGCTTGTTTTCCCAGCTTGCAAGTGTATTCAAATAGTGAGATCCGAATTAGCCTTGCAAACATGTGGGCAGGTGGGTCCTCCGGGTTAAGAGGAGGCAGCATTTTGGTATAAAATGACATTTCCCCCTCCTCTACTTTTAATAGTGGGGACTGAGCTGAACGGGAGAATGGCTTCACGCTTAGTGAGCAAAATGTGTGGGTGTGTTTTCCTGAATTGTGATTTTTTTTTCTTTTAAATTTTAAGTTGTTGCAAGAGAGAAAATGAGAAACTGGTAGGTGGTGGGGATTACTCGAAGGCTGTGGTAGATGGAGGCGGAGTACAGATGTTGTTTGGGGGCGTTTTCCCAGGGTACTTCAAGTGAGCTCTGATGCCACCATCCTGGCTAAGGATCCGTGAAGAACCTTGGGCTTCAGAAAGGACACAGCTTCCTGGACTGGAACAGCCCTTCCGGCTGCTGCCTGAGGCTGTTCCTGTAGCCTAGGAACAGGGTGGCTCTTAGTCAGTCCCTCCCCAGAGGCTTGTTAAAGGGACCTGTGGGAAGCCACCAGAGAAGATAAATCCCAACCTGAGAGGCACCCTGCCATCTCCAGGGAAAGTATTGCACACATGTTGCCACTGTACTCATTCCAAGATGCTTTTATCTGAAGTTTCATTTGAGGCTGGAGTTACAGTTGCCATGGGCATGGCCCAGGCACACAGGTCCCCTGCACTTCTGCCAACTGTGTGGCATTCTGCAGACACAGGCAGCTCTGCAGTTGGTGCCAGCAGCAGTTGCAGTCATTCAATGATGGGCAGCCACACTGGGTTCTGTCTTTAGTTGAGCGTAGAGCAGGGGAAGTTAAAGCAGTTTACAGCCCCGAGGGTACAGAGACATGGGGTACATGTCCTATCCACCAGTGGCTCCTGGCACAAAGTCATTCTAGGATTAAATCTCCCAGGAGAGATGTTTTGAAGGTATGGTCCAGATCCATGACACTCTCGCTTAGGATCTGCAAAGATACTTTTTCCCCCCATAATAATTCTTGGACTTGAACATTCTTTCATGGATGTGCAGTGGAATTCTCCAGAGGCTGTGTGACCTGCATTGATGTTTCAGTTGGTGATATATGCATTCCTGGCAAAAAGCCAAATAATTAAACAAACAAGAAAACCCTCTTTAAATTTCTAAACATTAAATGTTGATATAGCGAGCACATGAAGTTTTGGTGGTCTTTGCTTTTTAAGAACCACAAGTGTCAAGCTGGGGGGCGGGTAGTTTAGTCTGTAAAATGTTTGTGATCCCAGAACCAATTAGAAACAAAGGAGCATACCATTGTAGTCTAGTGCACAGTGGTAGTGGTGGAGAATGTGCAGGCAGATCTCACTGTCACTCGTGGGCCTGCAAGACAAATTCCAGACCAGTGAGAGACCCCCCCCCCAAAAAAAAAACTGAAAGATTTATAAAGAATGACAGCCTAAGGTTGTCCTCTAGTCTCCAAGTATGTGCGTGCATGTGTACCCGTGCGTGCATGTGTGCCCATGCGTGCACACACACACACAGACCTGTCACCAGAACACTGAGTGAGCATCACAGAGAATATAGACAACTGAATGGTAAATTGTAGTAGAGCTTGGGGGGGAGGCGGGGGTAGAACGGGGCGACTCTTACCTGGGCTTTGAAGAATGAGTGGGCGCTTATATTCTAGTAAGAGCAGAACAGAATGGTCTGCAAGGTGAAATACCTTGGTGTGCTATTTTTTCTTCCTCTCCAGTCTTGGAGGCCTGAGGTGGCTTCCCCATGGAATTCTCTCATCAGGGTTTCCATGTTGGGCTGCCCCCTGGTCAATTGGTGAAGTTTGGGAAATGCTAAGAAAGCTTGTCCTACAATCTACTGTGATCCCCTGGTAGACCGGTGTTGTGGGGTATTTGTGTGTGTGTGTGTGTGTGTGTGTGTGTGTGTGTGTGTGTGTGTGTGTGTGTGGTTATTGAAGGTGGCTACACTGTCAGCTACATCAGCTACAACAGATGTCACTGGCTTCATCCTTAACAATGCTTCTTCTTTCTGTCATGTGAGAGAATGGGAGCTTCTGAGCAGCTGCCTTGCACTGCCACCTTGAGAAAGTTGGTGGCCTCTCTGAACCCATGTGACCCTTAGGAGTAGAGCAGATTGTACAAGAGATTTACTGAACAGATACATGTGCATCTTCCAGGCAATACTTTGTTTTGGGTTTGTCCCATGGGGCATAGCACCTTTCAGCTGCCTCTGGCTTTGCAGAGGAAGAGTGCCCATACTAGATGTTAGTCAGCTCTGAGCTAGGACCGAAGGGAAGTGACGGCCCAGCCTGTACCTGGGATAGGTGCTGTACTGTGTGCCCCTTCTTCTGTTGTACACAAGGTTTCTGTGAGCAGAAGCTGGTGCCTCATTTTAACACATGAAATGACAGTCACAAAGGAGATAACCTCAGTTTGTGTCAGGTGGTGCGGGCTTCAGGCCTCTTGCTTTTTGATCCTGATACTGTATCTGCCATGTCCTTAGAGAATGATGGGCCTGTGATCTAGAGGGATTCAGAGAAGAAAAGAGCCAGAGGGACCCCCACTCTCCCAGAAATAAAGAATTGTTAACAAGGCTGACTAGTCAATGGACTAATTAAATATCAGACACCTTAGAATACCACGGCTGGGTTCATTGTAAACCAACATTGAAGCGTTAAAACTTGCCCAGCCCATGGCTTTGAATTATTAACTGAATGAGTTAATTTCAAGCCATCAGCTTAGGTAGCTGTGAAAGCTGAAGTTAGCAGGAGAGTTAGTGTGCCCTTTCCTGCTGGGGCCTGCCTTGGCGCCAAGATCTATTTATCAGCGCTGCTGTTTGCATGTTAATTTAGAATACCTTAAATGTTAGGACGAACAGCACAAATTCAGATAAATTGTGGAGAAGAACCAGGAAGAGCCAGTAAGGAGTTGGATCTTGTATTTCTTTCCTGTTGAAAGGACTTGTCTTCATATCCCAGCATTCCAGTGGGAGAAAGGGCCCCCGATGAATACTTTGAGCTGTTTTTTTATGGCTTTGGAAGCCAACGTCTGGGGGTGATTTCTCAGGAGTCACCCCTGCACACCTACTCTGACTCAAGACCCTTAGAACACTGGGTGATGGCTGAGTGACCACACCTTGTTTCTGTGGGGTTTTAGTAAGCAGCCTTCAATTTACCTGTTTGGGTAACTGGGTAAATTAAGAGTCAATACCTGTCTCATGGATTTATAAGTTTGATTTGAACCTGGCTGGGTTTGTGGAGCCAACAGAAGACTACAGACCCTTTCCTTGGAGTTAGTTGGCGCCACAGCTCCATAGAGAAGCACAAGTCCCTCAGGGCAGGCATGAGTGATCCTCACAACGGGATCACAAGGCAGCTTGGCTGCTGATGAAAATGGTATTCCACTGAGGCTTTTGTACAATGCTTACTATTTTCTCAAGGTCCTACAAAATGGTCCTGTTTGCTCCTCAGCGGAGCCCTGTGATCTAGCTGCTCTCTTCCACACGATGCACCCGGGTAGGCTCAGTAACTTCTCCGAGTGGTGCTGTTTTCTTCCTAATTTGCTAAATGGGCTTTAAAGCCGGAGATAAATGTAAATTTCAGCTCCATAAACTAGTCACTTTCAAATGCTCATGACTCAAATTAATTAATTAAAAAACAGCTTAACGCGCTACTCCTGCCGACAAACAGGGTGAGTGCGTGATGTCTGCTCTGTTCACACAGCGCATGGGGGGATGGGGTCACTTTATGAGTTCCCGTCTGTGAGAGAGCATGCTCCACCCCAACGTGGACGTTTACAGAGCAGAGAGCCTCCTATGGTTTGTTTATTTAGATATTGATTACTGATTCTGCCCTCCTCACAATTACAGAAACTTGGCAGAAACTTTGAGAAACTATCGGTATTAAGTAACATGATCATTATTAATGCTTTGGTGCATTTTATTTTATTTATTTGCATATATTTATATATGATTTATTTAACTTTAATGTGCATTGGTGAGAAGGTGTCAGATCCCCTGGAACTGGAGTTACAGACAGTCGTGAGCTGCCATAATGGGTGCTGGAAATTGAACCTGGGTCCTCTGGAAGAGCAGCCTGTGCTCATCAGTCCAGCCTCACTTTGGTACATTTTCTTTCACCCCCCCCCCCTTTTGAGGCAATAGAAGGATATGTGTCTACGTGGTACCGCAACTTTAGCTTATACTTGATGTGATCAAAACCTATTATTGAATGGTTAACTTGTTAACAGTTTACTGTAAATAGCACTGGCATGTCTGTAAACAAACTCTTCATAGTATATATCTTAAAGGTACGTGGTAGGAATTAAAGACTATGAATATTTTGTTTATTTGTTTTTGAGACAGGGTCTCGCTCTTACCCTTCTGGTGTGGAACCCCAGTAGGTCAGGCTGGCCTTGAACTTGTAATCTTCCTGCTTCAGCCTCCACTGGCCACTGAATATTTCAGAGAAGCTTAAATTGTATTTTTGTGTGTGTGTATGTGCCCGCGCGCAGTATGAGTGTGTAATAAAGCCACATGATCAATAATGTGTGGTATGTTTCTAAAATATCTCAATATCTGTACTATGTATGCTTATAAATAATATCTTTTAAAATGTATTTTTAGTTCATATTGTTCCCCTTGGGAAAATGGCACTATTTTATATTCTCAACAGAAATTTGGGATATTTCTTGGCTAGGGTTTCTATCCGTGTGGTAAAACAGTTTGGGCAAAAGCAGTCTGGGGAGGAAAGGGTTTATTTAAGCTTATACCTCCAGGTCACAGTCTATTACTGAGTGAACACAGAAACCTGGAGGCAGAAGCTGATGCAGAAAGTCTTCGAGGGGTGGGTACAACTTACTGGCTTTCCCCTGGCTTGTTCTGTCTGTTTACTTAGAGTACCCAGCACCACCACCAGCCCAGAGGAGCACAACCACAGTGAACTGTGTCCAAGGACATTAAGAAGTGTCCTACAGTCTTGCTCACAGACCATCCAGTGAAGCCATTTTCTTGGTTACTGTTAATCCCAGGTGACCCTCGCTCGTGTCAATTTGACAGAACAACCAAACACAGATCGGTAACAAACAACACCACAACTGGCCAGCACAGAGACTAATGTTTAAAAATCAGTACATAGTTCTAAAGATAATGATAAGGGTTAATGACAGACCACTTGCCCGGCATGCTTTAGGCCATAGGTTTGATTCCCGGCACTGGAGGGAAATAAAAACAGAGAAAAACCAAAACTGATTGTTCATAGTGAACACTGCTGTCTGTGCTGAGGGTGAGGCTACTCTGGTGTCTCCTGGTCCACCTGGCCTGCTTCCCACTACCTCCTTCAGTCGGCTTGGTAGAGCTTCTCTCCAGGGCTTGTAGACCTACCTTATCTTCTGAACACTCACCTACTGCCAGGGTATCTTACTTGGTTAACATTTATCCAAGTCTGTGGCTGAAAATAGTTTTCCTCTGAATCAGAACTTGCTATGTGACTGTCCCAAGAAAGCACTCCTCACACAGGTATGGGAAGAGGGTAGAGTGTGGGTCCCCACCCCACCCCATCTCCTCCATCAAGATTCTTTCCGTTCCCATCACTAGGGCTTCTACCCTCCTGAGGTCCCTTCGTGTAGTAGATGTGGATAAACAGAAACACATATCACAGCTGCCTTCTATCTTTTTCATCATACAAAGGAGCAACAGGCACGTTCTGTTGTTAAAAATGTAGATGAGACAGAAACCAGTATTGCTGCCTGTTTCTAGAGGAACAGGCATCAGAATCTTGTCCTTTTCACTGTGGGTCCTTTCTTGGACAAGCCACACTCTGTTCCAGGTGATGGCATGTCCCAGGTCATGATACTTACTGATCACTCAAGCAAGAATGGGGACGGTTTTTCTGAATATATAGATTGTATTGGTTAACTGATTGTCAAGACAAAACAAAAAATCTAGAGTTATGAGTAGTCAAGGGTCCAGGATTTAAGGTCAGCTGATGTTAGGTGTGGTTAGGAAACATGGGCCTCTCTTGTTTCGCTCTTTTGTTTTATAGGTGAGAAAACCGATCCCCAGTGAACATTAGTGTGTGCCTGCCCCAAGCCAAGTAGCTAGTAAGAATCAAAACTGAAACACCAGACTCTGGTTTATGTCTTTTTGAGTGATGATAATGATCTGTTTTTAAAAACAAGAACAGAGGCAGTGTTCTGGTCTGGTTTCAGTTGCGGAGAGCTGAATCTGGTGCTGTCTAGTATAAGCCAGAAAAGAATGTGGTGGAGATTAAGATACCTGTAGAAATCATTAGAACATGTAGAGAAACCTCCAGGCTATAGGCTCAGGAACTGGCTCAGAGCCCTGCAGCATGGTTAGGCCTTCGGGTAGCCACCATCTCTCAGGGCATCTGGAGATCCTTCTAAGTCAGGAAGGGAATGGATGCCACAGCTGCTAAGTTCAGAATCGAGGCCACCATGCTGTCTCAGTCAGGAAGCCTCCATTGCAGCCTCAAACTTTACAGAAAAAATAGATTCTGCAGAGACAGGATACTGCCACTGAAATAACCAAACACCTCCCTGACCCCGCTGCCAGAAGAAACAAAGCCCAGAATAGACCACTTCCCCTTTTGAACCAAGCTGCAGGGCAATCTTAAATTGTGATCCTCAGTTTTCAGGTCTTGCATAACAGAAAGGCCTTGGGAGAAGGCTGTCGGAATTTTACTATGTCTAATCATTTGGTACCTGAGCTACGTACCAAATGATAAGAAATGGCTTTGAAACTGCACCCCACATTATAGCCGTAGACTAGCAGAGAAGGAAGATCCTTCCCCAACAGAAACCATGTACATAGACTGGCAAAGAAAAAACATTTGCCAACAGACAGCTAGAGATTCTAGCAGATGACATTATGGAGAATATCTTGCCATAGGGTGGTGGCACTACCTCATACTTTTTAAGACAGGCTGTTTGCAGTCACCACTGCAGTTCTGTAACCATTAACATAAGTGGTATGCAGGACATGACATGATCCTGGGTGAATTGAGGTTCAGGTTCAGCTCCAGACCTGTTAAAGATTTCCCATCAATTCCTCGGACTTTTATCCCGAACTTCCCTCAGTATAGGGTTGTTGTGTTTTTTAATGTGCCCTCTACTTTTTCTGGAGCAATTTTCTCCATACTATGGGAGGAGCCTATATTGTACTAACCAGGCCCAGATCAGACAATATCTGTGTTCAAGCTGCAGACTCTACATTGCTTTTCAAAATTCAAAGTTTCAAAGGATGGTTATCCCAGACCTCCCAAGGGATGCCATTTAACATTCATTTTGTGAGCAGTCAGCATCTGGGATGTGCTTTAGGCCAGAGAGCAGCTGGGACACAAGTTCCTGCATGCTGTCGGAATGATCATCTTGGTTTCCAGACCTTCACCCCCTGGAGTGGGTCTTCTGGATGCTCCTGAGCATTCTCATACAGGCAAGAGTGTGTGTCTCCAAGCACCTAGTATCTAGTGTCTCACGCTGTATTTAGCTTTGACTAGGTTCCTTGCTGGACCACGAGCATTATTTGCAAATCTCCAACAGATTAAAGGCGGAGCATATGGAAGAAAGAAAAGTAGATAGAAGGTCAAAATTTTGGAGATGGTGGTTGCAAGTATAGTGGTCATCACAAGCACATCCTTGGCTGTAGGTGTCAGCGTCCCGCCTGACTTGTTCTGGGCAGGTAGGTCAGCAGAGGGCTGCATGAAGCCTTTCCCTGTGGTCAGAGGTGTGTCTAAATCATAGCTCAAATGCTGTGTGTGGCTGCATGTAGCCCAGCACCAAATCTAACTTACTTAAAATGTGACATGTGATTTGTTCCCCACCCACCCAGGGGAGTTAACTCAGCTGCAAGATTCTCAAGCATGAACTTTGTAGGTGACAATGTCATGTTGCATTGTCAAAAAGTTGGAAATGTCTGGCTACTTAGCAAGGAATGGAGAGAAAGCCTTAGGAGGTGAAATAGCCTTGGAATGCTCTGGTGCCTCCTGAGCAGTTTGCTCTTCTAGACCTGTGGGTGCAGCTCTGCTGCCAGACCATCTCTGAGCGTGTTGAAGTAGTAACAGAATATGGGATTGGGTGGGTTCTAGATGACTGGGACTTCTCAGCGGTTGTGGATGCACAAGGGGTGGAGAGCAAGGGCATTAGCCGGACAGAGCTTCTTGGGTTAGCGGAGGATAAGGAGAATATGAAAGAAAATATCAGGTAGTTAGGAATACAGTACTGACTTCAGGAGCTGAAGATATCTGGTGTCCTAGTGCTTGGTTTGGTTTTGGCCATTGTGACTTTGTTTTTGTTAACTTGATACAAGCTAGATTCACCTGGGGAAATGCCTCCGTCAGACTGCCTGTCAACAAGTCTGTAGGGAATTTCTTGACTAGTGGTTGATGTGGGAGGGTATAATACCCCCTCCCCGGGCATCCCTCATCCCCATCCCCTGCCCGGGCCACAGGTGGTAAGTCCTGGGTGCTATAAGAAGCGTAACTGAGCAAGTCAGTAAGCAGTGTCCCTCCATGGTTCCTTCCTTCAAGTTACTGCCTTGACTGCCCTCCGTGAGGAATTATGAACTGTGAGCTGAATAAACCTTTTCCTCTGTTCCTTGCTTTTTTTGTCATGGTGTTTTATCACAGTGGTAGAAGACACCCAGCAAGAGTAAGGGCACCGAGGTCACTTAGAATGGATACTGTTGCGCAATCCTAAGACGCAGGGGCACAGTAGGAACAGGGAGTGATGTGGGGTAACAGAAGGTAAAGTTAGAAATGGGAGACTGTGCTCCTGCATCTCCTACTCTTCTGTGTGTGGTCCTGCACCTAGAGGATGCTATCTCCACAGCAAAACCCACAAATCCTCTTTACTGATTTTGGCTCTGACTACACAGGATCAGCTGCCAGGGTTGGCCTGTCCTGTCTATAAACCTGAGCTCACCTGCTTCCTGTAATTGCATGATCCATCCTCCCCAGAGAAGATTCTCTCCTTAGGCGCTCAGCTATTGATGCCAGCATGGGATTAGAGTTACTTCTGTCCGTTTTCCCCTCAGGCCCTTTTAGGGGACTGACATGGGAAAACTTGAATGTTGGGCAAGTGCTGGGTGAGTCACTTGGCAGGTTTACATGACAGATCAGTGACCGTGTCTTTGCACTCTTGCAAAGCCTTCACATGAAATCTGACTGGTCCTGTAGGGTGAAACTACATTACACCCCAGAAATCTGTCCCATTTCATAGATGAGGGAACTAAGGTTTCTAGAAATCACGGGTCTTGCTCGGGACAGAACAATTAGAGCAACTGTAGTCAGGCCAAGCCAGGATTTGATTCAGATCCAGTTCATTGCTCTCAACTCCAGGTCAAGCCTGTTTGCTTTTCAATAGGGTTATTTATTTATCTATCTATTTATTTATTCAGCTCAGTAAATAGGAGATCATGTGTTATATTCTTCCACGGCATCATGCCATATGATGACACCATAATGTAATGATATAAAGTACTACACAGTACAACACCCTACACACAAGACACCATGAAAAACCATAGAATAACACACAACACCACATGGTACCACAAAATGCAACACACCACACCACATCAGATAGCACACCAGACTATCATACATTACAACACACACTATACAAAATACCACATGATGCTGTACTACACACCATGTAATACCACAACAAAATCCACCATACTATATAAAATACATGCTGCAAAATACAGCACACCGTCATGCACCTTGCCATATGATACCACAGTACACCATATCATACAGTAAGCCTGACACCACATCATACAGTAAACTGGCACACAGTACACTACATCACTACACCATACATATAACACATAGTACAGGATACCACCATGTCACACCATAGACTTATTATTCTAGCTACCATTCCTCAGGTGCTCTCTGCCCACAGGGAGCCCTGAAAAGGATAGGCAGATGCGACCATAACCCTCCCTACCTACTCCTGAATTGGGAGAAGCTTATGTAAGGCAAGCTGCTTTTGAGGTTGAGGTTTTTAACTCTTACGTTCTTGATTCAATGGCCCAGCTTCTTCCTATCCCCCCTTAAGGAGCTTTCTGTGTCCAAGCAAATAGCCAGCACAGTGCTGGCATTCTGGAAACACTGTTTTAATATTTTGGAAAATGGGGTAACTCAACTGCTTTCTGTATTCAAGACTTCCTGCCTTGTGCCTCTGCAGGGTGGTGGCTGACTACTGAATGCTATCCCACTCTGCCCTGGCCTTTCTTCAAGTCCCTGGGCTAGGGTAGGAGATGGAAGAACAAACCAAGCTTGAACTTAATAAGTATTAGTCTGGTAATCATTAATCTGACTTGGGTCAGTGTGTGTACTTCCCCATAGTATATCCTTAGAGATGCCTCTGCCCCGTTATATCACCCTTTTGCATTGCGTCACCACAACTGGCTCCTCATCTGGAATCTTGTATCAGCTGGGGAAAGAATAAAATCCCTGGGGCTCTAACCAGGTCACTGGGCTTTGGTATGTTGGGTCTTGGGACGTTGGTGGAGAGCTGTCTATGCATGAAGCCCTGTGCCTGCTTCCTTACCTTGACAGTGACCACAGGTACTTTACATGTTTTTGACAATAAATGGAATCTGAAAGTGGTACCATTGGGGCACTGCACGTTGATATCTCAGTGGCAAAGAGTAGAAAAAAAAATGAGTGGGGATGGGGGAAACTTCACAAAACTCATTCCTGACACCCCTTATCCTGCCTCAGAGACTGAGCCATTGTGGGAATGACTGTCTTAATTACTGTGTTTCTTGCTTAGTTTCCCAAGTTGAGGGGTGCTAGCCCGACAGCGTGGGTCACTGGGAGAGAAGGTTCTAGAGTGAACCAGTCTCCCATGAGGACTGGTGCATTCTTTTCATACCTATAAGTAAGTGGCTTATTTGTGTATTGGGCATCACCATGGTAAACTACTGACTTGCCCCTGTGACTTGACCGTCTTCCCATGGGGTCAGCCATAGACATGTGCTGTGTTGTGTCTCCTGACTTTTTTACATGCTGTACAGGCCCATCAGAAGTGGTTTTTGCATCCAGTCATCCAGGATGTGCCTCGAACTGAGTGGCTTTCCTCTTGCTTCATCCCACTGTTGTGCACTCCCCCAACCCCCATCCCCCAGCTTCTGGGTTCCTACATTTTTATAAGCCATGTAGAGAACTCACTGCCTTTGAATCTGCTTTTTCTAAGACCTTCAATTCCTCAAAATTCTATTTTCTCCTTCATATACCCTGGACCTATCTGGAGGGCTATATAGTCTCCCTTGGAACTTAACAGAAGGGTGTCTTTATTCAGTTTGACTGCTGCTATTATGTGGTAAAACATTCAATAAAAGTCGTGATTTATGAGACATGAGACATACAGTTGGCTTTGGCTTCCCCCACTCCCATTAATTCCTTCGCCCCCCCGGGAGGGGGGGTTGGGCTTTTTTGGGGGTGTTGCACTTTGTCATCTATCAGTGAGAGCGGACCCAGGCCTGATTATTTCTTGGCACATCCTGTGTTCAGTTAAGAATGCCAGCCTGTCAGGAAGTTATTTCTTGAATTGGTTTTTTACCTCTTGCCACAGCCCGTAAACAAGCAGAGGCCCTGCTTGGCCCTGTCAGCGGGTGATAAGGGACTGTGGGACGCTGTGGAGAAAGGAGTGGGGTCCCCCACTCTGTGATACCCCTCAGTGATCACGTGTGCATCTCACAGTCAACTTGGGATTGCTGAGTGGGAAGAGGGGCCTTTTGGGGTTTCTAGAGTTTTCTTTGTTTGTGAGTCCATCACTTCGCTTATCGTTTATTATTTGTTTACTTGTTTATTTTGACAGTTTTAGAAATCCCTCCTCTGCTCCCCCCCCCTTTTTTTTTCTCAAAGTATGTGCCTGCTGGATAAAAGGTTCTTAAGTAGAGCGCCATATAGTGAGTCTTAGCTGCCAAAGATAGATAGATTGATGGAAACAGGATGACATACAAGTGTGGTGGGGGCGGGACAGCAAGGATGAGCTCCAGTAAATGCCAAACTGACTCTTTACCCGCCTTCCCATCTACTGGTCTTAGCTGTTTGCTGAAATGTATCCAAGTTTCTGTGGAGCCCCCCACAATGGCATTAACCAAGTTGTGCCCTGCATCTTAAGCTCCTGGTTAAGGCGCTGGTACAGCAGTGTCTGGAATAAGTCCATGCTGGGCTCCGAGAGTGTGCATAAAGAAGCCTTTAACCCCGCAATGGGTGGCCGGGAAGGACCAGGAAGGCAGAGCTGTGGAACATGAGCAAAGTGTGTGGCCCTTGCTTCTAGCACTTTCATTTGGCAGGGAGCCATGTTCCCCAAAGGCATTAAAACATAGAAGACTCTTATCATCCTGCTCTCCTAAGTGAGGGTGATTGGGAGCAGGCTGAAAAACCCAGAAGTGCTCCCCAGGCTCCCTGACTCTATTCAAAGCTAACCGCTCAGTGGTAAGGTAGTTGTCAAGTCCCCACAACACCAGAATGCAGGTTTTGCCTTTTGGCTATGGGTATCTTAGAAGGCAGATGCATTCGAAAGGGCCCTGGCACCTGTGAGTGTTCATATGTCCTACCCCCCAGTAAGGAATTGCCTAGTCATATCTCTGCAGCCCGCCATTGCTGTGTCTTTCTACTTGTTTCTGATCCTGTCAGCATTCATCAAGCCTCATCTGTCAATGGAGAGAAATTCTCTCCCTAGTAGCCTCTCTGCTTCCTCTAGGCTCATGTGTGCCCAGGAATGTAAAGCAATCATTTGCTTAGCATTTTGGCTGCATGGAGCCTTTTACCAATTGGGCGGAGGTTCTTCAGTGACTCACCTCCACTCTTTTTACCCCCTCCTGGACAGGATTTCATTCAATAGCCTGGATTGGCCTTGAATTTGAGATTCCTCTGCCACAGCCTCCCAAGCTAGAGTTTACAGGTACGTGCCACCACATCAATTTCTTGAGACTCATTTTTATAACTCCAACTTGGAAAATGTTTCTTCCAAATCCCCTGGGCCCTCTTATTTCCAAGCAGCAACAACTTTTTGGCTCCCGTACATGTCAGCCACCTCTCTTAGAACTAGCTAGTAATACACCCTTTTCTTTGTCTTTTGTGTCCAGGATCATGAGTTTCAGTTGCCACAGTGGCTGGGTCACTACAGATACAAGTCTATTTTATGTGCATGGTATTTCACAATGGTAGTTGAAGCCTCTGGAGCTGGAGTTACAGACAGTTGTGAGCTGCCATGTGGGTGCTGGGAATTGAACCTGGGTCCTCTGGAAGAGCAGTCAGTGCTCTTAACTGCTGAGCCATCTCTTCAGCCTCCTCCCCACCCCCAAGTCTTGAATTTCTTTGCCCTTTCAGAAGCCCTGGCATGAGGCTCTGCCATCCAAAAATGCCTGCCCGAGACACTGTCCTGCCAAATGAAGCACAAACTTCTTAGGTAGAGAGTTAGATTGGTGTAGCTTATAGATTCTTTGTCCATTTTTCCATGCAATTTGATTTTTAAGTTAGTGGGTTATCAACTTGAGAACTACCGATGGTTTGGGCATACAGAGATGAATGGTCTCTGCCTATAGGGAACTTATCTAATGGCGCTGATAGGGAGCACCACCAGCCAGGTTCAGTTGTATCCTAGGCTGGTGCAGAGAAGTGTCATCTAGAAGGAGGGTGGTGTTTTGGAATGTTCGTCATTATTTAAGTGTTACTAATGTGCCAGTTGCTACCCAGGTTCTGGAAGTACATCTGCAAAACAAAGAGCCTGGCTTTGCCAAGGTTGGATGACAAGTAAAATAAGTAAATCTTAGGGTCTATTAGAGGTGGAGGAAGGTACGGGTGGTCCAGGAAAGTCTGGTGCTGAAGGTAGCATTTGAGTGAGATTATTTGGGTTCCAGGGTCTTGTTGAGTTGTGATAGGAGGTGTGATATTCCTGGGGATGAGAACAGTGCCACTGAAGGGCTGTGGGAGTGGAAATGTGAGTAGTTGGGGTACCAGGTAGAGAGGAGAAAGGAGAGGATGGGAGCCCTGAAAGGGGAGGGTCCTTGGGGGACTCTTGTTGTGAATGGCTCAGTTGCAGCTGTCTGTCTTCCTGATCAAAGATGTTGGCTCTGCCAGTAGGATAATAGTCCCAATTTTTACTCCCCCTTTCCATAGAGATTCATTCTATGTAGCTCTTCCCAGAGTCTTGATAACCAAGGGACAGTGAAAACCTAGCTAGACCTCCTGCCATGAAATTCTTGAAAAGAAGAAAGTCTGATCAGAGGCGGTTCTTCTGTTTCCAGGTCTTTCTTGGAGCAGACCATCTTCTCTAGGCTCTCATACATTCCTTTTGTCCTGGGTCCATTGGGGACACAAATAGTCTTTTGAGGGGTGAGTTGTCTTGGAAGCAGCAGTCAAGGGCAGAGGAAGACATTGAGGTGCTCTGAAGGATAAGATTTGTGGTCCAGGGGGAGAGTAGCCTCATTTCCAGCAAGTGTGAGGGCTGACCGGGGAATGAGCCTCCCTGAGCCACAGATGTCTCCTGGAGAACAGCTGCGCATAATGATCATAGTTTCGGAGGTATCTTGGGTTTCAAGAATGCGGGTTTTGCTTAGGAAGACAAGGAGGGCCTCTGTGAAGGGCCAGAGAAGGTTCCTAAAATAGGCTGTGATCTGCCTGAGTTCAGGCAGCTGCTTGGAACTTAATGACCGATGAGTCTTTGCCCGCAGGATGGAGTCCAGTCTCCTTGGTTACAGTCCACAAGATGCCCGTGGTGTCGCCCTTACTGTGTCTCCATCCTTATCTCTCAACAGATGTTCTTTTCCATCTGATTTTCACTGTAGCTTTGTTATACTTAGAGTCACAGAAACAAATGATAATATTTCATGCTTATGTGACTAGGCCTTGCCTGAAAAAACTTCTGTTCAACCTTCAAAACCCTAATCCAGCATCTATCTTATCTCTGAAAGTTTCCGCTCATCTGACCCAGCACACCATCCTTTCTTTCATTTCTTTTGCATATTCATGCCATTGTGTGCATGTTCCTGGCAGAATCTTCCAGAGCAGAGGCTCAAACCTTTTAGTTTGGCATTCGGATACTCATCATTAGTTAGTATTGAGGAATTAATAGCAGATGACATGGGAGATAGGAAATTGCCGCTATCTCTGTGAATACTATCTGTTTCTTATCAGATGTCACCAGTGAGTACATACAAAAATACCCCATCAGATGGTCAACTAGTAGCAAAGGGAAGGGTTTGTCTGACTCAGTGTAGAGGGACCTGTCCATCATAGCACTTCCTGCTATTACACATAACTCTCCCCAGCTGTTTTCCTTAGGAACAAAGGCTTTTATCTCCTGAGAGCTCGTGCCCAGCTTCACAATAAGGAGTGCATGGATTACCCAAGAACAAGAGAGGAGGCGAATATGGGGTCCAGGGACCAGGAATTCTCTGCAGATTGGTTTTCTTTCTATACTCTGAGTACAAGGGCGAGCAAAGCAGATAAACACTCCTAGTTCCATTCTGGGGGAAAATTGACCACTGTCTTGTCCTTGGAGGCATGGTTTCTGGGTGGTGAATCTGACTTAAGTCCATATCCCAACACCTGTACATTAAGTACACACTGAGCCAGTGTGTATGTGAAGGCAATGAATACGTGATGCATGATTAATGTGGCTTAACTGGATGGACGGCTTTTTCTTCCCCATGAAAGGGACTTGATTTTGCAAAGCAGTTGCCAAGTGCAAGGTGTGTTTGGCTACCATTCCAAAGGTTGAAGATACCCCTGCTAAAAAACACAGTCATGGCCCATGGGAGGCAGTGGCTTTCACCCCAAATGCCCCGTCCTGTCAGAAGTGCACCTCAGAGAGAGCTGGGCCCACGTGACTGCTTTCATAGTCCTCTCCAGTGAAGGCACGGTGAATTCCCTATACATTGGCTCATAGGGATGGCTTCTCCATTGCCTCTTAACCTCAATAAACAGCCAGCCAGATTAGTTAGTGGGAGATGTGTATGGCTTCTCTGTCTGGTTTGCAGAGTGCAGTGTTCTTCTAATGGAACCGCCCTTGTCGCTATAAAACATAAGTGATGTTGCACATTTAGTCAGGTTCCTGGCTGGCCCAGCGCTGTTTGATTGGTAGTTTTGCTTGGAGGGTTGTGTTTTTTTTCTCTCTCTATTCACCCCACTGGAAAATCAAGTTTTCTTTTATGTGAGAGTTTATAGAATATGTCCCTGGCAGGAGCAGAACGTGGATGTGTTAGGATATTGGTGTAGCATAGAAATATTACCTCCGAGGCACAGTTAGCTTTATCTCTCTCACAGAATGACCTTCCTAATGGAGAACAATTTGTTCCTCTCCAGAAGGTCAGGAGCTGTGGAGGTGAAAGCATTATCTGCTTTATCAGCCATTGCCTCTCATAGGCCGGCTGTGGTCTTTATCCAGATGGTTGGCCAGAGGGCAGGCCCATCCAGGGTGCTGTGTGAAGGAAGCCTGTGTAACTCACTAGTTAATTTACAGAGTGCACTTCCTGCCTTTGCAGGTGTTCTTTATTCTGCTTGTTCCAGAGGCAGGCAGGGACGGTTTGACCCCCATTCCCAGGCAAGAAGGCACAGAGAAGGAAGGGGGGGTGTAAGGATGGGAAGGAATTTGTGGCTGCTACTCTAGCCCAGTGCTAAGCATGTGTCATGTGCCAGTTTACTCCCCATTGCCTCCCCACCCCCCCCCATCCTAAAGAGGTGCACATGCACACACACACACACACACACACACACACACACACACACACACACACACACAATTTCTTGTTACTACAGTCCAGGCTAGTCTAGAACTCTCCATTTCCCTGTGAGCACAGGGATTCTAACCTGCTGACACTCCTGCTCTCGATCTCATCTTGTAGGGAAGAAAATGGAACTCTGCTTCTTGCTGAGGTCACTTCATAAATCTACAGTGGAAATTCTTCCTTTTGGGTCTGGGGCTCAGAGTGCGGGGGTTGGCGCCTGTCCTCGCCCTCCCTTCAGTTTCTAAATCCGATGCTCTTCTCAGCTTGCAGCTTTCTTGTGCTTAGGAAAATCACCTTGCATCTTTTTTGAGGGGTGAAACAGTTAAAGTCTTGTCTAACTGCACACTTCTTTGGGTTTCCCCTTCTTCCCCCTACTTGTAGAAGACGGGGAAACCACACCAGCACTTCCTATGGGGACAAAAGGGGTTGATTCTCTCCCCCCCCCCCCCCCCCCCCCGCAACCACCACCCTGTCCCATGACAGTTTAAATTTATGACTTAACAGAAGGTTGGGTATTTCAAAGATCCCTGAGCCAAGGGAACAATGTGCTTATCTCTCATTATGTAAGCCTTGCCTCACCTTCTCTCCTGTCTAACAGCCTCCTTAGGATGTTTCTAAAACAATATAGTGGCAGAGGCAGAAAGGAAGGAGTCTTGGGCTAGGGAGGCTGAGCCCTGACTGAATGCTAGTCAGTATAACTTGTATCCAGGTATCTACTTCCTGGTTCACAGCCTTTCTGTTGTCCAGACCTTCTTGCTAGTATTTAAATGGCTTGGCCGCCATTTCTCCACTCCCAACAGATCTGTTTCTCTTCTTAATAACAAGATTGAAGAGCCCCTCCCTTACCTAAGCCCTGTGGAGGTTCTGCTTCTCTCAAATGGCCTGAAAAGGACTTCCTGTCTCACCGACCCAGTTTCCTATTTGCACCCTATTATACTGGAAGCTGCCAGCAACTCTTGCTAGCTGTTGAAGATGCTCAGACTTCTGCCTTGGAGGCCCTTTGCCCTTACTCTTCTAAGCATTCCTGGCTGACCTTCATGCCCAATCTTTGTTCCTAAGCCCAGCCTTTTACTTGGCTGTGAACAACTTTGAAGTGGAATCAACTTCCATCAACTCTGCATCCACCAAACCTAACACACAGTTTGGTCCTTTGACAGAGAATGACTATGATTTGCTACCAGAAATGATCTTTGATCTTTGCTGCTGCTGCTTCTTCTTCCTCCTCCTCCTCCTTCTCTTCCCTTCCCTCTCCCCATTCCCCCCCCCCCCCCACACACACCTTCTCTGTGTTCTCATCGTGCTGGGATTAGCCCACCACTCTGGAGCGCCTCCTGTAGGCTTTAACATCCTTGTTTTGTGTTCTTGTAGCATTTTCCATAGACACTGTCTGCACCCACCACATGCCCACTTCAAACTGCACATCCAGGGAAGAGCCGAGTTGGGACAGTGACCCTGCTCTTCCTAGTTCACCTGATGGCTTCTGCATATCTGTTCAAATTTTTCCTTTGTATTTTGTAAGGGTAACGGTGGAAAAGAGGCTGGCCATCAATCCCGCCTCCCTTCTCTTCTCTGAGGATGCCCTGAAGTAGCCTCCTGCAGAGCCCTGACTAGCACAGTCTAACCTTTTGGGGTATATGAAGAACTGTTGATGCTGGGGAATGCCTCTGGACCCCTGAATTGGGAGTCTCTGAGGATGGGGCTGGCATGGTCTGTTGGCACTAAGATGGCAGTCAGGGCCAAGCATCTGCACTACGGGAGCACCAGTGCCATCGAGCACAACCCTCTCAGTGCTGTGGATTAGGTGAAGCGTGCTCATCAGGAGCTGATTGCCACGTACATCTAAAATATGGTAATGACGGTAATCAGGGCTAAGGGTTAAGGCTCCCATTTGTTCTTTTCATGAAATCAACTGGAGGGCTTGGGGGATGGGGTGCAGAGGCTTTAGAACCTGCCAAGCATAAGTTTTTATTCTGTCTCTAAAGAGGAACGGGCCAGGTGGTTGTTCTTAAATTACTGGAGGGATGGTTCTAGAATGTTGCTCCTGTCTTTCCCAGCAGCGCCTTCCAAAGCATAGCCTTAGTCGTATATCTGAGGTGTTTAATCTTTGCCGTGTAATTCTTAAGCACAGCTTCTCAGCCCATCCTTGGTCATTATAGCGGACAAGGAGACTCTCCATAGAGACAGGCAATAGAGCAGGCATACGTTTTTGATTATGAGGTGGCCTGAAACTCAATTTCCATGTGGAAACTCATCTATTGAGGGTTGGGGAGACAGAAAGGGGTGGTCTGAGATTCCCATGGCTGTGTGTGCATATATCCTGAAACCTGTATACAGTCCCATTTCCGGGGAGGAGAGCAGCAGACACTGTTGAGCAGAGAGGTGATGGGAAAGATCTCAGGGAGGCTGTTCATATACACAGTCAGGGGATGGGTTTCTCTTAACATTAATGGTAGAGGAAACAATATCAATCAATAAGCCAATCAATCAATTGATCTCTCTCTGCCTCTCCCTCGTGTGTGTACGCTCAGTTATAATGCCACAGTAGCAGCCAATCTCAGTTTGTATTATTTAGGCTAAGATCTTATTTATACCTATTTGATCGAGGAATAAAGTGAAATTTAGAGGGTTTTTTTTTTTTTTAATCTCTGAAGAATCACTCTGGATGGGTGCTGAGGGCTCCTTGAACACAGGCACTGGGAAGCGTGGATGGCAGTACACTGTCCTGTCTAGCCTCTTTGCTCCCACTCTGCCAGTAGTTTATGAAGAGGACTTGGCTGCCTATCAGAGGCTCTGGAGGTGTTTCATGCATGTACGTTCCTTGCAGGGTCACCACACTGAAGAATGCTTGTTTAATTTAGCCCAATGCCATGGCTCTAAAAGACGCTGGGTTTTAATTGCAGCAATGTATTGGTAATTGTTGGAACATTGGAGAAAGTTTTGGGGGGCTTTCACCACAGTAAGTTCGACTCATGGAACAGCATTAGGGTGTGTGGGGGGATTCCCAGGGATAGAGTAATGGAGCATTTGTCTGTGGGTACAGAGCAGCTTGGATGCCTGTTGCAGTGATGAGAGCCAGCCAGCTATCTCATTCAGTGTCAGTTGCTGTGTGGATCACGCTCCTTAATTTCCTGTGCTTTTCCAAAGCAACACTCATCTCCATGTCTTTTTGTTACCGCCACCCAACCCACCTCCCACCCCAGCCCTGTATGATTTAGTGCCACGGTCTAGGATATTACTCTCTGATATGATCAGTGGACAGGTCAGCCTGTGGCTACAGCTTTTCCCCAAGGGTAAGAGGAAGTAGTATTTTTTAAATGAGTCTGGGAGAGAGCCATGCAGAGGGTTTCTGGGAATACGGGTAGGGTGTGTGAGCGCCCCAGGAAAGCATCCTGATCATTGCATTATGAGATCACGTCTTCCTGTCACTGAGTTACTGTTATTTTAATCAGAGGTAATGTTGAAACCTGACTATGTTGTATAATTGTGTGTAAATTATATTTCAACCCCATATAGATGAAGGCTATTTAACCTTCCAATCTTAAAGCTATTTAGAGGGAATGCCAAATTGTAGCTTGAACCCTCGTGCTCTCTGGCAGATAGCTGTAGACAAGGAGAGAAAGAGCACAGAAACATTGGCTGGCGGTTGTTTTCCCAATTAGTTTTCCCTGAAGTTAAATTAATTACTGAGATAGGTAACATAAAATATTGTTACTTACACTTTTCCCTCTGGGTGTGCAACTTGAGGCATGTGGAGTAAATGAGACAGAACAGAAGGTCCTGACCCGTTTGCATTTAGGGTCTCAGTCAGGTTAGGGATCCCTTGGGCTTGATTTCAGAGTTTTACTGAGATAATTTTTTTTAAAAAATACAAATTAAATGTTGACATCTCAGTGGTTTTAAGTATACTCACAGACAAATGTACCCACCTCCACAGTCAATTTCAGAATGAAATTCTGAACTCTTTGGCCACCACTGGCTTTTCTGACCCCCGCCCCTAACTGCCTTATGCCCCTATTGAGTTCTGTGTTACAGGCTTAAATGCATGGAGTCATGTACAGGGTCTGTGACAGTGACTGGCTTTTTTTTCCCCCCCCTTTTTAAAGCATAAAGGATTTGAGACTGCACCTACCAGTGCTCCATTCTTCCTGCCAAACACCCTTCTGTCATGTGGACGTTTTGTTCTCCTGTCCATTGGCAACATTTGGTTCTTTGCTTTTGAGCCTCCACCAGGATGCTTTAGATTCTTTTGAGTATGGTCCTAAGATTGGAGTTGCTGGGAAGATTATTAGCTAGCCTATTCCCCGAGACAGCATAACCTAGTTTGACATTTTAGCATCTTTGTTTTACAGTTAAAAAGGCTAAGAAACAGACTTGTTTCTGATGGAACCCTTGGGCCCCTTTTGTGTCTTTCTGCTGGGGAAAAATAAGTTAACTTCCTCACAAATGAAAGGGCAGAGACTTCTGTGAACAGATGGGGAGGGGCTGAGACCTGTGACTGGATTGCTTGAGGCCTTTGTAAGGTAACGTGTGGGAAAGATGGAGACCAGACCAGGCTGGTAGAGAGCTCTGTGCTGGGAAGGAAACAGCCTGAAAAGCCTTGCCTTTAAGCACAGACTTTTCTTGTCTCTTTGGCAGCAGTATGCCCAGTTACAAACTCTGGCCCTTCTTTCTCATGTGCTCAGAGCCTGGGTTACCTCTTCTTACAGTTCTTCTGGGTTCTGCTCTCCTTGGACCACCCTCCCATCAGGCACCTTTAGGAGGGGGGAAGCCATGCAGGGAAGTGGGGGGGGGGGGGTCACAGACCACGCACAGGTGGTTTAAGCAGCAGAAACCCAAGTCTTTCTATACGGTGAGAGGATTTTGGAGGAATCCTGAGTAGTTCACAAGTCCATTTTCTACCCTGACCTAGAAATGTTTGCTGAAGACCTAGTGTCTTACCATGGTCTAGTTTGGCAATTAAGGGAGCTTAACCAGGATTCAGCGCAATGGGGGCAGGAATAGTGATGGCAACAGTGGCAGGGATGGTGGCCATGAGGGTGGTGGTGCCAGTGATGGCGACAGTGGTATTTTGGTTTGGTGTGTATAAAGAAAGATGGAAAAACTCTGGAGGGTTTGGGATTGTGGTAGTAAAAGCTTTTAATCCCAGCACTCATGAGACAGAGCTAGGGAGATCTCTCTGAGTTCAAGGCCAGCCAAGGCTACATCATAAAGCATTGTTTCAAACCACCACCATCTATCTGTCAAAACCCCAAGAAAATTGGGATGGAAAAAGGCCTGCCCCTTGGAAGAACACCTTGGGGAATGGTCTTGGAGCCCTGGGTGCCTGGATTAAATTCTCAAATGCAGAGGGACCCCTGTCATGTGGGGAGCAATATAGTCATTTTTGAGTTTGGATTCAGTGAGCACTGTGTTATTGGGTTAATGGATAGAGAATGTGTCTAGACCTTGGCAAGTACTCCTCCTCAGTACAGACATTGCCTTTCAGCTAAAGATAATTCTTCTTGCTAAGGCTAGGATATCTCTGTCTACATGGTGGGGGTGATGGACTGGATTTTTTAAGATTCTATCACATGCTAGCATTCTAACACCTATTCTGAGTTCTCTCCATCTTAAGGTTCCCAAGGGCAAGAACATGGGAGAGATGAGCCTGGGCTTTTAGGGATGGAGATCGTTTGTATTTTCAGGGGACTTTGAATTTTTTCAAGACCTAATAATAGCAAGGGTAGGTTTGATTTCTCATGGCTTACACCCACTGAGAGTTGTCTGGAGTCACTTCCTACCTTTGTATGCATTTGCTAGGCTTAAGGAATATTTGGACTTTTTGCTTTGTCTTGACTTTCTTTCTGGGATTACTTTATCTTTGGGACAATACTAGTATATCTAGCTTCCCCCATCTGTGTCTTTTTAAATATACTTCACCCTAACCTCTTGTCACCCTACTCTGCTTTACCTACATGTATGTACACAGGAACGCGCACACATGCACACACACACACACACACACACACACACACACACGCTATTTGCTTTATCTTACTTTGCAGAAACATAATCGGTAGCCAGTAATGGTGACTTTATTCCTGTGGTCCCTGCAGTTGGGAAGGCTCAGACAGAAGTATTGCTACAATGTCAGTCCCACCAGAGGTGCTTTGAGGTATGCACTAGGTTATGTCTGGACTATAGCATAAGACCCACAAATGGGTTGTCACTCTGAGTGACAATTTCAAATGGAAGCATAGTTTCTATTTTGTTTTAATAGAATTTTTAAATACTCAACCAAAAAATCAAAAACAGGATCACCCCAACCCAGCAGACCAGCTCTCTAGTTGGAAGCAGGAAGGTGGGATGTCTTTGCAGCTGTAGTTAGCAGCTGGCTAAGGCCACGTGTAAACAGCAATTTTCATAACTGGCATGCATGCTGGGGCTTTTGTAGCGCCAATGGGTGTATGGAGAGCTTTGGTGTTTAGTTAAATTATGGGTCTAGATACAAAACTTCACAGCAGGGCCTTGAGAGCCTGACCCTGCCCTGCTTCCCCATGTGCACACAACAAGCTGAAGATCTCTCTCTCTCTCTCTCTCTCTCTCTCTCTCTCTCTCTCTCTCTCTCTCTCTCTCTCTCTCTCTCTCTCTCTCTCTCTCTCTCACACACACACACACACACACACACACACACACACACCCTATATGCTACTTTCCAGAGGAGCACTCTAAGCCATAAAGGGAGAGACACCTTGAGAAGCCCTGTAGTCCTTGTAATCCTGGGTTCACAAGGCTCTTGGATAGGTCCCTTATATCTTCAGTAGTGTAAAGCACCCTGGTATCAATATTTCTGCAGCTCTCCACCAAAATCCCCAATCTAAGGGAAATATAAGTTAGTTAGTGGGGCTTTTGCCTCAGTGGCTTTTCCATCTCAGTGCACTGTGAAAGCCAAGTGTGGCCCCTGATAATTTGGTTTTGGTGTGCGTTGGCCAGCATTCAAGACTCCATGTGCGGAGCCTGCTGATGTCAAGGCTGCAGGAAGATGACACCAGTGGTTTTATTCACTAGGCGGAAAGAATTTTTCATAACTCAGATGAGCATAGAGCCAGAGGCCAGTGCATACTTTTTCCTAGTCACCATTTCCAAGGTCAGGAGAAGGTTAAAGTCTGCAGGACTATCTTGAAAAAAAAGAAGTCAGGAAGCTAGGAGTTAGGATGTATCGGGGTTGCCCTGGTCATATACCAGCGTCCATTTATTACACATGAGCACACCTGTGCATGCTTCACTTTTACAGACAACTTTGCATGATATTTACTTGACTGTGAAGGCTCCTGTTTATTTCCACGGGGAGCCTGAGCACAACATCCAAGCCCTCCCTGCTTCCTGCCCTCTTTAGTAGCCATGGAGATGGAAGGGGAAGAGAGAAGAATGTGTGATTGCAGGTCCTCTGCCTCTTGCATCCCTAGCCAGAATGCAAATCACAGAGCAGTCTACAGTCCATTTGGTGGTAATGGTGTCAAGGTTCCCCGAGTAGATCACCCCATTGCCCATCCACCCACTCCCAGAGGTCCTAGTGGGAGAGATCATGATGTATACCCCACTGCCTCCTGGCTGCGCTTCCCTCTCCTAAAGCAGCTAACCAAGCTAACATTTCCCCTCTGATTTTTTATGTCTGGAAGGTTCTGATGAAACCAGTTTCTCCACATCTTAGTATTTGCTGAGGAGTGAGAGCCAACACTTTATCTGAGCCAGATCCTAGAAAGGATGTTTCAGTAAGCCCGATGCTCTGGTACATTGTCCAGAGCCTTCCCCAACGGGAAGAGTTTTAAAGGTTTTTGGGGGGAGATGTAGATTTATAGTTGGCTGCCTGTCTCCGTGGCTAGGGCTCTGTCCTGGCATGCTTACCGCTGCCAGGCAACAGTGGGTATGAAGAGATCTTTTCATTTAACCAGTTGCTGAACTTCAGGGGTTTAGATGAAGACAGGGTGGTCATTTGTCTTCTCTGAGTTCCCGGGAATGTTTGGAATCTAGGTAGGGCCTTGGTTCTGTGTCATCCATCTCTAAGCAGTGAGGTTATGTTAGTATTTCTTTACAGATATTTAATTACTTGGTTGGAGTTTGGGGGGGGGGCAAAATTATAGCATAGGTTTATTAGATAGATATTATGCAGAAAGAATGATAAACTTAAAATAGTTTAAAGCTATTTGTATGTTCTGCTGTGCATGTATTTTAAATGTAAAGGATGAATTTAATAGACTCTGGGTTCAGTTGTAGTGACCACATGGCTGTCATCTTTAGTGTGCCCTACTATACTCTTTGGCATACGGTATTTAACTCGGGTTTCATGGAAGCTTGTGTGCTAAACTAATTATTATATCTCCATTTTATAGTGGATTGAATGTAACTTGAGGGAGGCGGGGAATCACTTGTGGCTTGGGGTGTCAGTTCACTGTAGTAGAGGTATAGCATGAAGACCTGGAAACAGTGGGGGGGGTGATTGAGTATAATGTCTGGGTTCCTTGAATTTGTCCTTTTTCTTCTTGTATTTCACTGGGCCCCTGGCCTTTGGCATAGTGCTACCCGTATCCAAGGTAGGTCTTTCCCCCTTAATTGCTGTTATGGACCTGGCAGTTGGTGCTAGAAATGCTCTCAGACACATTCAGAGGTGTGCATTACTGATGTCTTCAACTCTCTCGCTCCAATCATTCACAGTCAAGATAAACCATTACAGGTCATTGATAGAGTCTGACCATCAAGGAGATCTTGGTCTATCAGAAAGACCTTATAAACAGGTGAGAAGGGAGATGAATGTCAGGAGCCAGAAGAGGTTGTAGCTAGCTCATCAAGAGAACCTAGGAGGTGGGCACTGTGTTTTGGGTCCTGGCACGATTTTTTTCTAGAACATCCTCACATGCATTGCCATTTCATCCTTAGCCTTAGTCATTGGGAAAGAGAAAGCCAATAAACCACAGCTTCAGACTCACTGTGGAAGCAGCTGGCGGAACTCAACAGTGTCCTCTTGACCGTGCAGAAAGTCCTTTCTGCGTTCAGCTGCTGGCCACGTGCCTTATGTGCCCACTGAGAGCTGCCGCCTGAAGCCTGAGCTTCCTGAAATCTGGACACCTCTTTCTGACTCAGCCAACCTAGCCTTGGACTCATGATGGTTGGGTGGCACAGGTGGCAGGGGGGACCTGGTGGGTGTGGTATAACACTTGTGGAATTGAGGAGAGCATCCAGATCCAAGAGAGTGAATCCTATCTAGAGTTTCAGGTGCAACGAGACACCTGCCTTTATTTCTCGTGTCTCTTCTGTTCTACCATGTCAGCAGTGTGTCCTGAATGAACGACATGACACCTGGGTTAGGACATAACCTGGTTATGTTGTGTGTTAGTTCATTCCTTCACTTGTCCAATATTTTAAGAGTCCTGGTGTGATAGCTATCCGGGAAGGTTTGGCACCTGTCCTGTATTCTGCATCCAGCAGCAATAACGTAGATGACATTAATTGTATTATTTTAAGTCAGAATGGTGAGTTTTGGTGCCTACTAGATTTTTATTAGATTTTATTCACTTTATTTTTCCCATTTCGAGACAGGATTCAGACTCAGCCCTCCTTCGGTCTCTTGAGTGCTGGGCTAAGAGTTGTGTGCCTGCCTTTCAGTTTTAAACTTTGGCATCAAACCCCCTACTAACGCATATTCCAAATTCAGTCTTCTGTTTGATCATTTACTCCTCATATTGGCCTTTGGGTCCTTACCCTAAGCAGCTCGTATGATGTGGCTTCCTTCTCCCTTCCCTTTGGAGCTGGCTGGGATCTAGCACGTGGGCCATATTTGCTCTGTTGTGTCCTGTTGTTGGTCTTGTTGAGGTCCTGCAGAGTCAGAGCCTGGACATTTGAAGGGGACTAGTGTATGTATAAGCTGTGTATGGATTCAGAATCAGCGTGACTTCAGAGGAGGTGAGACTAACCCCAGGCTGACTGGGAGAGCTCATGGCTATTTGGGAGTTAGAAGAAGGTCATGGAAACTTGGAAGATAGTTGTAACTTGCCATGGGAAGATCTAGGAGTGGAAAAGCCATTCCAGAGAGAAAGTCCTGTTAGAATAGAGGTATGGAAACCTGGGGATTAGTGAAGTTAGCATAGGGTTGATCAAGGTGAGCTGCAGGCAGTCTGCAAGGCTTTGAAGGCATACAGGGCAGAGCTTGCAGGGTGGTCTCAGAGCGTGGGGTCAGCACCTGTCTTATCTACAGCCATAGGCCAGCATGAGAGCAGCTGAGTACGGAAAGTACACACCTCCTTTGAATTGTGCATACAATTTTTTTTTTCAAATAAGGGAGATTGAGCCAAGGTCTTGAGCATTTGAGGCAAGAGCTATAACTAGTCCTTATGTATTCCATTAAAAACCCGTTTATTGATCCCTTGAGAACTCCGTGCAGCTTTGATCATGCTTCCCCCCCACACACACACACACAACTCCCTCCACCCCCTTTCCCTACCCATCCAACTTTTTTTTAACCCCATCAAGGGCAATTTATGCTGTGCTCATCATCTTGGGTGTATGGTGTTAATTGACAAGGTTTTGGCTACTATCTGAGCATCGCCTTTATGCATCTAGCTATGTTTTCTTTGTGTCTCTTATGATTTTTAAAATAGCTTGCTGTGGGATTCTTCTCAATATGCTAATGAAGCCATGTTTTGTGGCCACTGAGGTCCTGGGAGCCCCTCTGCTATCAAGAAGTTTCATCCTGCTCTGATAGGCTGAATGCCTAAGATAATGCATAAGAGCCAACTCCAGCATTCTTGACCATCTAGTGGTCAGGCCCATGAGGCTAGCACAGGTTTCAGACTGCCTTCCTGGAGCAAGGTTGTTGAAGTGTCTTACCAGACATTGCTTCTGATAACCCACTTAACCTGTGTCCTGTTCCTGTAATCTCTTGCAGATGGTCACAAGAACAAAGAAAATATTTGTAGGAGGTTTATCTGCGAACACTGTAGTAGAAGATGTAAAGCAGTATTTTGAGCAGTTTGGCAAGGTAAGTGCTGTCCAGGGGTGGACAGTAGTTGTTCACGGGTGTGGGTGGATCCTCAGATGTGGCTGCCTGCCTGGGCAGATGCTATATAGCTGTATCTTCTAGAACTTAGGCCCTTGAACTTCCCTGTTGGGATTTACATGAAACTTCAGGCACTGCAATGGAAGCTCCTGCTTTGGTTGGCCTGGGGCCTGTGTGCCTGCAGGGGCACACAGAGAGGCCTTTCAGTTCTGTGTGCTGTCATTTGCCAGCCACATGGGGCCAGGACTGGGAAAGGATGTGGGGTTGTGACTCACAGGGCATAGGCTCCCACAGAAGCTGTGAGAGATAAAGTCTCATGAGCCAGTTCTGGGATTCCTTATTCCTTGTGTTTCTGGAAGATGGCATTCAGAGACCCTTGGCAGCATAACATTCCCCAGCTAAGTTCCTAAGGAGACCTGGGAAAGATGTTGTCTATACCCGTCATCAATCTGACCTGAAGACCCAGGAGACAGAAGCAAAATGACTCCCTGGGGTATGCTGTTAGGGCTAGGAGTGAGAAGGTGTGGACATATGAGATGAACCTCTGTGGGTGATGGCTTTGTCAGCTGCTTTCTAGTTAGTGAAAGAGGCAGTAGCATATGAGTGGGTTCTTCCTGATGGTGGCCATTTCCGCAGATGTCATGCTGCCCCTGGGTGGACCCCTTTCTCTTGCTCTCCCAGAAGCCATAGATCTAAGGAGGTTGGCAGGTGAATGGCTGAGCTGGCCCTCACTTCCTGCTTCTTTGAATAATTGTGGGTGTTGTTAGGGGAGCTTAAGCATGGGACCAGCTCCTTCTATCACAGGCCTATGTCTTTCCTGCTGACAGGCTCACATGGCGGAACTCTGTGGTATTTTGGGAAGGTACAGTGCCCACTCAAAGCTCTTATCATTCATTTACTCCCACGGTGGCTGCCCTGTTTGCCGTAGGCCAGGACAAGGGCACTGCCACCCACTGGTTGGCCTGAAGCTTCTATGCTTTGCTTGCTTGCCATGACTCAGTCACCATTTGTGTTTCTCCATGAGCCACTGCCTGAGATGAGGGCCATGACCTTTATTTGATTTTGAATTGAAGATCTCTCCCCACCCCAGTCTCATTAATAAATTTCTACATAGATGGGAAACCATACAACAAAGAGAAAATAGCATCTTCCAGGTCAGCTATGGAATTGTCCACCTAAGTGGGTTTTGAAAGAGGCCTTCTTCATAGCCCTCCTGAACGTCCCGTCTCGGGGCTGACCGTTCTGGGTGGCTCACAGGGAAAGCAAGTGTGTTGATGGCCACCGGAGTTTACAGGGCTTCTCTTTCCAAGAGCAATTTATGACACTAGGGAGAGGTATTCCCCACTGGCCCCTCCCTACCTGGGGAGAAGGATTGGAGGTAATTACATGAGACAAGGCCTTCCTGCACCATGCTCTGGAGGTAGGCCCTCCTCACTGTCTCTCTGCCTTCCAATTGAGTCCAGGGGTAGTGTTTGCAAACACGAGGTGGGATTTCTTTTCTCGAGCCTTAACCTGCCTTGGAATCTCGTAGGCCCATTTGCAGGTGTCGAGGTTTCGGCTGCCTGGATGAGCTGTTAATGTATTTCAGACAGGCTTGTACTTGCCACAGACATCGCTGCTCATCGCCGATCTCACACATCTCCCTCTCTTCCTTCTTTTCTTCCCTTGTTGTTTCTCGTGAGCATTACTTTGGCCATGCCCACAGAGCCCAACAGCGCTTGAGAGCAGTTGCCACTTTGTTTCAGTAGCAGCCACAGACCATCTTCCCTAACATGGTACTTGCTGGGTCGTCGGATTTTGCCCAGTTAATTGTGCATATTTGTGGATTCTGACAGGATGCATAAACTTCTGGAGTGTTTTATTAAAGGACTAAGGAGGCTTTTGAGTGTATCAAAGCCTGTAGCACTCTCTACTCATGAGCTAGCAGCTTCTTTCATATATATGCTCTGAGTATTATCTGGGCTTGCCTTCCAAAGTGCTCATATGTTGTTTGCTGGAGTCTAGTGTTCTGCCTATGGCCCCTTGGGCAGGGTTCACTGCCTCTCTGGATTCTGGTGTTGTTCATTTGAGCCCACAATGGTCAAACTAGGGAGCGTCTCCTTGTAGACCTTGGGAGCCATGAGAAAAAAATCAGCCTTTACAAAAGGAGGTAGTGGTCAAACAGACATACAGACTTTATCCTTCATTTTGTGTGTGTGTATGTGTCAGGGTGTGGAGTCTGCTACATGAAGCATCCTCACAGGATGTGTGCACATACATACACATATTACACGTCTGTGTGAGGTTGTTTGGGCTGTCTTGAAGCAAATTAGTGAGGTATGTGTTTACTCCCTTGAAGGCACACTACTGTCAAATGCCAGGGCAAGCCATTTCGTTACATTATTTTGTTTAATTTTCTCTGGGTGATGGTGTTTTAGTGCTGGCTAGAGAGCAAGACTTAGTATGTACAGGGCGGTGCCTCAGACTTGGCATCCACACCTGTCTGCTCTGAGATCAGTGTCCTGTGGCCTCCTTGATTGGAAGGATAATAGAGACATAGGGGTTGGAGCCAGAATGCACACCCTGTTTCTTCTTGGCTTCCACATCTAAACTTCCACCATACCACAGCCTCCATTCAGGGTGGGTCCTGTTTTAGGTTTCCGCTCACCATCATTTACTGGCTTTTCCCTTTTACTGTCTTGCCTGAGGGGGCAGCTGCTCCAACTGTTTATTTCTGGTGGCAGTCAGCAGGGCCAGGACTGCTGTCAAGGCACTTAGCAAAGGGGAGTTTAAATGTGTCATTGCTGTAAGAGGAATAACAAAATGACACACACAGAGCTTAACTCAAAATGGAGGCCTAGCAACTCTTTTGCTTCCTTTTTCCTCTCAGAAGACCCCTCCCCATTAAAAATGCTGATACTTGTTTTTATTAAAATGAAATGAAGCTGTCCACACAGGACTCAGCCAACTTAGATGGCTGTCCTTCCCCACTAGGTAGCTGTTTCTGGTGCATTCCATGGAGAATGGCAAGGTAGAGAATATTCTAAGGCTTCTTTGCTGGGCCTGATCATGGAATGACCCCCCAGCCATACTTCGGCAGACTTTGGTTCCGCCCTCAGTTTCCCTTTTGGGGAAGCTGTTGACAGATAGGCTAGTGAATTGCTTTGCAACCTGTATGGTCTCTTTGTGGCTTCTGTAGGGTGAAAATATCTGCAGCCAGTGTGTAAACAGATGGCTGTGGTTGTGTTCCAATAAAACTTTATAAACAACAAACAGAGCCAGATTTGTTGACCTCCGAACTGAATTATTCCTGAGGCTGGACTTGAAGCTGTAGAGAGTGTTTAAATATAAGTAGATAGATTATAACTCAGTGTATTTATAGACTAACAAAAGAATACATTGCTCACAGTAGTGAGCATGGTATGTAGTAAGCAAAAGAGTCTTCAACACAGTAAAGTTTATTTCTGGGCTCTGTGATGCAGGCGCAGTGCATCTTGATTTGAGACTGCATTCTTTATTTGGAAAAGGGCACTATTTATAATCTGGAATCTTCATCCTATGAGTAAAGCCCTGGAAAACTGAGAAAGTTATTTTCAATCTTCCTGTTCCAGGCACTAGTTCTCAGTGATTGAAACTCATGATGGTCAGACTTGAATCTTAAGATACTATTACTGTGTGTTGATGTTTCTGTTTTACAGTTACATGTGCTAAGCTTTTAAAATGCATTTTAAAATGTTCTTTCAAGTGAGATACGTGGCTTCTCCACTATGTGGGTGATGAGAAAAGAGTTGTCTAAGATGGTACAGCCTGGGCTAGGTAAGTCCTGGGTGGGCACTTGTAGCATGAGCTAGCCTCTGCACTCTTGATAGAACCCTGCCTCCCTATTTGGCAGGTATCAGACTCTGATGCAGAGAGCACGCTTATTCATTTGTCAGAAGCACTGGTCTCCAGTAATTTATTTAACTGCCTTGGTTATTCGGTGAACATTATCTGTGTTCATGATTTCATACATACAGGAATGATGTATATAGACCATTCCAAAACCTGGCAGATGACTGATGCTCTGATACGCCGGAGCAGAGCCACTCCAAAGAGCTATCTCCTAACCAAAGTGCCGCCCTGGGCTGGAGAAGCCCTCCCTATACAGGTGCTGGTTCCTCCTCCTCCTCCTCCTCTTCCTCCTCCTCCTCCTCCTCCTCCTCCTCCTCTCACCCCTCTTTGGGTCTCTCCTTCAAATTCTACTCTCTTACTCACATTCTTGCAAGGGATTTGGGATCAAAAAGGACTTGAAGCATTAAGGACCCCTCTGCCTTGTCCTGGATAGAACAGAACGTTTCCCACTTCCCTGCTGCTCCGGGTTTGCCAGGACAGTTCCAATGCCCAGCTCTCGGCTCTGTTCGCAAGGTGATGCTGACTTTCCAGGGCTCCAGAGAGAGCCATGGAGGCGTCCAATTATACTTCACATGGCGAGCTGTGTAATTAGTTTGGAAGACTTATGCTTAGTCATTGGTTTACCCTAATCGGCTTTGGCTTTTCCCAGCAACAAAGTGAGCTTATTTTGCTAAGCTGCACCGACTCTGCGCCCTTTGTCTTGCAGTTTATTGTCCCGTCCCTTTCATTCTGCTTTACTGCCAAAGTTCTGTTTCATTAGGCCTACAAGTCATTTCCAATCCAGTGGGCTGCTACAATCCAGCCTTTATCACCCCCTGCCCTGGTTCCCACGTCCCTTCTGGGCCCTGCTTGAGCTGTGGTTTGATAATGAGGGCTTTAACTCTTTCGTGGGTCAACAGCTCACAGTGGTGGAAGTAGGGAGCAAAGGCAGCAAAGAACGAGGTTTCTGAAGTGATGGCTCCTTAGGTCCCAGGGAAGGGGACTCCCCCGGAAGGAGGTAGGGGCTTCTTTGTGCCCTCCTTGCTAGAGCTGGGCTCATGAGGGACTGATAAAGTTAGCCATGGCTCCAGAGGGTGGTGTCTGAAAACTTTATGGGGAAACCAGGTGGAAACCAGAATGAACTGACTTTTTCACTCAGGGATTCTTAAATGGATTGCACCAATGTGGGGTTCCTGAGGGTGTGTGTACACGTTGAAAGTATAAAGTCAGTGTCTGCTATTTTCTAGCCCCAGGCTGTGGGTAGGGTACGGAGGTGTGTCTGTCACCCCAGTCAGATTCCTTTTGATACAGAAAGCTTGAAGAGAACCGTACTTAGAAGAAAACCCAGTATAAAGCCTTTGAAATTCGAAAAACAAGAGATTTGTGAGAAATACAGAGACACCTTAATCCTGAAAGTGGACTGTGATCCTGGGGTAAATTTTTATCACTTCCAAATGTGTGGCACAGATAAACTTGTGCTTGATTACTCTCAGAAGTCTAGAAAACAAAAGTCTGTGTGTGTCCTTTGTGGCTGTGTGGTGCTCTCATGGGGACTTCATCTTCTGAAGGGGTTTGTGCCTCTGGGCCGGCTAAAAGGTAGGGTCTCATCAGTCACCTGCTTGGCCTCCCCAGAGTCTGCAGTGTTCCTTAAACTGCCTTCACTTATAACCCGGGTCAGAGAGGCTCATTCTGTCCCTCACTGGCTGGCCATGGTGGAATTTTAGATTTACATTTTTTTTCTTGTAGCTCAATGCAAAGCTAAGCCAGTCTCTGTGGTATTTTTATTTTCTGTCCAATCTCTGTTATTCCCTTACTTCCAGGAAGGTCCTCAGGAGTGGACAGCAAAATGCTACCTCATTTCCCATTTCCACTCTAGACACAGGTGCAGACAGCGTCACCACCAGATTGACAAGGTCCCTGTGCTAGGCTATAAATCACGCTGGTGCTCCACGATGTTGTATTTTCCTGCTCACGTTAGCCTCCCTACCCTGTTTGTTTCTGTTCTGGCAAGTGGAGTTAGAAATAGATTCAGCTCCCTAGCCTCGCTTCTAAATCTTCATGTTTTTGCTTCAAACAAGAATTCCTAAAATAGACAGTAGATTTCCAGGAAAGCTTCCCATTTCCCTCATAGTGTACAAAATATAGCCAGCTGTTAGGCAAAGGCATCAGACATTATTATTGCACTGTTAACAGTGTTTTAAAATATACAAATAGAAAAATATCTCAATGCCTTCTGGGTCTCAAGCTGGAGAAAACTTTGAGATTATGTTAATCAAATGGCATGTTCATTTGCTTACTAGGTAAAGAAACAAGGCTTCATGCCTAGCTGTTTCACTCTGTGTCCCAGAACAGTTCAGTTTTACTTAATTTGAAAGAAGGCAGGGCCCGGGAGCTCTTGGGAGCAAAAGAGTTAATGAGGTCTGTGGCTGGGATAGGAGGGAACATGAAGTACTTCCAGGGGGCTCACCTTCTCAGCCCCCTCCCGGAGGCCTCCGAAGAGGTCACTTACAATGGAGTTGTTAGCGTGAGAAAGGAGAGCCTTCTCTCCCGAGATGGCTTTCAGTGGGAACTGAAAATGCACCAGAAATCATGGCCCAGGCTTGTGCCAGTGGGTGCAAGGGGTGGTTCTTCAGGGAGAGAAAGCGCAGTTCATTTAGAGTTGGCATAGACATCTAACTCAATTGTTCTGTGGAGTGAGCATTGATATGGAGATCCTGCCCCACCCCCACGCCATCAATAGGACGCCCCAACACGCGGGTCACGTCTGCTTTTCTGTTCCCTTCTCCTTTCCCCCTTCCTTTGTCCTCACACAAACGCCTATGTAGAATGGCCCAGTTGGCCAAGTTTTCTGCCCTGTGAGTTTTTACAACTCCGTATCTGGAGACTCTGATATCTGTGAATTAGCCCTAAGTGGGCTGCCAGTCGGTGCTTTATTTACATTCGAAGCCACAGTAGAGAAAAGACCAAGGGGGAAAAAAATGTTAATAAGCAGGAAGAGGCAGGGGCATTGCGTTTCTGACTGTTGCTAGCCTCACCACTGCCTTTAAAACCAATCACGAGGCTCATGGCTGATATTTAATAGCTTTTAGCTGATTATTTTTCTTCTCCTCTTTCTTTTCTATCCAAGTTGACCTGGGTGTACTTGAGCGGAAATGAAGTCATCCAAATGCTGAATTAGAATAATCACGGTCCTCCAAGAATGAAATGGAAGCAGAGATTAAATGGAGGAAGGAAAGCAGGCATAACTAAGCACCAGGAAATCTTTGCATAAAATAAATAGCAGATTGGGTTTGTCTCTGTTGTTTCCTTTTTTTTTTTTTGGTGTCGAGTTAGTGGCAAAGTGAGATCTGCTTTGCTTTAAGGTCACATACTCTCTGCCACCTGGGTGACGGGCCTTTCCCTTTGTGCCCGTGTTTCTGCGGTGGAAAAATCCGGATGGAGGGTCTGTGGTTGTGGAGGGGGGTGCCTGATGACTTGTTGCAGCTGGAGTGGGCGGAGACAGATGGAAGAGAGGAAAGAAGGTGGGCGGCAGAAACGGCAGCCCAGCCGTCCTGATGCAGTTGCTGACAGGTTCCTGGGTGTAGGGACTTGTCCCGGCAACGCAACCGAGGCAGGATGAAGGTAGAGCTATGGACTGTAACATCACTAGTGGAGTCTTAGCCTGATTGCTTTCCGCCCTGAAAATGCCCTTCAGATAGGATACCCATGACGAGGCAGGTTTAAACCCTCCTTCCTCTGTGTCCTGGAGTTCTCTCTCATTCATTGACACCTATTTACATTTTACCCTCATGATTTACTCCAGCAACTGTGGGGGAGGTAAAGTGCTGTGGGGAAGGACAGGCAATGGTGGTCTGGAGTGTAGGGCGCCCTTGGGTTCCTGTTTGGCTCCTATGTGGGAATTATTTCTGTGACTATTGAAAATAATAATAATTTTTTAAAATATGCCCTCACTCAGTGAAAAAGTGAGCTTCTTGTAGTTAAAGAGCAAAGTGAGGATTTAATTAGATTTAAAAGCCCAGCAGAGTGGCTTGTTTACAGGAAGTGGTTTTTAGGTGGTCTGCTGGAGAAGATGAAATTCCTGCAGGTGGATTACTTCTAATGAGAGATTTTTGGTTGTTGAGGTCGCTAACGGCCTTTTATAATTGGAGGCCGGGGTAAATATTTTCTGGCTTGCTTATAATGTGTTAGCATTCAAAGAAACAACTTATGGTGCTTTTCAGTTAAGGAAAAATAAATGAGCATGGAATGATCAGAGACAGGCTTTCTGACTGTATTCCCCAGCTTTCTTCTGGACCGTCAGAAGGGCATCGAAAGCCTCGGGGGAAAGACATGCATCAAGCCTTCCCAAGCATGAAAAATTTTTAGCAAACACCCCCTCACACACACACACACACACACACACACACACACACACACACACACACACACAGAGTAGTAAAAAAAGGAGGAAATATCAACTATGTAGCTGTCCAACTTAGCTGCCATCAGTGTTTAGATTCAGGGCAGCCCTTCTAGAAGTCTTGGGTTCCTGCTTTGTGTGAGATGCTCATGGTGAAGGATGGGTTATTGATCAGCCATCTGGCATCTTCCTGGAAGGTTACCAGTAAACACCCCCTCTCTACGCACTCTCCCTCTATATATTTCTCTCTCTCTCTCTCTCTCTCTCTCTCTCTCTCTCTCTCTCTCTCTCACACACACACACACACACACACACACACACACACACACACACACACACACACACACAAAGGACTTTAGCCCAGGCTGCCCCCAAACTTCTGACCCTTCTGCTTCTGTGCCTCTGCTTCTTAAATAGTAGGTTTTTTAGGTATATAGTACCACAGCTGGTTCTATGTGTTGCTAATATTTGAACCCAGGAACTTGGGCATCCTGGATCAGTACTCTACAACTGATCTACACCCGAGGCCTGGTAACTGTTGCCTTATGACTGTTTGTTAAGATGTGTTAACATAGAATAAATTTTATGGCACAGAAGGCCACACGTGTGTGGTTTTTGTTGAAAAATACAGTCTTCTGTTTGCTTGAAAATGGCTCCTGGCCATGTCTGACTACATTTCTGGCCACACAGGGATTGCCTTTTCATTTCTTGACCCTGAAAATGAAACTCTAGTAAAGTTTTCTAGAAAGTTCCAGGTAATTACCTTTAGTTTTATACCCCACATGATCTTTTAAACCAATTCAGCTCTGCCACTGCAGCAAACGAGAAATGACGGCGATATGAAAATAAATGTTTGTGGCTTTGTCTCAATAAAGCTTTATTTTCAGAAAGCAAGAGGAAGCCTGATGATCCTGCAGGCTGTAGCTTGCCAGCCCACGAGCTTAGGATGCTGCCTGGTCCATAGAAGGTTTTATTTTAATATTTTATTTCACTTCTCTGATTCATATCCAGTTCATCTACTCACTGGCAAGCTATTTTACTCTTCTTTGTCTCTTTCTTTACCTGGAAAATGAATAATGACAGGTACGTAATTCATACATACATGTATGCCCGCTGCATATAAGATGTCTGTGAGAATTAATGAGCATCCTAACAGAGACAGAGGCTGTGCTGAACACCCACTAGAAACATGAGCTGCAGTTATTTCTACCCCTACGATCCCAGTCCTCTGAGACTCCAGAACTGCCTTTCCAGTCTTTCTCAGCGTTAGGCTTGTAGTACACTGGTGTGTGCGTGGATGCACGCACTAGTTCATCCGACCTTGGGATGATCCTTTGATCAACCAGGGACTAACACAAATTGAAAAGCTTTCCCTGGACCCTCACAACATAAACATGAAGTTCAGCCTAGCCACTTCTTGCTCCCAGCTGTACTGCAAGTTCAGTCTAGCTGAGCTTCCAGGTTGTGGAAGACCTGCCTGTAATGGGAAATGCCAGATTGTTGTGGGCCAGAGAGGAATTCTTGAAGTTGGACCCTTTGGGTGAACTCATGATTAAGCCTTTTGGGGGATAAAGAACATCATCTGGAAATTGTCCCAGGAATACTTAGCTGCTGTTTATTAAAATACATTTAAATATATTGATCCACTAATGTGTTTATTGCATTTATTTTGCCTCATGGGAGAGCTTTTCACATCCTCACTAAGTTTTCTTTCCTTTTTCTGTACATATGATTCTCATAAGCTTAGTTTTCCGGCGCCCTCTGAATTTACAGCAAATATTAAGGGATGGGAAGATGTTAATAAACTCAGTGTAAAGCAGGAGGGCGAAAACCCTATAAAGACAAAGAGCCTTAGATCTTCAAAGCTCCATCCACGTCATGGGACCACTTAGTGGAGGAAAGTAGTCATTCCTCCTCATTAGGCCCAGAAAGCATTGCGCCCGTGGCCTTGTGCGCCATTCTCTCGTTCATTGTGTCATTCCATAGGTCTCAAGGATGTTCTGGGGGCCAGGCACTGAGCTAGGAGCCACTGTTTCCGTGAGTAAATAAAACAGGCAACAACTCTGTTTCTTTGTAGTCTGTTAGCTTGGGGTACAGATGATGAAGGATAAACTCTAAACTAGCAAGCAAATAATAAAATTAGTTTCAAATTGTGTCAGGAAGGAATAGGAAAGTCTACTGGACTGTGCAGAGAGCATCTTGGATTATTTAGCTGTGAGCCCAATGTGTGCTCTTTGCCTCCATGAGCCTTCACATTCTAGCAAGCTGGGGCCCAAGCAGTTTGCTGGTGGGGAGCGGCTGGACTGGCCTGGGCTGGTGCTTAGTAAATAGTGAAGGGACTGATGGGTGAGGCCTCTGTATCAGAGGGCAGAGCTGTGCCAGTCACCGGGGAAGGAGTTTCTAGTGATGAAATTAGGATTTCTTTTTTATTAATAATATTAAGTGGGGCGTTAAGAGAGTATATTCAGCTTTAGATGGGGCACTTTCCATTGGGAGCTCGCAGATGAGGGTAAATGAGCCCTATCGCGGTTTGGCCAAAGCCTTGCAGCACTAAGATAGTATCTGGGCGCTGTGAGCAGGTGTCAGCAAGGCTCTTAGAGGGCAGGTCCACACAGAGGGGCCACCAGGGACTTTTCCAGAGATAAGAGGCTAGGATAAGCTAACCTTGAAGTCTCTTTAGTCTTTTCCTATTTTTCTTGCTGTAGTAGGTCTAAGGAAGAGCCTAGATTTTTTTTTTTTTTTTAAGTAAATTTCTCAGGTGATCTTTCTGATTTTCAGGAGACAGTTGAAGCCCTGACTTCACCAGGCTAATGGGTTCGCATCCTCCAGGGTTGGTAGTTGGGTTTCTCCCTGAGATTGGCTGACCGGTGATCAGCCAGGTTTGAGAATGGAAATGGTACGATTACATTAAACCCAAACATTTCTGTCATTAGGAAATCGAGCTGGGGCAAGGGGGGATGTGTTAATGGGACATTTTTCCCCTTGAAAGAATGAAGGAGCATGCACCACTGTTACTGATGCAGGCCTCTCCGGCTTTGTCTGGATCACATGGGATAATATTGAATAGCTTGGACTTTGGAATTAGGTTGACCTAAGTTTGAACATAGAAGTATTGATTTAACTGTCCTGAGCTGAACTTCCGGTCTGTTAAGTGGGGCTACATTTTCATTTCTAAGTGTGATAGAGTCAGGACTAGAGAGATGACCCAGTGGTTAAGAACACTGGCTATTCTTACATAGGATCCTGGTACGATTCCTAGCACTCACTTGGCAGCTCACAACTGCCTGTGACACTAGTTCCAGGGGATCTGATGACTTCCTCTGGATTCTGAAGACTCTACATGCATATGCTGCTACACAGACACACATGCAGACAGAACACCTATCCACATAAAGTAAAGCAAATGAATTTTATGAGAGTGACTAGAGTTTAGCTGGTGTCTGGCACATAGGCATCCTCTTACCTTCCCACTCTGCTTTTCCATCTGTCTCCTCCTTCCCTTTCCCTCTTCCCATACAGTTTCATGTTGCACAGTATGGCCTTGAGCCTCCTATGTGGTTGAGGATGACCTTGTCTTTCTGATTCTCCTGACTGCTAGGATTATGAACATGGGTGATCACATTTGGTGTTAGGAGGTGCTGGGGGTGGAACCCAAGGCTTTGTGCGTGCTAATCAAGCACCCTACCAGCAAAGCTACCTTCTCAGGTCCCTGTTGCACCCCAAACCCTGGTCTGAACTTTCAGATTACTGACCTCCCCCAAGTTAGCCTTCCCTTATGAGTGTCTTGCCTTTGTCTGCACAGATCCATTCCTTCTGCCAAGTGAATGGTTTCTTTGGGGTTTCTGAGTTACTAGTTTTGTAGTGACTCTGGTGCCCTGCCTCCCTACAACCTCCTCAGGCAGCCTTCTGACAAATTCAGTATCTTAGATACTGCTAGCTTTAACCCAGCTGGAGCTGCGGGAGGTGGGGGTGGGGGGACCAGGGAGGATTTGGCTTTTTCCTCCTCTATGCTAATGAAGTGAATATGGCAAGGAGTCACAATATTTTCTTTCCAGGCAAAGAAATGTTGTAGTAAGAGAAAGAGCAGGCAGGGGAAGCAAATGCGGTGGTGCCGGATTCTCTGGAGGGAGGAACGGGACAAATTGTCAGCTTCTGTTGAGGAGATAATGCTTGCACTTTGATAAATGCCAAGTTTCTATGGAAAGCCACCATCTTCTTTGTGATTTCCCCCAAGTACTCATATGGGCTGACAGCTGAGGCTTTGGTTAGACACGGGGAAGTGCAGATATTGGTTGGGATTGGAGTGTGTGTGTGTGAGGGTGGTTGGTTTGTGTGCACTGGGAAATCAATTCAAAGTAAGGGAGGTGGGTGCCTTGAAAGTCTTCTTTGAAGGCAGCTTTGTAAGGCTAAGAGCTCCCCAGCACTTGGAGGGGGATCCCTGCTCCTCATTGAAGAGGCACAAGAGACCCCCAGTTTCCCCTCTGCTCAGAAAGCTGATGTAACTCCATTCCAGTTGATTTCAGTACACACTGAGAGAAGCAGCTCTTCCCTCAGGCTGTGCTCCCCTCCCCTGGCTGTTTACAGCATCCCTTCTTGAAGAAGGTGTGTCTGGATAGACTTCATTAGTCCCTCGGAAAGCTTCTTGGGTGCTTCGTGGATTCTACTTAACTACTTCTGCTAAGTGAAGCTGCCAGTCTCCCACACATGCTGAGGGAGACCTTTGGCGTACTGGTTGTTTCTGGTGGGAGGGTAGCCAGAGCTCTCAGGATAACTGGAGATCATGGGAAGGGCTAGAGGACAAGGGAGGTGTCCATCAGTTGGGTCAGAAGGCTCTGGGGTGGTTACTAAGCTCTTATCTATGCACTCAAGTCACTGTGTCTCAGGAGATAAGCACCATGGGTTGAGAACCCAGCAAGGCAGACTTCCTTGCTTTTGAGGGACCCGCAATCCAGGAGTGGAACACCCTTATGTGACCTGCAGAGGTGGCAAGGGAGGAGCCTATTTGAGGCCCTTCCCCTAAGCTGCTTGTCCTTTGTTACTGCTGCCGCATCTTCCCAGGGCAGCCTGGAAAAGGTGGATTGTGTTTTCATTGCTTTGGCAGCAGCCTGACCGTTGACCTAGGAACAAGTCCTTGGCAGCCTTTTGTTCTGGACCCATGAAGGACCAGTATGGACATGGAGGGCAGGGAAAAGCCCAGATGTGTGACTTGCTTCATGCACCCTTGGATACAGCAGCCCTGTCTGTACTCAACTTCAGAAAGACCCAAATCATGATTGCCTATTCAGTGGGCTTGAGATAATGTCTCACTTTGTCACCAGCTGGAGAGCTGTGTGGGATGCAGCTGAGATGTGAACATCTACCGTCCGTCACTTTGCCCAAGTCTGTTAAATGGCCCAGGATTTTAAAAACCTTTTCCTTCTTCCCATGTTGTTTCTTCCTCTTTGACAGTTCATACCTCACCCCCGCGCCCCCGCCCCCCCCCCCACTGGAAGTGATTTGCCAGGCACTGCTTGCTTATTTGATCCCAGAATTGGGCACGGGGAACTGTCTCTTTAATAGATGAGACCACAGGGAATATTGCAATTCAGTCCCATGGCTTCCTGCAGGCCTCTCACACGGAATCTGCTTATGACGTGCTTGGGCAGCCCAAGATGACTCCTCAGACACACCGACATCATCTGAGTGACAGCTGAAGTAAAAAGAAAGTCTTGCAAATTGATTGCAAATCAAATGCATTGATTCTACCCTCCACCCCTTTTAAGTTGTCTGATCATTAACTCATTTCTTACTGGTATTTGAATTCTGAGCACCCTACTCATGTGGACCAGGGTGGGCAGACTTTCCTGTAAGGACCTATATAGTACATATTTAGATTCTGCAGACCATACAGTCTCCAGTTTGGTCACATCTGCTGTTGTGCACAGAACAGCCACAGGCAATATGTAAATGAATGTGTGTGGCTGGGTTCCAGTTTTTATTTACAAACACCAGGCAGTGGGCTGCATTTGGACGGCAGCTATAAGACAGACATATCCCTCGGTCTCTACTTTGAGCCTCAAATTAATGATTTATAACCAGATATCATTAGAGTTAGTTGTAAACTTATTTGTGGGACATGGGCATATACTTTCGAAATAATGGGCTTTATCTTGTCAACAGTGGGGGCCACTTTCCCAATCTGAAAAAAAAATTCTAGATTAGCCACAAATATACAGGTTGTCCAGAGGAGGGCAAGGGGCAACCCTTGCCAACCATGTTATAGTGGGCAAGAGCAAAGGTCTGGGGGCCTGCCTGGCTGCTTCTTGGGCATGGTCTAAGGTATTGCTGTTACGGAACTGGTACTCTGGATGACTATGGTAGCCACCAGCTAGAGAACTGTACTCATGTACATGTATGTGGGTCTTGTTTGGTCACACACTGCTTCTCCAGCTGCATTCCTGAACGCGTCAGGCCCCAATGGAAACTTCATGAAGCTTCACACAGCAGCTCCTTTGACTCTGTTAACTCATACCCACGAGCTGAGAATTTGGTTATAAATATTTTCCTAAAAGAAGGGGTGGGGGATCTACTTGGATTCATTTACATCTCTTACGCCTGCTTCCTAAAACAACAAACGGAAACCCTAAAACCAATGCTAGTGCCTTGTTGGGCTGATGAGACTGTGAAAACTGTCCGAGCTAAATTCAGCTAAACACACAGCAAAAAGTGCAACATAGTTATACCTGGTGGAAAAATAAAGCTCAATTTGATGCAAGCTGCGTATTTCTCCATTGTGGTCACGTGGGCCGAAGTTCTTCGTATAAAATGTAATTTACACAAATTAGTCCAAGGCAGGTAGAGTGTGAAATTGAATTGATGCCTTGATTTCTGGATTCATCGGTAAGTGTTCCTCTGAAACTTTGTCATTACTGTGCTGGGAACTTTGACACCCTTCCTGCCCCCCATCCCCCAACCCATCTCTTTCTGTTTTTAAACAGAACAGTTTGATAGGTTAGGAACACGAAACAACCTTAATTACAGGCTAAAGAGACTTCATTCTACTTTGTAGCTAAATATTAGAGTAAGCTCCTTTTGGGCCTCTAAGAGAGCACAGAAAACTTAGAACTTGTCTGTTAGAGATTCAAAAATTGATAGCAAGCCATTTAATTTCTTTGACTGTGACTAGGGCCATTTAGGGCTTTTTGCTGTGTAGATGAGCACAGTGTGTATATTTGGACAGAGACAAGGCAAGGCGGGACAGCAGGCTCCAGGGAATCACTGTAGGCTTGCCATATCTATCTCCACACCCTGTGTCCTGGATGAGCCTGTCCTTCCTACCTAGTCCCCAGCCATCACCTCTCTGAGGTCAGCTGTCAGCACCTGGTGTCCTTGTATTAAGTTCAGGTATCCAGGTTCAGCTCTGATCATCACCCAAGAGGAACAAGGGAGGCTCTATGCCCAGAGTTAACCCTGGGGCCCGCTGAGGGGCCTCGGTAGCACATTTTTGAAAGCACTGGTTTGACCTTGTCAGCAGAGTGGCAACCCTCCAGGATGGAGCCATCTGTTGGTCCTTGAAACTCTATAGTCTGCCTTCTTCAGCAGTGGAGGCAGGTTACCCCTTCAGGACCCAGGACCTCTGGTCACATCCTTATTGGTACCTTTCTCTGGGTTTACCCTCAGCCGAAGAGGCCTGGGTCAGCTGCACTGACTGGGGAGTGACTCATATCTGTCAAATAACTACTGGCTGATGTTTGGAGGATGTTCTGAAAAATGAATTATGGGCTTTCATGAGTTTTATTTGTCTGTGGTGGCATGGGTATATTTATCTCTCTTGTCCATGCTCTCCCCCATCGCCAAGGCTTTGTCTCCATCTGAGTCAGCATGACATGGTTTGAAAATTGCCTGTTTGGCTTTTAATGATGATTAATGTCCATAGCCATGTTTCAAATTTAGGAGCTCTTGAAGTCTCAGAGACCGTTTCCAGGAGCAACCTGCTGAGGGAGTTGATCACACGTTGCATTTGCTATCTCCAGCCTGAATTAGAGTCCTCAACATCTCCACCTTCTCTCCAGCACTTCTTGAGCCCTTCTGGATCTTCTTCATGAAGGGCTGAGTGGGTGGGACAGAGGGAAACACTCCTGTCCAGGAAACTGATCCCATCTTTCGGTCATATGTTATTAGTATCCATCATGAGGCATGTGAAAGGGTCACTCCTGCGCCCCAGCTCCCCAAATCAGGGAGGCCAATGAGGAGCTTCATTTCCCCAACAGCAGGTGCCTGTCATCTATCTGAAGGTGGTTGCCAGCATCTGGTACAATTGCCTCTGCAGCACAGTAACAAGGCGGCCTGCAGTTCAGCGCAGAGCGAGCATCTCTGCGTTAATGATAACAAGCTGTTGGCCTCCCCTCTGAGATGAATCCATCTCACAGATGTTTGTCTGGTTTTGGCAATCGTATCACACTATAGCTTTGGTGATTATGCTCAACTGGAGACTATTACAATAAAAGAAGTTTGAACTTGTTCCATTTTTACATCCCACCCCCTTCTCCCCTGTTCTGAGGTATAATTTATATCGATGGCTGTAATATCAGTTCCATTATGGAAGGCCTCTTTACTTTTTATGATGTCGGTGGAGCTGCAGCTTATAGCCTAGCTTTCCCCACAGGTTAATGTGCTTCAGCTACATCAACACTTTTAATGTCCTCACTTAATGGCCCTGTGGCAGTCCTGTGCCCTCCATTGAAGCTCATATTGACGTGGGAGGTCATGTGAGTACATTGACCTCCTATCTCAGTTGTAGTTAGTCGAGTGTGCGTGTGTGTCGGGAGTGGACATGGGTCTTGGGGGAGGCTTGGTTGCATGTCCAGGTCAATGAGGAGATTGGAAAAATATTAAGTGAGAGGACCAGATCCACAGAACTTTCTAGACTGGTGTTGGCCCGCCTCTCTCCTCTTTTTCATCCAGTCTTGCTGCTCTTCCCTCTCTCTCCCAAAAGATATAAAATACATACTGAAATGAACAAACCAACAAAGTGGTGGAAAGACCAGTGCACAGCTCTCTGTATGGAAAAGGAAAGGAACCACCAACCCCTTATAGGTGTATGTAGTGATAATAAATGCCAGGCATATTGTGTGTGTGTGTGTGTGTGTGTGTGTGTGTGTGTGTGTGTGTGTGTGTAATCATGTGTCTGTACATACATGGGAAGGTCAGAGGTCAGTATTGAATGTATTCCTCATTTTTCATTTTACTTCATGTGTCTACCACATGCATTTGTATGTGCTGGTGCATGTGCATATGCATATGTGTGTATATGGAGGGGAGAGATCAAAGTCGGGTCCTCTATCCCTTCCCACCTCATTTTTTTGAGACAAGACCTGAGCTTGCCAATTCAGCTGAGTGGCAGGCGGGTCTCCCGAGATCCTCCTGCATCTGCCTCTTTGGAGCTAGGGTCATAATAAGCACGTGCCAGTTTATTATGTGGGTACTGGGAATCCAGACTCGGCTTCTTCTGCTTGTGAGGCAAGCACCTTGCTACACAAGCTGTTACCAAAGCCCATACCAGATTTTTAAAATGTCAGCTGTCTTTTTCTTTTTCCTTCTGTGATGCTAACTATGAAGACTCTAGGCAGGTGCCCTACCACTGAGCTACACCCCCTCGCTCAGTAACAGCAATGGTTAATTGCATCTCCTCTATGTGCTAGGTACTTAGCTGATTGCTTGTATTGATCTATAAGTAAAGACTTCTCACAGTACCCCTTCAGGATAGGTGTTCTTGGGCCCATCGTCAGGGCTGGGGTAAGTAGAGCTCAGAACAGGAAGGTGCACGCTCCGTGTGGCAGAGCTGCTGCCAAGAGCCAGAAGATGATCTCAATTCTGGGCTAATGAGCTCCAACCCCATCTCATTCTCCAGTCGTCATTGTCCTTGCTAATCTTGCTTGTGGCCCGCACTGATGTCATGGAAAAATCTGCTCAGGCAAGATGTGGCATTGAGAGATAAATCACAGTCATCATTTAACATTTACACCCTCCTCCCCATTTTAATTTGGATATTACTTTTCAAAGATTAGGAGCTGAAATTTTGGCCAGGGTTATTTTTGTGCATTTATGAGTGGATGAGTCACCTTAGCCGTGGACATCTTACTGGTGTTAGGGTACCACATGCTTCTCTTCTTGGCCAGAAATTGATTATTGTTCTTCAATTCTGGTGACACATCAGGAGGCCTTGGCCATTGGTTCTGATCACTTGTATAGGAGCCACTCACAAAAGAGCAGGAAATCCACCTCATCTTGGTCTCTGGGCAGGATACTATACTGTAAGCAGAACACATGTGTGAGCTTGTATCCCATTGAGAGGTTAATACAGCAACTTATTATTATTAAGTTTGAATCTCATGTAGACTGTATCATTCTCTAACTTGCTGCATAGCTGATTTTGGCCTTGAATTCTTGGTCTTCTTTCCTGCACCTCTTAAGTGCTGGGATCACAGCATGCACTACCATGCTTACTTCAGTCTTGTGATCTACTGCAAAATAAGAACCTGGATGGCTCACAAGAAAGCATTGTTTCCACAAGTGGCTAAACACATGGAACTTGAAAGCCAGCATGTTTTTGAAGGGCAGACTCTTTGTCATAGACCTACACTGTGTTTCTCCCCTGGACTGTACCTTCTGAGGAATTTTGAGTGATGTGGAACAGCCTCAGCATCAACTCCTTGTCCATTCTGTACATTGCAGATTTTCCCCAGCCTTAGAATTGTGTTCTGTTGGCTGAACCCCAACAGGTGCTTCCCCACAGTTGAAGTGTCACTCTTAGCTGGTCCCTGGTGCTAGCTTCCTTTTGTATCTAGTCAGGATCCCTTAGTTGCCCAAGGTCAAGACAGGATTTTCCATGTGGGGGTGTCTGGTCTTCCTTCATCTCTCCATGTCAGCACAGTTCCACCAGGCTAGAAGTCAACCACAGAGCTTTCACGTGTACCCCAAGGGTCACATCCGTGTTCCTTTTATACTGTGCTGCCTGCCCTCCCCCACCAAATTAGCTCTAACTTGGTGGTAGGTCCTGAAGCCAAACCACCAAAATGCAACAAAGGCATGTGTGGTGCAGTCTCTTCCACTTTTTCCTCTTGCAGTAGTTACAATATTATTAAAAATCCATTAAATTTTAATGTACCCTATAAAATATGTGCTCTTGTGAAAGCAAGCACAGATAATTATTTCTGATGAATAAACCAAGAGGACAAGTGTGTATGAAGTTCATGCTACAGCATCAATTTTTATTATATACATCTCCTGCAGGGGCAGATATTGTGATGTTCCAGCTGGTTGCAGAGGGCCAGTTCTTGGAAACCCTTCAGGGGCAGTGTGAACCCTGAACTCTCCAGGGTGTTCTCAGAGCTCATTATTCAGGGGGAGAGAGAACCCGGTGTAGTAAACTATTGAAAGCAAGGACGAAGGAAAAATTAACACAGAGGGAGAAAAGCGCTCTCCCTCACTGCCCCCCCCCCCCCCCCCCCCCCGTAGACTTGTGTGTACCATGGACAACCAAGTTAGACAAGTTCTTCCACCCAGTGGCCCTGTGCCCTTGAGCTGGCTTTTGTATTTGTTACCTTAAAAAGGCAGGGGTGGAGGTGGGGGGTAGCCATTCTGTCTGCTTTGGGCCCTTAGGAGAAGTCTGTGCCTGGGGATTCCAATGTGTGGATCCCACTTTTTTTTCCTTCTTCTTCTGCAGATCTTTTGAAACTGTTAGACGTTAAGAGTCAGAACTACCTCCTGGCTTCTTGGACTCTGGGTGGTATTGAGTTTTACAGCTTTTCTGTTTGAGATTTCTTCTTCTTCTTCCATTGATGCTATATGTGTACCCAGCATGGTATGCCCAGTGCCTTGCATTTACTAAGCATTACCACCAGGCTACCACCCCTCACCCCCTCCTTGAGAAATAGTGATGCATTCCGGAGCTCCAGACCTGCATATGACCCAGAGATGGGAGCTTTGTGTGGTGTCTGAAACACTTCGCCTGTCTGGTGGTTGCCAGATAGTAAGTAGAAATATCTCCTGCAAAGTGAGTGAGAGGTTGATGGTCGGCTGACAGCTGTCTCTTCTCAGCTGCCTCTGGCCTCTGCAGCTGATAATCATGCTAGGCAGAGGTTTCTCCATCCTTGGTGGCACCATAGCTGGGAGCCAAGAAGTGCGTGGCCTTCAGATTCTCTGGGGTCTGTTGGAGGCTGTGGCTAGGAATGGACTCCTAATCTGCTGTGTGGATTTTGGACGTCCCGCTTACCTCCTCAGCTAGGGCTCAAGCTTCTTTCTGGGGTGGTTTGATGTCTCACAAGATCTGGTACTGTAGGAGAAAGTCAGAATTCAGGAAATAGTTGTTATGGTTTGCAAACCATGGATTTGTGCAAACCTTCCCAGGGTGGTAGTGCTTTATATCCCTCACATCACTACACCATTTGGCATCCTGGAGAGGGAAAGGCCAGGGTGGTAAGTGGGTTTCATGGAGGTATTCTGGAATATTCCAGAACCAGAGCTTCTAGGTGCAGGGTGAAGAGTGTGCAGCACTTGGCATAAAGTTATAGAGTTGGATGGTCTGTAAGTGAAGGAAGTGTATTTTTAACTGTGTTATGGTGTTGTTAGAAACAAAAAGGCATACTGCACAGAAATGAGCTACAGAAGGAAACAGCTAACTGGTGGCCTTGATAATCATCATCAGGAGACAAGGCATGGTGGTGTTCAGGAGTAGCTTCCCAGAAGCCTGTCAGCCCACACACAAATAAATGCGATGCTATACTTTCTCATGCAAATAGTATCAGATGTAGTTTTTACCTGTTCAACACTAAGTCAGAGGCATCTTTGCACATCTGTGGCCTCACCATCCCCCTGACTTCAAACCCTTAGCCAGATGCATTTGGGTGGTTTCTGATATCATTAGGATCATTATTGGGAATTATAAGCAGTCAGAACCACCCTGGTGAATGCATTTCTTCCCACATCTGTTACGCTCTGACCCAGCAATTCATTTACAATAAGGAGATAATAATACATTTTACAATTTGCTACTTATAGCCAAACTACCCCACAGGGAGGTTGTACTAATTTACATTTCTCCCAGTGGAAGGCAGAGTCCAATCCATGCTGGGTTTTTGTCTCTAGAGTTTTGAACATAGATTTGTCTAAATTTTACATTTTTCTGAAATTTGCCATATGAGCTTTTAAAAAAGTGGAAGGCGAGGAATCAGTTTTACCTTGACTTTCAATGCATTTCCACTGCTTCTCTCATCTTTGATCATCCCTGCCGCCTTGGATTGTTACCGGATAGACTCCAAGCTTATTGTCCCAGATTGTCATATGTAAACAAAAGTGACATGAGATAAAATATTATTTTCAAGTGTGTATGCTTAGCCCTGATTTTTAGTGGGGTCTTGGTCATTGTTTCTAGCCGTCTCCAGGCTTGTGCTGTACTGGATACAGCTGAAGACAAACGTGGCCTTCCCTCCCATCTTCACACAATACATTTAGCAATTATGTTCTGCTGAAGCATCGCTATTGTTATTTAAATTTTGCATTGCTCTGTTAAGATAAAGGTTCAGCTTGCTACCTGTTTATCTTTCTCCTGCAGCTTAGTGGGGACCACAGACCGCTGCTTTTGTGAGCTCCCCTGGAGGTATGGGGTACAACACTGAGCACCCACAGATGCCCAATGCCCGCTATTTGGCTTGTCTCCATTTACAAAGTTTTAGCATTGAGAGTTCTGAGTCAACTTTTTTCCCATTGAAGACATGTTTTTTTTGTTTTTTGGGTTTTTTTTTTTAATTTTTTGATTTTTCTGCCCATTTTTATTTATTGAATAAAATAAACTTGCTAGGAGCATATAGCAGTTGCTGAAGTGACTTTGCAATGACAATGTCCCCACCCTTGTGGGAACTCCAAACAGAGCAGAGGGATCAGACAATGAATGGATTTCCATGTTGTGTCCAAGGTCCTTTAGTGAGTGGAGTAGGGCTGGGGGTGCTGAGGACTGTGACCTTCTCATCTGTTACCTTTTTACATCTGCATTTGATAAAAAACCTTCTTCAGAGAAAGACCTTAAAGATGGTGGCATCTGTTAAAGTTCACAGACTCCTGTTTCAGTAGTAATGTGTACTCTCAAGCCACAGAGGTTTTAGGTAAGCATAGCTTGTAAAGAAGTGTTTGGGGGAAGGACTAAGAGGAAGCCAGCACTTCCCAACATAAGGAAGGCCCAGCCTGAAGCACCAGATGCCCACAGGACTGGTGTTTTGCATGCAGACAGCCCTACTGCCCCATTCACAAGGAAGAGACTTCTGATGGGGGGTGGGGTGTGATTTTGGTGGACAGAAGCGCAGTATCTCTTTTAGTGGGTCTAGATTGAGCACAGACAGGAGCATGTTTGGGTTCTCAATGGATTTGGGGAAAAGACCTGGGTGTGATTGGGGACCCAGGATCAATGACTAGGAAAAAGAAAAAAGGAAGTTTCCTCAACGTGTCCCCCCCCCCCCCCAGATTAACGGAAGTACCCTGCATATACAATGCCGGGCTTAAGTTGGTGAAGTAATGGAGTCATTAATTATTAGTACATTGGATAAACAGTTACTTAGTCTAACCTCATCAGTAAGCAGGCCAATCAGGGCGAAGTCCATATGGGAATCCCTTTTTTCATTATCCCTAATAAATTTTATTTATAAGGAATCTCAACTTCCTAAGGCATCAGATTCCAATGTTGACAGGTTTTTAATGGTGCAGGAGGAGTGTGCATTCCTGCTTGAGGTGATCAGGGTTTTTCATTTTGTCTTTGCAGCCTCCCTACAGAAATAGCTCATCCCCCTTCCCACATATGTACTTGAAACAATTCTTTAATATAGACAGATATCAACGTTCTATTTATTATATAGACTCATGAAATATACCCAGGTTGTCTACATTAGTAGTTCTTAAACAGAGCTGTGTGTCAGGGTTATTTAAAGAGATTTTTAAAAGTACAAACTCAGAAACGTATCCATGGCAGTTAAGAGTTACGGGCCACAGCTATGGATGATGAAGCCATTGGCTCCCTGGTTTCGGGTTTTGAATTGAGGCTGTCAATCCTATAGGAACACATTAGATTTCTGGATAGCAGAAAGTCGGTTCTCAGACCAAGGTCTTTTAATTTGAAGTCTTACGTTTTGTCTCCTTTCAATGAAGCTTCAGTGCTCCAGCATGGTTATCTTTGCTTCTACCCCACTGTAGTGTCTATTTGCCAAGGTGCAGGTGCATGCCCAGTTCTTACTATGATTTTTAGTGACCAGCACTATGTAGGCAACCACTCGGTCGGTATATGTTAACAAGTCAGTGTGTATTTGAGATGCATTTGATAGGCCAGGCATAGAGCTATGCTGTAATCCAAAGCCCAGTTCAGAAGACTTTCAGACTCCCTTTAGTGCTGAACACACCTTTCCTAGACTATCTGGCTTTCCCAAATTGGAGGGCCATTCTTCCTCTATCTGAATGGCCTTAGTCTAACTCAGACTCCAGTAGGTCTGGCCTCAGTAGCTAGGGTCTTTTGATGTTCCTGGCTATATCCTATAGTTCACACAGATTCTGCACAGCCAGAAAATACACAGAATTGTGCTAGGATCCCTGGGGTGAGAAGAGAAGCTAGCCAGTGTCTGGGAAACTTTGGATTTTATGTGTGGAAGATAATGTCATACATTGTGACTTCCCCATATGGGGAAGATGTCAGATGCTTGGAAAGTCATTTTCATAGTACAATGTCTACACAGACCACCCAGTCACCATCCAGTAACCCTTGTTACCACTGACGACCCCGGCTGGATGCTGGTGCTTCCATCCACTCTCACCCAGCATCCAGGGAGGCTGTGATAAAGTGAAGACCATCTGTTAGAGACCAGATATCAAGGACATCCACAGCACATGGAAGGTTGCCCCAAATGACCAGCAAGAGCTTTCGGTGTCCCGAATTGCCGCCCTTCTCCCCCACCACTCCATGTGTCTGCTGCTTGGAGGCAGTCTTAAAAAGCAAACCAAAACCACAATCCTTCAGCTCCAAGTCACTTACATTCGTTATAGAATGTTTATTACAGAAGGGGGGGGGGGCAGCTGAGCAAAAGGAAGTACTCAGTGTCATGAAGAGCTATCATGATTAGCATTTTGGTTTCTGCCTTGCCAGACTTATTTGTTGCTCCTTTGCCCTGCAGTGTGGCAGTCTTAGTGATGAAAATGGACACTGGAGGCAGGTGGCTTGGCTGGTAGTTTTTGGCCTCATCGCTTCCCAATACGTAGCCTTGAGCAAAGCTATCCATAAAAGAAGAGTGGTGTAATTAGATGTATTCTATTGGATTAGGAGTCTCAAGGTAAATAGATGGCATGTTCGTCTTTAGATGCTCTTCCCCCCCCCCCCCAGAGACTGCTCAATCCAAAGCTTATTTAAATCTTATTATTCATAAGAGTGGGGCTCCCCCCCTAGAGCCTTGGGGTAACAACAGATGACTGTGAATAAAAGTATCTACACCTTGCCTGTTCATTGGAAATTCTGCTATTACTAAAGAAAACACACCCTGATGTTACTGCAGCACACTTTTCATGGTAAACACTAATATTTTTGCTGCACGGTAATTAGGTGTGAATGGCAAACAGTACTCATCGGGGATTATAGATCATCTGTGTTGCTTTTAAATATATCTCCCCCCTCCCCCAAGTCTCAACTTGTATTTTTCTCTTCCTGTGAGGTTCTCCAGTGTCAGTAATGAGTGTCAGCGGTATGTTTCTTGTGGGCAAGGATGGTGGCTTCTTCTTTGTACCAATTTTTCTTTCATTCTGTTGTTGTGATAAAAACACTCTGACAAAAAGCCACTCAGAGAGGAAAGGATTGCTCTTCGCTCGCAGTTCCAAGGAAGTCAAGGCAGCAGGAACTTGAAATAGCTAGTTACATCATATGTATAGTTTAAGAGCAGAGAGAAATTGAGTACATGTATATTGTCAGCCCACTTTCTACACTCTTATACTATCAAGGGCTTGAGCCCAGGGAATGGCGCCATCCACAGTGGGCCGGTCTGCCCATCTCCATTAAGACTATTAAGACAATCATTTTCAGGCATGCCCATAGATCAGCCTGACCTAGACAATCCTTCTTTAAACCTCTCTTCCCAGGTGATTCTACATTCTATCAAGTTGAAATTAAAACCAATCATTACAGTACTCTACCCTCCAGCATATTTGAACCCAACATGTGCTGATGACCCAGGGTGGCTGCCCATGTTTGGTTCCTCACAATTTTCACTTGGCGCATGTACTCTAAAGACAGTGTCTTTGCCTTAACTGGATTTATTTTCTTGGTCCTCATGTTTATCCTCATCGGCCCAAGAGACTCCAGCCCCACATTCAATGGATTCCATCTGTGTATCACCTTCTCATGGCATGCACTCACCATGGCTCCTTGTTCTCTGTGCTCATGGATACTTAGCCTATCTTCTCATCAAAGAGTGGCCGAGCCCTCCTGCAAAAGTGGAGGCAGTGGCCCAGGCCACTGGGATTGAATTTAAAGGAGGCAGAGGTGCCCTCACATTCTGTAGATCTGGCTTTGCTGTCCTGCCCACTTCGGCTTCCTGAATCGGGTCCTGATGAGAAGGTGTCTCCAAGAACCATGAGCAGAAACCCTGCTTACCTTGCCTTTAAGTGGATATGGTGTCCATTTTTTTAGGAGCAGATTCCCTCAGTGGTAGCTGACGGTGGTTCCCTCCCTTGTTGCTTACCTGGAAATGGGAAGCTAGATGAGGCACTGTCACCAGGGAGTTGAGGTTGAAGATCCCAGCAGGTTACCTTTGGCTATCCTGGGTTAGAATATCAGGCATTAAACAAGTCATAGAGAGGATGGCCCTCGAGCCCCTACATTGTCATTATTACATCTTTCTGTGAAGGGACAGGTGGGGTCGGTCACAGGAATAAAAGGGCAGGTGTGTTGTATAGCATGACAAGGTAGCACATCTTTGTATGTTCCTTGCACATGAGTGTCTGGAGACCAGACACCTCTGTAGTCTCAGAGTGGCGGTGGGTCTTTGTGACATGAGAAGGGTAGGGTGTCAGTAGCTCCTGTCAACCTTAAACTGGCTTGTCAAATCTCAGTTGCCGCCTCTTCCTGTCTCATGGATGGCATTCCTTCCCTAACCTTACCCTGGAAAACTCCAGGGGCTGGAAACAGTATGAGGCCACAGATTTGACTCTGTGTCCACAAGCCTGCAGACCCTGGTGCCCCGCCTTCCAGCAGTGTCCATGTATATCCAGGCAAGACTGTCATTTGATTCTAAACCTGGAGCCCTCCCTTGGTGTAGGCCAGGCTGAGCAAGGAAGGGAGAGAAGCCCCCCCTCCCCCCAGCCTGTGTATCACACTCTTCCTACTATACCCTACCTTCTCCCCTCAGCATGCTCAGCCTTTAATTGTAACTATTAATCATAGCAAGTTGTATCGCACTTCATAACCCTTCTATTAAATGTTAAACGTTAAAAATCGAGCTTTCTTAATTGAATTATTGAATCGCCAGGCACTTAATGTGGCTCTGGTGAACGCGAACCAGAGACTTCCAACCTTGAAGGGGGTTTAGTTTTCTCATCTGGGACATGGAGGTTTGTGAGACCCAGAAGAGCCTCCCTTGGTGGGTCTTGAGGTGATGTTTCCTGGTGCATCTGGTCTTAGATTTGTGGCTAGTACATTTTTCTAGGTGCTCCCAGCACCAGGGTGAGCCACAGGTGTTCAGGCCTCTGATAGACTGTTCTTTTCTGCTCAAGCAGACTTGACTTAAACCTTGCCCTGGCCGCCTTCTCTGGAGACAGTTACCCTTGGAGCCCCTTCATCCTGCAGCTATCACCACCTCTAGTTTCTGCCTGCAGCCAGACCTTCAACCGCTGTCCCGTGCTCCAGCTGCTGGGCATTTACTGTTTAAACAGTACAGGCTTGTCACTCTTTCGCAATCCTCAGATGGGCCTCATTGCCTACTGTCTGGCCTCCCGCCCCACATTCCTGCCTGGGAGAACTTTGGTGTTCCTGACAGCTCTTTCTGATTCATTTCTGGAGCCTGATTTTATCTGCTGGGCACCTCTGGTTTTCACCTCTCCACATTCCTGACTGCTGACCCCATCCTGACCCAGGCTGAATGGCTTCTGCCATGCACCACTGTCTCCAGCCTGTTTTCCCTGCTACAATACAGCTTCCTCCAGCTCTGACAGCCCTGCAGGAGTCTTGCTCCCTACTTCCTGACCCAACAAATTTGCACTCCTCTGACTCAGCATAGGTTGGTTGATAGGCCTTTTAATGACAGGTGCCCATGTCGGTACCTGCCAAAGCCTTTCTTTAGGAAAAAGGTTTGAGACCCATGGTGAAACTAAGCAGGAAGGTATGGTATGCTGGACATGTTAAGTGAGTGCTGTGAGGTTGCACACTGAGTCGGTGGTGTTCTGGCTGAAATGGAGCCCAGCACCCAATTCTCTCTCTCTCTCTCTCTCTCTCTCTCTCTCTCTCTCTCTCTCTCTCTCTCTCTCTCTCATACACACATACACACATCAGAGAGAGAAATAATAAATACAAATAAATTTTATTACATTCTTGGTCATGAAGCAAACAGCATGAGCCAGTATAAAAGATGATGTTTGGGATTTCTTGTGGTAGGGTATTTGGACAGGAAAGCTTCCTCGGTAGCTTTGTAAAGTTCTAGAGTCCAGTCATTTTCAGCAGAGGGAGTTGGCAGTGAAAGCCCCCATGGCAGGATGGAACTTGCTGGATGAAGAAGCAGAGGCAAAGATAGATGTGATGAGAACTGGGTTGGGGAGGGAGGTTGCAGGTAGGTCATATAGAGCCTTTTGAGCAAAGAGAATAAGTTTGAGTTCTAAGAGCCTCCGAGCAAACAAAGGACAAAGACTGTTTTTAAGGGTCACCCAGTTTGAGTTCCCTAGAGATGGAGTTGGGGAGATGCAGGGCCACTAGAAGCTGACTGGCCCGATACCCAGCCGATCCCAGTTGTGTATCTTTAATCCATTGGCATCCTCCCCCGAGCCCCTTTTGCATTTGAAGTCAATATAGCACGTTTACTACCTAATTGGAAAATCGTTTCTACTTGTCCATAGCCTACCAGCCAGGGAAGCTGGGGGACAACTGTTTCAAAGGAGGCTCCTCGGGATGTCTGTAGACCATCCATGATGGGTCCAGGTGGGACTGAGTGATGGGTTTATGTTCTCTATGCAACTATGTGAAGAGGAGGAAACACACCCTTCTCTGGAAATTCTTTGTGTCTAGGAAGTTCCCGTATTTGAGTGTTAACCCAGCTGTCCTTGAGGAGACACAGAAGGGTAGGTATTAGCTTCCCTCAGCACATGGGAGACTGGACCTGAGAGGCTGTGGGCCTTGAGTAAGAATGGAGTTCAGGGCTTTCTGGACCATGAACCCTGCAGTTGCTCCCCATATTGTCCTGATAGTGGTTTAGCTCTTGGGGTGTATGTATGCTTTGCCAGGGGGGGTGGTGATAAAACTGTGAAAACTATGAGTTTTGTAACTAACGGATTGTGGAAACAGGCAGACATCTGTGTTCTGCAGAGGGGAAGGGCTTTGGAAGGAGTGGCATCTAAGTAGTCTGCAACAAGGAACTGGCCCTCACTGAGTCTTGGTAGGCTGACCTGTGAGATGGGAAGAATCAGAAAGGCACTCCCTTTCTGGGCCAGAGCTGAAGAGTGAATGAGCGAATTCATGAAAGGGACCCAGTCAAGGGCTTGGCACAGGATGTACACTCAGTAAATATTTGCCATTATGACGATCACTGGGAACAGATGATGTTAGAAGGAAGAATGCCCGCTCATACATTTCTGGGAAAACTGGTGTATTTGTGTTCTGGGTACTGGGTTCTCTGCGAAGTGTGGAATAAAACCACACAAAACTCCTGCTGCCCAGCTTGTAAATTATGAGATAGAGATCCGAGGTAGATCTTGTTCTGCTAGGATAGATGTAGGCAGGCACAGGAAATAAAAGCTGAAAGATTTGTTCTCAGATAGGAGGGAGGGGGAGATCCAGGCACCTGCTTCTCCCCAGCTCTCAGAGAGACATTTAACCCTAAACTCTTAAGACATCAGAGGCACTATGTGTATCCATGTATTTCTGATGCGTCTCCACAGTGGAATGGGAGACTTGTGTGGCAGGCAAAATGTGCACTGACCCTCAAGAGAGTATTGCCCATCTCTCTGCACAGGGTGGAGGTTGGCATTTCTTGAGAGTGTCTTTGCCAGTTGGTCATATAAACTTTTAGGCAATAACCCAACTTTCGAATTTATGTTGTTTCTCATCCCAACCTATTTCCTTGTCGGTTTTTAAAATCATATTGTGAGTATTTTTGTAAGACACTTCCAGTCCCTATTGGAACAAAGTGAGGCAAAAATAAATAAGCAAAGGTCCCTAGCCTTCTTGTAAGTCTTCCTCACAGAGGCCTCTGTGAACCAGACCATCCTCTTTGAGGTCAGTAGACTGGAACTCGCATTCCAGCCATGGGAGGGGCTGACATGAAACTGCCTTCCTGAGGATCATAACATGGCAGCAGGGGGGCCCGGGCATTGAATTGGGGGCATACACTCGATGGCCTGGGGGGAGAAAGAAAAGCAGTTTTTCGTGGGTGCATAGTTGTTTCCACTGTTCACAGAAGTCTTTCCTCAAAGCTCTGCTCTTGGCTCGCTCTTTTCTTCCACATGGGACAGGAATGCATTTTCCTGGCCTGAGGTATAAGGAAAAGAGAAGAGGGGAGCTTTGTGTTCTTACATTCCGTGTGGATCAAACAGTTCCCAATGGGGCCCGACCAGAAAGAAGTTACATCCTGTGTCTAGTTGCCTGCAGTAAAGCATTTCCGCCTTGCTCGGTAAACAAATACATGTTTGTTTTTACAGTGTTGAGATTGAACCTAGGCCTCTGCAGAAGCTAGGCCAGTGATCTACCACTGAGCAGCATTCATTTCCCGCTCTGCTTTTTGAGACTGGGTCTACTTAAGATGCCAAGGCTGTTCTTGAACTGACTCTGTAGTCCAGGCAGCCCCCCCTGCCTCAGTCTCTTAGGGAGCTGGACTTCCAAGTCTGCATCACTAGACCCAGCTCAGTAAGTGTTCATTCAGTGGTCCATCCTGTGGAAGGGAAAGTCTGGCCTTCACAAGGACTGATCCGCAGAGAAACTGACAGGCCGATATCACACAGATATGGATCTACTTAGAATTACAGATTGTTCTAGGTGCCATGGAAGGAAGACACTGTGTTCTATGTGCAGGGACCTCTCTGGGAGGACTGCCCGCTCTGCCATCTCTGCTTTCCATGCACTTGCCCTAATCATTGGTTAGAAGCAGTTTCCTGTCCCCTGAGCCAAGCTGGGCATTTGCAGGACAAGGAAAGATGATTAGAGCAGCACATTTTCAGTTCCCCACTGGGCCACCTGTCCCCAACAGGCCGGGGTCCCATAGACAGCCCTCCAGGGATTCAGTAACGGGTGCCATTTCTCAGAAGGAGCTGGCCACAGAGATAAGACCACAATGACAAGGGGCCATAAATTGTTACCTGTGCCCTTGGGGTACCCCCCTCTTCCTCCATCCCCCTCCTTCCCAAGCTGTGGAGTTGGGTTTAGCAACAGGCTTTTGGTTCCTGGGATGGAGAGAAAGCTGCCTTTCTGGTGGCTGGGCATAATCACTGAGATGCAGAGTGCTGATAGCAAGAATCAATTTAATTTCTGTTGCTCGGTGACAGGGAGGGGGAGGGGCAGGAAGGTCGGGGCTATTTTGAAAGCCACTGTTGAGTTAAGGAAACAAAATATTCCCTCTAAGGAATTTTCAAGAATACAATTTTTCCTGGGCAGAAAAGGTGGAAGTGGGTTGAAGTGCAGCCTTTCCTCAGAAGAACGGGAAAGGCCTGGAAGACCCCAAGTGGTGCAGAACCCAGGGCCTTAAGCACAAAGCTCACTAATCAAGGTGGAGTTTGCATTGTGTACCTCTGTCCTTGAGTCCTCAGAGTCACAGGGAAGATGAGTAGACCTTCTTTAATTGTGGGGTGCCTGAGGTGTGTGGAGGTGCAGTTGGTGCTGGGAAGTCTGGGCTGCTGGCTGCTATGGTTGGCGGCATCTTTCAGGTGGGAGGCCAAGTGGGACTGGTGGATCTGGGCGAAGATTAGGCTTCCCTGGGACTGTGACATTTTTTAGTCACGCTGTGGGATTGCCTGGCTGTGGGGGCACTGTGGGAGCATCTTTTTGGTTAATGCTAGAAACAGGCTTTTTTGGGAGTTGGGGGATGCTGGAGCTGGGCAATCCAGGTCTTATCTGGAAATAACATTTCTTATCAAGCACAAGACAGATGCTGAAGATCTTCTATCAGCCACAAGAGAGGAATTTTGCCTCGGAGGGGTTTGCAGCCCCGAGGACTTAGGGTCATTTCCTAAGTAATTAAGTTTTCCAATGATAGCCCCAAGACTAGGGTCAGCGTGTGAGAACCAGAGAAGGGAGTTGAAATAACGAAGAATTGAAGACTTGTAAACCAGTGTATAAAGGGTCCCCAGCATGTAAATGCTGCGTACAAGTTACTGAGAGAGAACGCGTGTGCCTCTCTCCAGAAGTCTGGAAAAACTTTGTACTATTATGCCTGTGAGATTTGAGTTGTGGGTGTGGGGTTCCGAATCAGCAAGGTTTCCTTGCTGGGGCTTTGTAGATGGGGTGAATGAGTGGAGCCCCACACGAGTCGGGGTTATTCCGACCTTAAATCACCATTGATCATTTTTGACTTGGAAGTCATTTTGAACTGTGGCTCACAGGATGAGGAGGCAGGGCACATTCAGACATGAGCCAGAGAGGTTGTGCTAGTCATCAGTGTGCAAACAAAGGACCAGAGGAACAAAGGGTCAGCTCTCCAGGCCCAGCTGCTGGTGCCTGCTTGGGATAAGAAGCTATGAGCCTAACCCTTCGGCCTTGTTTAATAAATGTTTTGAGGCAGGGGCTCAGGTAGCCTTTAGTCTGGCCACAATTTAGTGTGTATTTGACAATGACCTTGAATGGACTCTTCTCCCAAATGCTGGGGTTATAGGAGCCAGTCTCAGGATTCATTTCTTCTGAAACAATGTGGTATTTGCCAGCTGGTGATTAAGACTTCTTGGACCCCCCTGTATCTGTGAACAAAACCTCAGTCAGGTATTCCTCATCAGAGAGGCCTACCCGGGGCTTGATGTGTGTGTGCCTGTGTGCGTGTGTATGTACGTATGTGTGCACGTACACCTTGTCTGGCTGAGTCAGAGCTAGGCTTTCTCTCTAGCATGTAGCTAAAAGATGCTAAGAGTAGGGGTTCCCATACCACTGCCAAAAGAGTAGAGGCCTTTGCTTTGGATCTTACTTTCTGAAAAGTGAGCACGTCTGTTTATAGTTTAGCAGACTTCTTCAGGTCTTAAATGAGTGGCATCCTGTGCAGGCTCACATACTGGAAACTGAGGCAGAGCTGGTGTATGCTCACTGCTGTGCCCTGCAGCTGTGTCCCAGCCACCTGTAGTCTTATGACAAGGATAGGCTGCTGGTTTTGCCCTGGGTTTCTTGTTCCCCTGAAGAGCCTCGGTACACTGTCTGAGCCTGATGGGATGATGCCTGGAATGTTGCAGAGACATTGTAGGGACCTGGACCATTTACTTCTTCTTACCCCCAAGGAAACAGAAGTCCAGAGAGCACAAGGCTCACAACTGGTTTGTGGTCTTTCTTCCTGAGGATAAGGGCTCTGGCATCTCTTTCCTGTCAACACTGCCCCCTGCTGCTGCCCTGTAACAGCGGGCACCTGGCTACACTAGAGATAATGTTTTCAAGCAGAGCAGCCTTTTGTAGGAGGCAGTGACGCTGGTAACCCACGAATATGAGGACAGAGCCTTTATGTTTTGTTTCCATTGACGGGGATGGTTTTCAGAACCACCCACTCCCTTGCCTGGGCTGGTGACTCACAGGTCCAAGATGGCTGAACAAGAAGGAGGAGGGAGTGTACGCCCTCCAGTGCCCATTTTGGTGCTAATTTTTGACCCTGAGGATCCCAAGTAGCAGTGGTCTAACATCCCTAACTTGCCTCTCTCCTGGAGTCAGTCAGATAAGAGGGATGTCCAGAGCTGAGCTCTGCTCTCAAACCCCTCACTGCCTTGTAACCTGAGCCTAACATATGCAGAGATGAGGCTGAGCATTTTTAGGGATGTAAGAAAGTATCAGTAGAGAAAGATTTATGCAGTGACTAAGAGCAGCATTTGAATCTCAGCTTCGGGGCTTTATAGTGTCTTGAACCTCTGAACTCTAGGCACCCACTTGAGGAGGAAGAGACCCTGGGGAAAACAAGCCTTTCTATGATAGCCTCCCTACCTCTGCCATTGTGGTGGCCAACTGGATACCAGGAGCACCTGGCCCACGGCCTGGCACACAGTGGGTTTATAGGCAACCGTTATAGTCATTGTGTTTATCCACATATTTTAGGCACATGCAGTCCACACTGGGATTTCTTGGGATTGTAATTTACTACAAGAGGAGGATGCTCACGTGGAGGGACACAGGAGCTGCCCCTCTGCCCCTCCAGCGCATTCATTCTCTTGTTCAAGCCTTTGGACATGAAATTTGGGTTCCACATCACATTGTGGTCTTGTACATTAATATATAGCCGGCTTTTATAAACCCTTAGAGGATGTTGATTCTTGGTTTTCAAACATGAATGACTTCACTCTCTTAAGGGGAGGACTCGCTATGAGATTTAAAAGCTTGAAGGGGATTTTGCATGGGAGCTGTTTTCCTTAAGTAGTACGGAGTTTTTCGGCTTCCAGAGAGATTTCTGTAGCCTGACTAGTCAGCCATTCTCCCCCCCCCCCCCCCCCCGAAGGAATAGATGTTTTGTTCAATGTATTTTTTTTTCTCCTGGGAAATATCTAGAGCCCCACTCTCCATTGTTCAAGGTGAGGTGGGCAAAGACTTGAGAGGGAACGTTGAGAAGACCCTGGAGAGGCCCCCAGGGTGGGGTGGAAATGAGGAGGGTGCTGGCCTGTGGCCATGGAGACCTTTCTTTCTTCCTGACAGGTGTATAGAATGGCATCTCCTGCTGGCATTCATGGAGCCTGAGGATATCTCTGGCAGACAAGGCTGGAAATTTGATGCTGTGAGACAGGAAGGCCCTATAATGCTTATAAGAAACTGCCATCATCCAAGGGCTGGGGAAAGGCATACTGAGGTGACATCTACTCTTTCAAGCCAGCCTCAAAGGGCTAGGAGTCACTTCTTGCCTGGCTAACTCTTAGCTAGCCTTGGGAGAAATGGGGAAACATGGAGGTTCAGGGCATAGCAAGTAGCTCTTGTCTGACTACTTGGAGACTTTGGGGTCCTGTTCCTCATTGGACAGCTCATCACAGTTCATAGGCAGGGCTTGAGGGAGTGGGTTGGAAGGGCCTTGTGGCTTTGGGTGACTTGTTTCTGGCTTCAGCTGTAGGTGAAGAGAGGACCCATGCTGAGCACCTTGGGATTTCAGAGTTCTTGCTTCTCCTGGCTTCTCTCTCTCTCTCTCTCTCTCTCTCTCTCTCTCTCTCTCTCTCTCTCTCTCTCTCTCTCTCTCTCTCTCTCTCTCTCTCTCTCCCCCTCTCCACCCACTCCCTGATTCTGCAGAGGCTTTCAGGGCTCCTCAGGGGCCCTGTGTTCTGGGGCAGCAGCTGTTGGTGCTGACTAATGAGACTTCCTGGCGGCTGCACTGGTGCACGCGGCTGCAGCCGGAACTGCTGCTTTTCATCTGCCATCCTGTGCTCCAGCAGCTCAAGATGGGCTGGGGATGGTGCTGCTGCTGCACCTGCTCCTGGGTCCTGGTCTGAGAAAACCTAGGACGCTCCTTCTTTGAGTGTCCAGTGCCTGGGAAGGATACCTAATGTCAACTATGAAGTAGGGCCATAGCCTATTCTTCTCTGCAAGCCAGGCCTGTTACAGCTTGAGGCTTACTGGGGCCTCAGGCTAGACACAATTACTCTGTAGCTATGTGTCCTTGGCAAAATGTGCCCCCTCTGTGAGCTCCACTTTTCTCAGAGGCAAATTGTGTAAGTATCATCCTACCACACAGGCTTGTTGAGAGGGCCTGATGAGAGCCCAGAGTGATGTCTGTCTGGCCCAGGGGCAAAAGTTTGCAAAACCTTGTAAAGTACTGAGCTGATGTCTTTCTCACCCTCAAGGCCCTCAAATCCTTAGGTGCTTGTTTGTATTGGGTCCTCTGATGGCCACTTCAGGAGTTGCAGCAGGTATCCACTGAGTCAGGGTGGGAGGTGGGGGCATGGGACAGGCAGGCAGATCGGAGAGATGGAAGAACCTAAGGGCTTGTTGATTTTGCTTCCTTTCCCCCTCTGCGAACCCCTATGTTTTCAAATCTGAGAAGAGTCAGTCCTCTGGGACCTTTTGGCAATGAGCATTGCCGAATCCTCAGTAACCCCAGGGAAATCCTTACATGAGGGCAGGCCTCCTTTATCTGACAACATCTGGATGGAACCATCACAGCTTGAGGAGACAGACTTTGTAGATAAGGATGCAGGATCCAGCTTTGAGGGGTGCATGTTGCTCAGAAGCATTTGTCCCAGAGCGGTGAAAGGACCAGACCTTCTGATAGGCTGGCTACCTTGGCTCTTATAGTGCAGCATTGGCCCAAGAAGAACCAAAAATAAGATTCTGGTTACCTTCCAAAGGTCTGGTGGCCTGGCTTTTTTCTGGAGGCCACATCTGGATAGTCTGATACAGAATATGCTGTGGCAGGAGAGAGGGTCTTTCAAGGCGCCCAGAATGAAAGGGAAGCTCAGCAGGGCCTTTCCTCTCCATGGCTGTAATTAAACCTCTCAGTCACCCTCCTTTTCAAGCATCAGCTTTTTGGGGTTCAGATGACAAGACCCCCATTAATACTGGAAACAGGAAGATCTGTCTCAGTTCTCTACATCCACAGGACACAAAGGCTTTCCCTTTACCCTAGTGCTGAATCTTCTAACAGTCGCCTGCCTATGTCTGGGCCTGTTCATGGCGATCCCATGATGGCTGTTTTCTCCAGGATGCAGTGTACCAGGGAGGTTTATCAGCTAAACCTGCCTGGCTCCAGAGAGGCCACCGCAGACTTCCTGATAAACACTCCCTGGTCATGAATTCCTGTGTAAGAATTTTTAGAGAAGATCCCCAAAAGCCTGCTTCGGGTCACCACACCACGTGCATGTCTGGAGATGAACTGTGTGAGGAAGATGTTTGCTCCTGAAATGAGACATTTTGTTCAATACCTAGAAGCCTTTCATGTAACATTGAAGTCAGGTGCTGAGCTGCCAGATGCCAGGGGGTTTGAAGTTGAAAGTTGACTCTGCCCCCTGCAGTGACAAAGCTCTGTCAGCCTGCATTCCAATTTCAGAGGATTCTGGTCCTGTTGACAACTCAGCTGTGCTTTCTCAGCACCTTTGGGTCTGTTTCTTAGTGTTGTTGGGTTTTGTTGTTGTTTGCCTGTGTTTTGGGAGTTAGGGGAGGGATGGGTTACTGACAGGGCAAGGGGGCATTTAACCATTTATTCTTTTTAGTAGGTTTAATTGTATGAAGATTATAATGCATACAAGTGCCTGTAATTAGGGGAGTTGGTTCTGTAAGACAGTGTTTTAGTGAAGAAAATTACAGTGTTCATAAGCCGTTTAAGGAGGAGGCAGCATATATTAACATCCAACTAGTTTTTGCTAATTCATCCGACTGTTTACCAGTCCTCCTGAGGCTCTGTCCCTGAACCCCATGATGCTTCGCTTTGCAATGCTCTCCATTTGTTTCCTATGCTTTTCTGCAGAAGGACCAGCCACTTGTTATACCTAGAGCTTTGCTGTGGGCTACTGCTCCCAAACTTGCCTTCTACAACAAAATGAGTTCTTCTGTTCATTCCTGACACAGATACCTAGGAGTCTCTAGACCATTGGCCCTTTACTATGCTCTGGTGGTGGAATGTCAGCCGGTATGTGAGAAACCATGGGAAAACACTACTTCAGACCCTGAGCAGCATCAAGAAGAAATGGAACAGTGTCAGGTGGGAGAGGAAGGGCTGGGTGTAAGGACAGTGATTTAGGTATAGTGGGCAGGGCTGTCTCTCTAGGCATAGGACTTACCAAGGTTCAGGATTTTCAGGCAGGTCACAAGTTTTTTTATTTTGTTTTGTTTTTTTGTTTTTTTGGTTTTTTTTGTTGTTGTTTGTTTGTTTTTTGGTTCCCAAGGCAAAAATAAGCTTTGTGAGTTAAGACGACAATAGACAGGGGCCACCAGGGAACCAGAGACTTACCCAGGGGAGGGGGCAGAATTTAGATTTATTCTTACAATTTTTTTTTTTTTGGAAACTAGAAGGGAAGGACCCACAGCAAGGTAAGAGTGAGATGCTCTGTCTCTGCCCCTTGGGGACTCTGCCACATGTCAGTGTCAACAGTGTCCAGCGTGTAGCATTGGGCTTGTTCCTGGAGGTGGGTTTTGTAAGTCCCCACACAGTCTTGAGACCCTGTGAGCACCAGGTGAAGAAAAAAGTTGACCATATATTTTGCCAAGGGGATATTCTTAAAGTGTCCATGGGCTGTAGAGGTGGTGCCCACGTGCTGTAGGAACATTATGACTTACTGACTCTATTGAGGACAGAAGGGCTGAAGGGAGGCATGGGAGACTGAAAGAACAGATTGGAACAAGAAAGGCATTCTGGGACCTGTATAGGCTAGAGGTTCAGTGTGTGGGAGGCACACTCAATAATCTGGTATGACAAGAAGTCGGTATTTGGGAAAAGGGGTTGGGGCGGGCCTTAAGGTTTGTGATTTAGTCGTGTAGGTACAGTCACATTAGCTGATGCTAGATTGCTTCACAATAGTTTAACTAAACAGGCTTCCCCCTTAGTGACACTTTTGGATACCCTCCAACCATTCAAGTTAACGAATTTAGACTACCCTGTTCTGAGAGGGTGACCCCAGATATGGGGGACTAGTTGTAGATAGCCTGGCCTGTGTGTGTCAGTATCCTGATTCTTCCTGTCACACAAGAAGGCCCAGCTGTCTAGTCAGGCTGGTCAGAGGGTAAGTATGTGGATCAACTTTGGGAGGCTCAGGTTTTATAGTTGTGTTTTCAATACCTCTAGCGTCTGGAAGACCAGGTGGCCAGTCTCCAGTGGGTTACTGGAGCTAATAACTCTGTTCCATGCTGCCATTGTCTAGGAACAGAAGCTGTCTCTACCTCCAGCCCCGGACAGTTTGTCTTGTGGGCAGCCTCATGTGTCAAAAAGCTTTTCATTTGAAATATCTCTGCTGTGTTTCTCCTGTTGCATTTGGGGCAAGCTGTGAATGCCAAGGTCTCTCAGTTTCGATTTCAGACAAGGGAGAATGGAGGATAAAGTTACAGGTTACTTAACCAGAAGCAGGCTGGTGTGAGTCTGCTTTCTTGGCGGTCCTTGCCTGGGCTCTCGGGTGGGCACACTCCTGGCCTTACTGAAAGATGATTAGCTAGGATGAAATAAAGATGTCCGTAATTGTGGTGTGGGAAAGCAATCCCATAAGCATTAATTTACTCAGGCCCTGAGAGTGTGAAGAAGAGCCTGCCTGACATGTTTTTCTTTCCATTAACACTCCTGTGATAAACAGCTTAGATGCAGTGAGAAAAATTAATGTAACTATTGTAATCATTGTGCACATGTAGGTAATTTATTAAGGGCAATTAAAAAGCTTTAAAAATCATCTGTGAGGTAAAGTGAACAGGAAGTTGGTATGGGGGGCCTTTTGGCAGTGAGCCCTGGGATGTGTGGAGCCCTTCTCTTCCCATTGTCCCTTCCTGTTAAAGTTATGGGACACAGAAAGCAGGGACCTTGACCTTCAAGCTGCTGATGGCCACCATTCTAGCCAGCTCCCTCTCTGAGGGGGGTGGTGAAGCTGTCGTTGGCACCCTCCCTGGGGCCTCTCCTCCAGCCTTCTTGGATGGGACAGGCAGGGTCACACCTAGCTGATGGGCTGAATTTGCATTAGAAGCTTTAGAGGTGGATGGAGGGCTGGTGTTGGGGACCACGTACGACCGTAGTGTGGCACCAGGCACCCATGCACTGAGCGCTCAGTGTTTACTCCCTCTATCGTCATTAAGGGCATGGCTGTTACCCTACTTGCTGAAGGCCACACTAAGATTGGAGCCCAGATTCTAACTCCAAGGCCAGTATCTTTGATGATGTAGTGGCTCCTGCCTATGCCCACCCTTCCAACTGGAACTCCTCACAGTTCTTGTATGGTAGGGGTGCTGGCATATGCTCCCTGTGAGTGCAAAAAACACTCCCACCGCTGGGGTGTGGGGATCTTCAGAGATGGAGCAGCTCTGGCTCCTGCCTTTACCTATTCCAGTCCCTCCTCCACTCCTGTCCTGAGTTTAAGCCAGTGTGTGGAGCCACTTTCCTTGTCACAGGTAAGACAATAGCAGCAAGAGACAACCTCAGGAAGGAGAGTCCTAGCAGTATGAGGTTTCAGTTTATCATGGCCCTAGAGAGAGGGGGGAGCCCATCACATCATTCAGCACAGGAAGCCAAGAGAAGACAGTGGCTGTAGTTCAGCCAGCCTTCTCTTCTCCACTTCCCTCTTTCCCTCTGGATCCTGGGGGACTGTCCACATTGGGGGCTGGTCCTTGCCCCTCAGTTAATCCTCTGTGGAAACACACTCACAAACCATCTCCTAGATGATTTTGAATCCTTAAGGTGAAGATAAAGTCATCTCAGCTGCTGAGGCATATTGGCCCTGACATGGTATTTTCTGCACAGAACTGCCTTGCTAAGATCTGGGACTTTTAAATTGTTTGATGATCTGAGAAATCTTGGGCCTTCTGATCAGAAATTTCTTTTTTTTCAATATACTTTTAAAATAAAATGCAGTTGCATCACTTCCCCTGCCTTTCCTCCCTCCAACCCTTCACATGCCCCTGCCTTCCTGTGTAAACCCCCCCACACTCCCTCACATTTACAACCTTTTTCTTTATTATTGTTATTACTACACTCACAAAATATAAAAACAGCAACTTGCTTAGTCTGTTTTTGGTGTGTGTGTGTGATGATTTCAGGGCTGACCACCTTGTACTTATTAGGGGGTTAATCCACCCTCTCAGTAGTAGCTGCCTACGGGAGGGACCACTGTGAGACCCCACCCCAGGGGTTACACGGCTGTTGATATGGTCATGGTTTAGTTTGGGCAGCTACTTCTAGGAGATTCAGAAGACTTCCTGGTCCTCTGGTATTATAGTCTTTCTTCCCTTCCCTCCCTCCCTCCCTCCCTCCCTCCCTCCTTCCCTCCCTCCCTCCCTCCCTCCTTCCCTCCCTCCCTCCCTCCTCTGACTCATACAGTCTTCTCCCCCCCCCCCCAAGATTTATTTATTATATGTATAACATTCTGCCTCCACTATGCCTGCACCAGAAGAGGGCACCAGATCTCATTACAGATGGTTGTGAGCCACCAGGTGGTTGCAGGGAACTGAACTCAGGATCTCTGGAAGAACAGCCAGTGCTTTTAACCACTGAGCTATCTTTCCAGCCCTCTTCCTCCTCCTTTTTTGAGACAGGGTTTCTCTCTGTAGTGTGCCTGTCCTGGGACTCACTTAATAGACCTGGCTGGCCTTAAACTCACAGAGATCAATCTGCCTCTTCCTCCTGAGTACTGGGATTAAACGGGTGCTCCACCACCACTGCCCCAGCTTCCTCTCCCATTTCTGATGTTCCCTGAGCCTTAGGTGCAGGAATTATACTATAGTTGGACTCATTGGGGCTGGGCTCCCCATGATCTGTTGGTCTACACAGTTAGAAGGTTCTTTAAGGGTGATAGCTACATGTATCTGTGGGTATAGGATAAGTTTTAGATTGTCATTAGTAATTATGCTGGTGACCAGAAGTTTTTAAAGCATAAATACATTAATACAGTGTGGCTTGGGGGATGGGTGCTGTTGATAGTATTTTGACGGGTTTATCTTCATTTTATTCTGTTTTTCTCCAGGCTTGATCATAGACACATATGTTAGGTGTCCATTATAGACATATGCATCTATTTGCAAGAAGTCATTTTTAGTTCATGTACTGACTGGAAAGGAAAATGAAGCGTGTTAGCTCAGACACGTCAGACATGACAGATCCCCCCCCCCCTTCACATGCTGCAAATGCGCAGGGAAAAAAATTACTCACTTTTGCTATTAAAAGCTAGAGAGCCTGTAAAAAAAATAGTAAATTATAGAGACATTATCAAAGTTTATAGGCACTAGAATTTGACCTTCAGCAAATTCAACATTGGAGGGAAAAACAGGGTTTTCTTTTCTTTCTTCAGTTGAAATTGGAGAGGGAGAAAAAAGATTTATTACCTTGTGTGACTAACTGGCAACTGGAAATGGCATTTCAGAGAGAGAGAGAGAGGTGTTGCCCAAGTGTATACTTTATAGGAACTCAGTATCCCTTGAAGATTAGAACTTGGGGATGGAGCAATAATAGCTCAGTGGTTAGGAGCACTTGCTGCTCTTGCAGAGGACCCAACACCCACACTCCAGGTTCAAGGGATCCCATTTCCTCTACTAAATTTTGTGGGCACCGGGCACACACATACAGGGTTTATATATACACATGCAGATAAAGCTCTTGTGAACAGAAAATAAAAATAAACTTAAAATAAGTTAAAATGTTATGGAAAACACTGTCCCTTTGCACAGCTCACCCCTCCTCCCACGCTGACTTTTACTTTATGAATATTCTTACAGAGCTCGGCTGTGTGTCTGTGCCCTTTCCTGTATTTGTGCAGGACTTAACAATGAGGTATCAGTTTATTTTTTCAGGCTTCCACAAACCTTCTCCTCACTTTACTCTGCCCTCTCCAGATGTTAGGAGGAAATGGGGTGGTGATGTGTCTGCAGCTGTCTCATTTCTCCAGAGGTCCAGGTAGCTTGTTAAGAAGACAGATTGAATCCTTGGTGAAGACTAGCTGGCCGAAGCAGGCCCATGTCCAGAAGGCCTGAAGCACCAGGGAGGCACCAAATTCCTGTGTCCTTTGCCTTTAGTGACGTTGAGCCCTGTGTCTAAATGCAGACTGTGTAGTCTTCAAGGCAGCCTCTCTCTGATTTGACTTTCAGTCAGGGGCCGGTGTTACAATGAGGTTTCCGACCCCGTCTGGCCCAGAGGTCCAGACCCACAGACCTGCAGTTCCAGACTGCTTAGCTGCCCGTCCCTGCTCAGACCCCCAAAATGACTCAGACACTTATATTAACTTCATGTTATTTGGTCTATGGCTCAGGCACATTGCTAGCTAGCTATTTCATCTTGACTCAACCCATCTCCATTAATCTGTCTGCCATGTGGCCAGTGGCTCACCTGTGTTCCTCACATGCTTCTTGGTTGGCTGGCTTGGTCTATCTGACTGCGCCCTTCTCCTATTTATTTCTCCTCCCACTTTTTCTATGCTGCCTGTCATGGGCCAAAACAGCTCCTTTACTTAAAGATTGATATTCACAGCATACAGAACAACATTGCCACATCAGACAGGAGCATAGTTGAGGTAGGACAGCCTCCATCTCCCTGGCAGATGGCGTTTCTGCCTGTGCACAAATGAAATCCTTGGTGAAATCAGCCAGTAGTTTGGGGGTGGGGTTTGAGGAAGCCATCTTCAAAGGACTGGTTATTTTTTCTGCGGCGTTGGGCTATCTTGTCTTTTTCTGGATCTTTTCTATCTGCCCATCTGTCCCGTGACATTTCTACCAGATCAGGAGCCAGCCTGGGAGTGGCATCTCTGTAGAGGAATGCTTATCTGCCTTTGCCCCAAGAGCAGAGGTATCTCCGTTGCTCCTTACCAGTTCTGGCAGATGTAGGAATCTAGCTCTTGGGCTTCTGGAGGTTGGGGTTGGAAGTAAACAGACACTGGAGAAGAACATGGGGAGTCAGTCCTGGGAGAGCAATGGGCTCAGACTGTGTTCTAGCAGTCTTGTTGAGCTGTGGCCTTTAACCTCTAGCTGAATGCTGCCCCACAGGGGATGTCTACCCTCCAGAAGGGACAGGGATGCCTTTTGCCTTATCGGTATTTTAGTTACTTTTCTATTGATATGTCCACAGTTCTAGGTTAGATGCCATCAAAGCATGGCAGCAGGCCTGTGGGCTGCTGTGAGCTGGAGCAGTAGCTGAGAACATACATCCTGATCCCTAAGCAAGAGCAATGGGGTGGGTTTGGGGGGGCTAGAAATGAAACCTCAAAACCCGCCTCCAGTGACACACTTCCAACAAGGCCACACCTCCTCATCCTTCCCAAACAGTTCTACTAACTGGGGACTGCATTCTCATTTAAACTTCTTAATCAGCCCTCTGGTTGCAGAAAGGAGGCCATGGAGAAGAGCATCATACTCACTGGGTACTGGGTTGAGAAGAAGCCCTACACTCTTCAACCGTGCTTGTCATTCTCATGAGTGTCAACTTTCTCATTCTTTCCTACAAAAACACTGTCTCTTGCTCTTGTCTCTTGGTCCCAGGACAGGCTTCTCTGGCTATGTGCTTCCTCTTTAGGCTCCATTTAACAGGCACTGGTTGTCTCTGTGCCACATCCCCCCCCCAACCCTGTTAGCTGGTTCAGCACCTTCCTTAAATACCCAGAGAGCTGTTCCTGAGCGGGGTCTGAGGCATTCTGGCCTCAGGCCTCAGGCCTTCTTAAGCATGGTTCTCAGTTCTCCTCATCTTTGTTGGTACAATAGGACCCTCCCTGCTTCAGCTTACAGAGACCCCAGCAGCCCTATCTGTCCTCACAGAGGGCAAGCAACCCAACCAGGACCACTTTGCCCACAGCCTGCAAACACTACACTGCTCTTTCTCCTTGCTGTATGTGCCCCCATCTTGGACTATGGGTCCCAGATGCCAGGGAGGCCAGGTGACTGCAGTGATCTACCAGTACATACTTGCTGGCTTTTTGTGGAGATTGGGATTATTCTCTCAGAGTGTCTTTTTCCCAACTTGGGATATAGGGGCGAGGGAGAGGCAAATTGTTCCTGGAAAGGCTGCTATCTAAGGAGGTTTTGATTGTTTCACAGTTACCATATGTAACTGCCAATCATTTGTTACCTACACCTAGTCAGTACTAGTAAAAACAATGTGCTTCTTCACAAGGGTTCCCCCTAAGCACTCACAAAATGGCAGTATCCCAATTCTTCTTCGGCCCAGGAAGACCAGGAGAGGGTGGAGCCCTGCCCAGGGCAATGTGGGGAACTGAGACACAGGCCTCCTTCTGATGGACATGGAACAAAGCTATACCAGCAGCCTTGGCTGAAGACTGTGTCTGGTCAAGGGGCTTCTTACTTAGACTTGTCACTTTTCTAGAAGGCCATGGTTTCCAAGGTATCTTGTGACATGTCTTGAAGCTTGCTGTTCAGGTGATGAATGTAACATAAGAATTTGGGATTGAACTGCTTCCCTATAATTTACTGTGTGGGGAGCAGTCAGTAGTATCATGGGGGCAAAGCAAGCTTAATGCTAGCCCCAGAAGAGCAGCCAGAGCAGGCAGGAACACTGGGCAGAGGATGTGCCCTAGGCACACCAGACGTTGTGTCAGGAGCTCTTTCTATTCACGTCATTTTACAGTGAGTAAATGGAGGCCCGTAGAGGTTAAGTGACTTGGTCAGGGTCACATGGCTAAATGTTGGTAGAGTAAGACCAACCTTGTCTGACCCCAGAGTTCTTGCTTTTCTCTGATTCATCAGAAACTACTACAAGCTTGGTAAATTCTTATATTAAGCAGAAAGGGTTCCATGACCCTGTGTTCTGTTAGTGAGCTGGTGGCCAGGCAGACATCCAGAATGAGATCTCATTTATAGAGTGCACCCTAGTGAAATTAGAGCTCCCCACTTAGGAGCTGGGTGGAGAGGGTGCTCCCCTAGGAGTTTTGATGGAATTGTAAGTATTTCTCTTAGGTGTATTAACTGAGATGCAAGAGCCTGGAGCACCATGATAAGGTTAGCCTGTCTTTGGTAGCCTCCGCAAACAACCCAAGGCACCCTTTTCCTGTGTCTCCGTGATGGTGCCAGTGTGTGGAGGCGATGTACTTCCCATTCTGTTCTCAAGGGATGCTACCATGAATGTGCCCAGCCTACTTCAGTCCCCTAATGCTGCTATCTCTGACCTGTTTGGTCTGACCGTGCTTCTGGAACTTGACATGCAGTAGTAAGTATATAGTGCAGGAAGCCATACTAGCCCAAGGCCAGAAAGGTGCTAATCCAGCCCCCCTCCCAAAAAAAAACCACATACTGTGGCCACACGTGGGGTTACAATCCTATTCCACTATGACCATGAGACTGTTCACTAACTGTATATGCCTGGGTCTCCCCATCTGCCTTATTTCCTCACATTGCTCCCAGGAAATGCTCTCTGACCTGGTTCTCTCCCCGCCTTTCTATGGTGCCCATGCTAAGATACCCTTTGCTTTTAGAACACAGCCAGCTGCCCACTGCAGCTGGCATAGAAAGCACTTCACTCTATGCCAATTTACACAGAAGATAGGCCTATGGTCACCCCCTGAGTAATGCAGAGCATCCTCTGCCCACCAGCTCTCCTGTGGGGAGCTGTTTGTTGTTGGAAGCCCTTGGCATGTGTCCCAAGACTTGAAAGAAGGACAAAGCCCTTCTTCCTGCATTAACATCTCCTTTGCTTTTGTAAAACCCAACTTCCTGTACTTCCCTTTGTGTTTTTAAGCCCTAGAAAGTGTGGGGAGGGGGTTGGGGGGAGTCTCAACCCTTGTCCACTGCTTGCCTGGTTCTGGGGGACCCTTATAATACATTAAAGATGACAACCATTGCAGAGAGCATTTTTAAACAGGCCCAGGTCTCTTTGTGTGCCCCCTGAGTGTGTAAGTTTCTGTGTATAGCAAGTCCAAAGCAAACAGACATGTTCTTGAGAGTGAGGTGGGACCGAGGCAGCCCGCAGGGAAGGAAAGCAGCAGAGGTCCTGTGCTGGACCTCTGTGGGGGAGAGCCCACAGCTACAGTTTTGAATTGCAAGTCTGCTGTGTGTGCACTGAGAAGTAGAGCCGCCTTGAGAGCTTAGCTGAGCGTGCATCCCCTCGCCATGTCTGCTGGATAACCAAGAGTGAAACTCGGGGCTTGCCCCTCCTGTATGCACACATGCTTACAGTCTTGCCCTGTGTTCTCTCTCTCCTCCTCCCCTCCCCCAACACAAGTGAGCCCACCTGCACATACACAGTCTCTCTCTCTCTCTCACACACACACACACACACTCTCACACACACACCCAGCTGAGGCCTATGTTCAGGTGTTATGCACAAGCTCTGTAGATAAGATTCTAGAAATCAAAGGAGAGGTGTGACTGATTGAACTGTCCCCAAGAAGGTTTCCAATGTGCATGTTTCACTGCAGGTACAATGAGGAGTCTCTAGGCAGCAGAATCAAAACTTGGAACACCCATTTCCCGTTAATGGTAATGGCTGACCATCTGCATCTCCAAGCTTAGTATCCAATCAAGCACCAAAATGTTGTGCAATTCCTGTGACAGGCAGGGAGCTCCTGGGAGAGAGAGAAGACAGACAGGAAAGGACAAGTCCACAGCACTCTATTACCATGATGCCTCCCAGCCTCTCTTAGAGGGAGAGCTACCCTGGTTCCCTGGTTTTGGAGAGTTGGCCTTAATTGAGGGCTCGCCAAAGGCCGTGCTCGGGAACCCAGTCAGAGCTAAATCTCAGGCCTGCTGTATTGGGTCAGCAAATCTTCACTGAAAAATGTTGATGCAGCTCCCAGAGCTGCTGCATCTCAGAGTTTATTTTAGGCAGATGATTGCCTTCTAGGTCATTTGCAACCATTTAACTATCCTTGGCAGGAGGACTTACTGGAATCAGCCAAGGCTCTTGGAGTTGGGAAAGGGGCATCATCTTTTCCCATGTCGTCTCCATTTACCAGGCCTTCCTCTGTCCGGATGGAGAGAAGGAAGTATGGCAGTTCCCTGTTCCAAAGGCCTAGAGTTGTCATGCATGCCTTGCTGGCCCACCAAGCTTACCATCTCTCTGGGCAGGATTAGACTCTGTATAGACTAGACATTTTCCCCAAGGGCCACAGTTCCCCTACCCATTGAGAGGTGACAGACATACAAGTGATGCCAGATAATGTAGCAACTACCAAATTAAGCACTCCATAAATACGGACTTCTCTGAGCCTCCAGTCTGCTGTCAACCATCGTGAAGAAAGTAACGGCACCCCAGCTTGTCTCACTACTGAATTTATATTAAGGGGGGTTTTGCGGGACTAATGTCTCTTGAAGTATTCTGTGAGAAGCTTCTAAAAGTCTTTTACTGCTCTGAGACATCAGCTTCCTTGGCTGTACACAGTAGGAGCTAAGTCAAGTGTTCTTAACGCCTTCACTGCTTCTCAATAAAATTTCTCCTAGAGACCCTGGGTCCTCAAAACACAGTTTCCCTCTTGAAAAACCAATTACTCAGTAAACATTAGATAGTAAGGTGAGCTCCGACTTGATAGTTGTAGTCAGATAGACTATGTTGGCTTTATAGAAATATATATCAGACATTTAAATGCACGTATTCAAGCATATTTCTATGCAATAGATCAAGTTGAATGTATATGTGCTTTTATGTGTATGTGCACACACATATGTATGTACATATGTAGTATATACTGTATGATATACAATCCATCAGTGACTAGCAGAGCTTCGTTGTGGTTATGCAATGATTGTCAAAAGCAGAGAACATAGAGTCAGCCTGCAATTTTTGGTTGGCTTTTAGAAACTGGTTGATACTGCCTCGATAGTAAGGTTGAAAGTAAAGTCAGGCATGCCAAGATTTCTCGTGTCCAGGAATGTGTGTTGTCTTGGATAGAGAACCTCTAGATTGGATGGAGACCCCCTCTCCAGCTGTGGTTTTCTCCTTGTTCCTGATTTGAGCTATCTGCCCAAATCCCAGTGGCTCCACCCATAACACTAATCAGTGACCCCGTAACCTCAGAGTGCAACTGGACTGCTAATTGCTACTGGTGCTATGTTTTGAGCCAAGTTTGGTGTGTAGGATGTGCTCTGTGCAGGCCACAAGAGGATAATTTGAGAATTCTCTAGCCTGTTCTGGTGCCTGGCTGCTGGGCACCTGGCACGTGCATTGAGGCTGTTTGCTTTGGGTAGCTATGGCAACCCTTTGAGAGCCCCTGGAGGATTTGAGGCCGGTCTCAAGGCTGCTTGTTTGGCTATACCACCCAGAAGAGCATGCCTGCTTGTTAAGAGCTGCAGAGCAGTTTCCCAGAGGCAGGCCTATGCTGGTTGGTGTTTTCCTTCCTGTGTAGTGAGTGGGAAGAGTGCTTCCTGAGTAAAACCTGAGTTTGGGGTAGTTATTTGGTACAAGTGTTAAATTGGCATTTTCAGGGACTTTTCTCACAAGCATCCCTGTGACATTTAACAGATGGCCTTTGTGCTAAACTTGGGGCCCTGTCAAAATTCACTGCAGTTATTTTGAGAAGGGATGGGAAAGAGTGAGGTGTAAGAAGGTGAGGGATGCGGAGCAGGACTATTGATCAAGGTCAAAGCATTTTGGCAAAGGACATTGAGAAGCCTGGAGACAGAAAGAGATGTGAATCATCCAGTGCTTTTGTTTCTTAGATGTCAGAATAATACAGGATCCTCAATCCTTGACTCCTAGCTTCAGATTCCATGAAGCTAACCCAGGCAACATTTGGGGTTAGAATGGAACCCTAATGCTTGATTAGACACTTTTAGTAACTACAATCATTAGTTACTTTGTGCACCTGTAGCCCAACACCATAGGACCCAGCCTTCACACTGGAGGCCCTCATGGTAAAGGGAGAGCCACGGAAAAACAGGATTGAAGATGCATACCAAGGTGAACAAGAGAAAATAGGGATAGGGAGAAGGTGTGGCATCTTAGGTGGAAGGGAAGAGAGGCCTTGAAGGCCTAGAAGGAGCAGGAGGGATAAGTCGGATCCCCTGGCAGGATGGTGCCCGCGGCTCCAGGGGAGGGAGCAGCACAGACTGTCTTTAGAGCAACACAGAAGATGAATTTAGAGATCGGCCGTCTAGAATGCCCAGAGCTGAAGCATGGTTGGGCGTGTAGGGGGAAGGACCACATCTCGATGGTACACAGGAATCTTGATTTCCAAAGTCTCTCCAGGTAGCAAGCAGAGTCTGTTCCAGAAGTCAAGAGTGGCTGAGTGGGCGGTGTGTTCTCAGGAGTGTGAGGGCTCTGGGTTATGTGCCCGGCTTGGGTGCCTGGTGAGAGGTGAGGCAGCATGATGATGTATCTTCAGTGAGATCCTCGCTGCACAACTTACTGAGTGTTTCCTGGAAAAGCAGGTTGGACTGTCCTGTGGACCAGAAGCAAACATACGTTGAGATGAATTATCCCTCATCTCAATGTACCATTCCTGGAATGGGATTGGTGGTACTCCCTCCCTGGATGTGTGAGCATACGCCCACAGGATGGACAACTGCTTCCCACATACAAGCCTGCTCAGAGTGACAGGGCAGGTGTCACCTACTCTTCTCTTGCCTAAGTACATGGGCAGCTTTCTGTCTGCTCCCTGGGGGGTACACAGTCACCCCCAGGCAGATGTTGGGCAGTAATTAGTCAACCCAAGCTTTACAGGTCCAATGACTTGTTGTCTTAAATTTTAATAAGTACAGAAAAATGGAGTGCTGATTTATTAAAAATTAATCCTCCTGATGGGGTAGCTTCAGCAGAGGGGCCTGGTGGGAAGAAGGCAGGTGGGGAAGTGCTGGATGAGGAGCATTGTTTCTGCTCTGCCTGCAAGAGGAACACAGGCCAAGGTGAACAAGAGGAAATATGGAGAAGACTGTCTTCTACCCAGTCCGGGAGATGGCAGGCCTCCTTTGGGCCTCCCTTACTCTCTCCCGTGTGAGTTTGTTATGGGTGTAGTAGAAAGTTCCACAGATCTGTGACTTCAGACGCAGAAAACCATCATGTCACAGCCCTGGAGGGTGTGGAGTGAAGTAGCATCACCGACTGAGGTGATGTGTGGCTCTGTCCCAGGCCTCTCTCCTGGCAGATGGCAGAGGCTGGCTGTCACTGCTGTCCTTGGGTTTGTAGACATGTCACTATGTCTTTGCTAGTTTCTTCACATGCATGGCCTTTCCCTGTGCACTTATCTGTGTCCCCAAGCCACCTTTTCTGTTAGGACCCCAGACCCATACTGAACCTTATTTTAACATCTGCAGCAACCCTGTTTCCAAATAAGGTCACACTGAGAGACTTGGGTTAGCATTGCAGCAGCTTCCTCCTTCCTCTCCTTGTCTAGCCTTCCTGACCTCCGAACCGCCTTACAACCTTACACGCTGCACCCCGTACCCTCCATCTCTGTGGCCACCTCATCTGCCCTCACCCTTTTGTAGTTCACCTTCTCCTTAGGTCACAGTCCTCCAACAGAAGTGGACCGATGTCTTTTGTGAACTAGATCCCTTCCCTGCTTTCTGCGGTGGTGAGTGCTGTGTTTATACGAGCCCCAGAAGTCAGAAGGATGCTCTGTTGAGAGCCTGGAGAAGTCCACTGTCTGAAGTTTACTTCCAAGCAGGGCTGTGAGGGTGGAGACAGGAAAAAAGGAACCATGTGAGTCTGCATACTTGAGAGAGAATTTCCTTTTATTGATCAAAAAGTCTTCCAGCACAGGCCAAGGACATCCCCTTCATGAGCCTTATCATTTAGAGCATTTCCTCCTCAGAGGAAAGCCATACAAATGCAGTGCAGTGCTAGCCAAGTTGAAATCCAGCAAGAGGGGAATGTTAGCCCCCATAGCATCATGGGCCATTAAATCTCTAATGTGGCAGAGACCCCTGGGTTTGCCTTCTCTGTTAATTGCCAGGATGCTACATTTTTCTCTGCTGCCCTGGATGGGTGTCATGCCTTCAAACACATATTCTTCCCTTGTTGCTCCTTCAGTGGGCACTGGTGATGACCTGAGGTCACAGTCTACGAATCTCAGAATTCACTACAATCCTCTTGAGTCAAACACACCTCTCCCCGCTTTTGTTTGGTGGCCCCAGACAGACCCGAGGACCCGATTGTTCCTCACTTCTGCTAGGACCTCTGGCTCATTTTCTGTCTGGGAAGAGTGAGGCTGGAGCTTCTAGCATTGTGGATGTGGTGGTGGGGACTGAAGGAAGATTTGGGTTAATCTTTAACAAGGACCAATAGTTTTGAGTTGACTTTTTCTTGTGGGGACTTTCCAGTGTGAGTAAAGTTAGAGGCTGCTGGGGTTTTAAGAAAGCCACCTCCACCAAACCTCTCACAGTTTCTATTTCTGAGGTCACCCTCCTCTTGACCAAGGTTGCTCCCTGCCTGGTGATCATTCTCTTCTCCGGGCCTTTGGCCCCATATCTCAGCCACCCTGGTTTCCTCCTGGACTGGTTTCTGTCGTCAGAACTTCTAGGGTATTCTTCCACTCACCTAGCCTTCTAGTCATCACAGCCCAGTCCCCGTCTAGCCACGGGCCCCCTTTTTTGTTTTCTGTCCCATAGTCTGGTCCACTTACCTCAGTCCCATTGGATGCCCACGAGTCCTGGTAACATGGCCAGGATACCCCGCATAGGTAGATTTACCACTCCCACGATTGTCAAACTCCCCAGTCCTCAACATGAGTTCCTTAGTCATCCTGCTTGTGACCCAGACAGGATGTCCTTCTCCTGTATTATTCTTTGTCATTTTCTTGCTTCCTCATCTAGACTACCCATCTAGCATCTGTTACACTCCATGCCTCATCTGTTGAGGCTTGCTAGATAGCCGTGCTTGGTCTTCCTGCGTGGTTAGTTTGGTTCAGTTTAACCAACAAATGGATGGATATACTCATGCATACTTTCTAGACTTGAGATGGTTCTACTTCCTTGGTGGGTGTATTAAGGATGGAGCGGGTGAGGGAGTTGGATGTGGAGAAAGAAGTGGCACAGAGGTACAACACTACAGCAGAGCTGCTGAGAAATGGATGCAAATGAGAGGAAGTGTTGCGCAGAGAGACTAAACATAGTTGATCACCTTTCTTTGAGGAGGTCCGATGATGACCGGGTGACTTCCCTGGCTGGTACCTCTTAGTACACCCTCTTGGAAGCCCTGAGGTTCCATATAGACCCCTCTGTTTCTGTTTCTGTCTTTTCTCTTTTTGGAGACAGGACCAGTGGGCAGCTTGCAAGGGCCTCTTGCTTCAGCTTGGCAAGAACATGGTAGATCTTGCCAGAAAGTCCTTAGTTGTGAGTGGAAAACAGTTCCCGCCTGGCTGGGACTGTGGTTCACTGATAGTGGTAGGAAAAACTCTTTTGTATCCTAGCAGGCTGTAGGGTTCATCCTCAGCAAAGAGGGAGGGAAGGAAGAAGGGAGGTTGAGATTGCATAGGAGAATGCTGCTCCATTGTCAGGCACAACAGAGCCTGTGATTATGGCATCTAACACGAAGATGTACCAAATGTGACTGTGTCTTGTACCCTCCTGTTATGTGGTACTTTCTGCTGGCAATTTCTGTTTTGTCCCCACCCTGGAACTGCCCCCCACCATTCCTCCCCCCCCCCCCACCCCGCCGTCGTCTTAGACTACCTGAGTGTATCCTCCAAGAATAGTTTTAAACATAAAGATATTGCTGTTCTGTCCCTGTTATATTTCCGCTTAGTACAATAAAGTGACTGTTTCTGAAAACCTAAACAAAGGCACAGAGGAAGCATTTTGTTCGGACATGAGCCAACCTATCACAAACACCCCTTTCAAAGGCAGCGATCCAGGGTTGGGGCGGGTAGCTCAGCATTAGAGCATTTGCCTGGGTGAGGCCCCAAGTTCAAGCCCCAGGGCCACTAAACGAAGCCTCAAACCAAAAAGCACAAAACAGAGAGATTCTCCAGCCCCCTTTTTAGCGGGGAGGTGGACCTGCCTTCCTTAGAAGCTCTTTTGGTTTTTATACCGTATGATGAAACTAATTCTTGTTGAATTTAGGGTCTCCCCAGTACAATGGAAGATAGGCAAGTGGGCACAGAGACAGGAGCCCAGTGAGACAGCTACCCTCTCTACCCTGATGCATCCTGATGGGAGTACTGAGTTGACTTTTACACTTTGATCCGAGTTCCCTTCTTTGGATGCTTTCTGAACCCCACCATTCCCACCCTCACTCCATCACTCTTCTTGAGTTTGTGGGTGTCTGTGCAGCCTAAAACCCAGGCTGTACTTCTCTGTGCGTCAGTTTCTTTAAGGCCCGAGAAGGCTGATGAGCATGCAGCTTTATTACGCTATGCTTTTAGAGACCATTCGCTCAGCTCTGAGCCTGGGAGAAGATTTCCAGGGTCTATTAGGCAGCAAGTGCCTTGATGGCTTTGGAATCATAAGGTTGATTTGAAAAATTGCCACCTAATGGCTTACAACTGGAATAAATTTCCCGAAATTGGACCTTGGAGGGAGAGTTGGGTGCACACAAGGGGGCCTCTCCCCAGTGCACCACACACCATGCTGGGCAAAGACTCTATTCTTTGTGGCCATCAGGGCCAGGAGGCCCCCGTAATTAGGCAAGGGACCCTGTCACTCTTAATTTCTCAGTTTGGACTGAACATTTAGTGGCAGCCACTGTAGGGAGGCTTCAAACTGGAATTTCTCCCCACTGGCCTTTAAAAGGCCAAGGCCTGAGAATTCCTGAAATATTAATGGGGTCTCTGTGGGTTCTTCCCACTTGCTGGTAACCTGGCCTCTCCCAGGCCTGCCATGGCTGCACGGCATAATAGCTCCCAGCAGCCGCTCTTTTGTATGCAAATATGACCTGAAGAAGTCCGGGAGGCAGCGGGCTATTGTTGCCAGAGACTGAGATTTCAAACAGCCACAAGGCTTTCAAATATTCCAGGCAGATATTGAAAATGTCAGCAGCTGGTTTCTCCTACTTACTTCTTCCCTGGTTTCTCCCCACCCGGTGTCCCTCCCTACTGCCACCTACCCTGCCGTAAAATATAATCAAAAAGCTGGTAAATAATTTAAAGAATTGCCTCAAAGGATTTGCACACTAGAAAGAGACTGTTTTCACCCCCCTTCCCATATTTAAAATATTCAGGAGTGTCCTGCAGGGTCTTGAACTCATAAGTGCCCGCATTTTTCTCATGTTCCCACCCCCTCTTTTCTTCATTGATTTTTTTTTTTTTTTTTTTTTTTTAAATTGCTGTCGGCAACATTTAGGTCCAACTTTCAAATGAAAGCCGTATTTCAGATACCAGTCTTAAGTCAGACTGACCTGAGGTCTCTTCCCTTCATCTGTGTTCTGTGTCCCCCTCTCTAGTTTAACAGAATGGAACCAAATCTTGGCCACTGTGACTTTTCATCCTAATGCCCCCTTTCAGAGGGACCCTTTACCTTTTGAGCAGAAGGCAGTGGTGGCTTAGATGTGGGGCCTTCACATGTCTACCTCCTCAGTTAGGACTGGACCTCCAGGCTCACCTTTTCACCTAGAGAAGGGGGAAAAAGGGTCAGCCCTCCAACTACCATGAGGTGCATGATGGGAAAGTTGAAGGCGGCTCCAGAAGACAGGCATGGGCCTCTAGGAAGAACTCTCAGGTGTGAGTGCCCTTCGGCATTTCCCAGAAGTCCTGGGGCCTATAGTGTGACTGGCCAGGTAGAGGTGATTGTAGCTGGGCGACTGTGCCTGCCCAAGTATTGGGTAAATGGAAGGAAGAAGTGTAAGGATATATGAATAGAGGCAGGACACAGAAGGGAAGAAAGAATGGCGGGTGAATGGATAGAAGGGCAAGAAAAGGCCTTTTGGGTGGAAGGATGAAAGGAGGGATACAGTTGGCAAATAGATTAGAGACTAGGAAGACAGAAGAAGGATAGATAGCAGGGAATATGCGTGAAAGGTAAGCAGGTGTTTGGTATATGGAAGAGCAGACGGATGAGCTAGTAGAATGATGGGCACTTGAGTCTTGTTGAGTTCTCTCATACCCAATCCAAGCACTGGCTCCTAGAAGTCTGGGGCGGGTGGCCTGATACACTCACATTGAAGATTATAGGCCTCCTTGAATACTCCAAGCCCACACTGATGCTGAAATCATATCCTGAACATACTGGTCCCTTCCCTCTGCTGCCCCTTCAGCCTGGCATTGTCCCTGTGAACTGATGTTCCCTGGCTCATAGATGGTTGTTGTCAGCATCTGCCAAATAGTCTAGGCCCAGCAAAGGTCACTTCCCTGGCATCCTGGTCTCCCAGCTTAGCAAGTGCTCCATGCTGGTCCAGTGGCATGGGACTCTAGGTTAGACGCCAGAGGCTGGCATTGTGTTTTAGTGGACTTGAAAGAGTGCATGCCTCTGGGTGCAGGGAGTTCAGTGAAGTCCTGCTCTGCACACAAGTCCTTAGGAACCTTCAGTGACTGTTCCTTTTGCACAGCTTGGGAACACTTATCATTGCCAAAGGTGAGAGAGTGAGAGAGGCCCCAAGGAAAGTGTGAGGAATCATGGCCTTCTGAGGTGAAGCTTATTTGGCAAAGATCCTTGGTCCTGATGTGAGCAGTTTGTAAGCCTTCAGGCTGGCACTGTGGAACACAGCTGAGGGTTGCATGCTCTGGCAAGACTGTTAGAAGGTGGCCAGGGGGAGACCAGAGCTCATCGTGTCTCCTCGAGACACAGACTTTATCTTATTTCTGTCAATGACCTTCTGGGGATTTCTTCATCCTTTCGAGCAAAGCCCCCCCCCCCCCCCCCTGGAGACTCAAATGAACCCACCTACAAAGATTGGTGGCTGCCTGAGGAGACCTTGGTAGGTATCCAGAACTCTCCAATGCCCTGAAATCCAGAACAGGCCCTGCCTTGTCTCTCAGCTCTGGTTCCTTCTTATTTTAAAGCCGCTAAGAAGGGAGATGTGAGGTCTGTGATCTGTAAGCATAAAGGATTTTTAAACTAAACAAGAAAACCAATTATTTTTCTAACTGCCTCACTCCTTCAAAGCTTACACTGTAATGGAGATTTAGAACCCATCACAGTTGGGCTATTATTTCTGTGTAAACAGTGTCATGCCCTATTGCACCAGGCAAACAGTCAATTTTTTCCATTACACTTAGACACAGATGACGAGGGTGCTGAGTCCATGTCTGCCAAGCAGGTTTTAGTTGATGGCTGTGCGTGACCATGATCAGCAGTGGGAAAAGGGTTAAGATTTTCTACCCAGGGCCACTTTGTTGGCTACAGAGCCCTATTACACTTCAGGCCCTGGCTTATGAGCCTCGGGGACAGAGAAGAATTGACCAGATCACAAGGACAGCCAATCAAAGGGTTCTTCAAGTTGGTAGGATATAGAGATCTCCAGGGTCCCTTCAGGGTCTGTTCACAGAGCTTCTGAGGTACATATCTGTCCGAGTTTGGGTTCCATGGCTGTGATGAAACACTGACCAAAAGAAAGTTGAGAGGAAAGGGTTTGTTGGCTTCCATGTTCCATTGTGGTACATCGAGGGAATCCAAAGCAGGACAGGAACCTGGGTGTGGGAACTGAAGTAGAGACCAAGAGGAATGCTGCTCGCTGGCTTGCCCTTGGAGCTCATTTTAAGCTACCTTTCTTAACCTTCCCATCACCATTCCACCATCTAGGAGCGTAATGCACACAGTTGGGTAGGTTCTCCCACATCAATCATTAAGTAAGAAAATTGCCCCCCACAGACTTGTCTACAGGCCAGTCAAATGGAGGCATTTTCTCCATTGAGGTTCCCTCTTCTAATCTGACCCAGTTTGTGTCAATGATAAAAATAATAATAATAATAATCAACATAGCATCTGACTTATAGCTTGGTATAAGCCCTGGTAGCCATGGAATAAAATCGGAGGCCTGTAGCCCACAGGACGCCTGTCCTGCAAAGCGTGACATGCTGGAGTTTGTCCTCTACCTTAAGTGTTTGGTCCCCATGTCCCCTTGTCTAGTCTTTCTTTCTTGCAGCCATGAGTCAGGCACTGCCTCCCTGAAAAAGACCTCCTTTACTCCAGAGCTGAACCCCACCTGTATGGCTGCCCTGTGCTGGTTTGGGGATCCTGTGTTTCAGATGTACCACTCTTACTTTAACCACCAATCTGTCTTTTCCAGAAAAACCTAAGCTCCTTGAGAGTACCCTGTGCCCCCTTGAACTTCGTATTGTAGAGTCCCAGTCCATCTTCCCAGCGAGGAAGAGGAGGCATCCTCCAAGGATGACAAGATGCCTGCCAGTCAGTGGAGCAGCTCATTGGGTGGGGAGAGGAAAGCAGCTAACTCAGTGAAGAGACAGATGTTGGAGACAGGATCAAATCCCACCGCTGTCACCTGGACAACCTCAGAAACACTGTGCCTCAGTGCCTTTCTCTGCAAAGGAATAGTAACATTTATGGGACAGGGCTATTGTGGGGTCTGAATGGCTTGGCAGTCTGTCTCGGGGCTGCTACAGGAGCACAGACTGTTTTTCTTGTTCCTGGTTCTTTCAGGCTGTCCACTCTCCCTGAGCTTGCTTTCTGCCTTTGGAAGGCGTAGCCTAAACAATGATGGAGGACTGGACCTCCATGAAGGGTGCCTTTGCTCACAGTGCTGGCCACACAGTTGACATCTGAATAACAGATGGTCCTACCCACTATTATACGACTGTTTCATGTATGCCAGCGGTCTAGGCTCTGGGCACTTGAGTTTATGCCTTTTGTCTTGTTCTTAGAGCTTAGTCTGTCTAGAGCTTGTAAAGCGGGATCATTGGTGGACTCCACCAGCCAATCTTTATGAAGCACCTTTGTGGACAATTACTGAGAGATGGACAAAGTCCTGGGTGCCTCGAAGAGTACTTTGGGTATTCCTTCAAGGAGGGTGTTCCAGTGTGTGTGTGTGTTTCATCCTGCATCAGTAGGAGATGGTTCCCCTGTCACACACGCACCTGCTCTTGAGAGAGATGCCCTCTTAGCCCTTGGTTCTGCTATAAACCTCTAGAATGTTCACTCATCCCCCAAACCCCAGGCTCCCAGGAAGCTATGGGCGCCTAGGAAGAGGAGAGACAGGAAAGAGGTCTTCAGCCTCAAGCTCCTGGACTTTTCTCTCTCTGAGAACTCACCTTTGGGTAGGCATACCTGCAACTCCTCAGAAACCAGTGGAATGGGTCAGGGTGCATAATGAGGCTGAAATGCTACTTTTCCCACCCTCGGGTGCACTCTACTTTCAGCAAGGATGAGTATTCAAGTGATGGGTCTCCACAAAAATGAGCCAAACGGAAATTAGAATTACAGAAGATGCCTTCTAAAATGTTCTCATGGGTCTGATTGAACACTGGTTCCAGTGTAGCTTGGCAGGCACACTGAGACTTGTTTCTGGACTGACCTCCTCCAAACGGGAAGATCATAGAATGTAATGCACTTGTTTTTCCCTGATGGGGCAGGGAGAAGCCCTGCAGATCCTGCCAGCACCAGGGTGGCAGTTAGGCTTCTGAAAGTAAAGGGCTGTCTACCATCCCCAGCTGGAGGTGATGAGAAGGAAGGGGATCATCTTTTTAGAGGTTAGAAGTACCTTTGATGCCACCATGTCTGAATTCTGACTTCACCTCCTGTGAGCCCTGTGACCTTCATTATGAGCCTTATTTTGTGTATTTCTAAAATGAAATGATGATGACAGGAATGATATCTATAGGAAGACCGAAATGAGGCAATGTTTATAAACAGTAAGTAGTGTGTGGCCACGGCAGCTGTTCTGATCCTTGTCTTCATCTTCAGACACTCCTACTGCCTTGTACTCTTGCAGCGAGCTCTGCATTCATGGGCTGTTTTTACCCACTTACAGGGAATGCTCCATCACTGAGGTTTCTTACCAAAGCACTTTTCATTAAATGTGCTAACCAGCAGATCACCTCCCTTCCCAGGAGCATAGGGCTGCCTGCCTGGGGATTTATGCATGTGTTTTGTCTGTGATGCATAATACATATGCGTGTGAGTCTGTATGTGCCTTCCCTCCCCCTGATGTATATATAAGTCATTCCCCAAAGAGAGATTTATTTCAAGGAACAAATGCTTCTGGTTAGCTTCTGTGTGGATCCGATCCAGCCCCAAGCTGTTAACCATGAGTAGAATTCATTGATGGCAAAAGGAAATGAAAACAAACGCTCCCTGACATGGGGCATTTCCGCTGGGGGCCCCTGGGAATTCTCCTCCTCTATTAAAATATCTACCAAATTGGACAGAGGAACTTGGCAGCCGCGGCCTGAGCTCTAATTGTTTCTGTGGGGAGGGTATGGCTAGAAGAGGCTTTGTCCTCTCTTCCAGAACCTTCTCTCTGTTGAAGTAGAGAAGGTGGCTGAGTACCCCATGGCTGGGCAAGGGTCCAGCAATGGCCAGGGGTGAATGCATTCTCCCTGGCCCACTGTGAGCCTCCACTGGTAAGTCCGGGGGATGGCTGTAACCCCGGGAGCTCACATTCCTGAGCTGGTCTGAAGCCTTCTGTTTAGCCCCAGCAGATGGAATATGAATGTGTTTTTGATCACAACCAGCTGACAGGAGCTGACCCAGACATTATGATTTGACTGCTTCTCCACTTGGTGCCCCTCCCCCCTTTCCTCTTCCTTACAGGGAAGATGTTTCTTTTATGAATGAATTTGCTTCAGGGGACAGAGTTCAGCGTGGAGGAGAATGAGATCCAGCTCTCACGCAAAGCTGGGGGTGTTTGCAAATCTGTACTATCTAGGACCGCCCCCCCCCCTTTCAATTCTGAAGTTTTGAGGCCTCCAGAAAGTTACTACTTACATTCATTTCATGACCACCTCCTTTACTCCATCTGCAGGGTAGGAAGAAGTGTCCCCAGTACATCTGGGTGCCTTATCTCAGAGAAGTCAAATAGTGTGGTAAAGTCAAATGCCGTGCAGAATACCTGCATTTCTGGGAGATGAGACAGGGCTTTTTCTACCTGGCTATGGGAAACTTTGCCATTAAAATCCCATGTTGTTAATACTTAGGTGAGAGTAGGAGGAACCACATACACTCAGCAGACTTGTGACAGCTACATATTGAGTGACTCTGCTGTGCCCAGACACTAGAAGGTGAGTCACAGCAGGAGTTCCATGCTCAAGAGCTCAGGGAGTTCCCAGAAAGGCCAGATTAGGCTCCCTGTCTTCATAGAGAGCCCAGGTGAGAATCAGGCTCACTGTCTTGGAGAGTCCTGGATGAGTGGATGGAGAGGACAGGGGTACCATAAGTGCAGGTCACACTGGAGTGGCACCCTAAAACTCAGGCCTTTCTTTGTCTCACTCTGAGGAGCTGGTGGGCAGTGGAGTCGCCTAAAGTAAGCTGCTCGCTTTATTTCAGCATACCTGAGTGTATTTCTTATTTCTGAACATTCGAAGTTGCTTTTCTTAAAAATCTCTCACAGTTTTTGGAAATTTGCCTATAAAGCAAACACATGAGACAAAAGCTCCCCGGCCTTCGCCCTTGTGCTTCAGTTAATTGATGCCAAAAATATCTGTTAATACTGCCTATAACCCCATGTCTTGGGGTGTGTCAGACACCAGGATGGGTTCCTTGAGAAAGTGAGGACCTCCAGAGAGGAGGTAATGAGAAAGACTGTGTGTGTGTATGGGGAGGTTCATATACACCCATATATACATGTGCGCGTGCGTGTACACACACACACACACACACACACACGGACACACACACGGACACACACGGACACACACGGACACACACATGGACACATTCAGGCACACAAAAGGAGTACCAGGTCATTAATTTTTCTTCTTTAAAAACTCCAGGAAGGCTTTCAGGCTCCTCCTGTCTGCCTGTCCCCTCCCTGCCCACAGAAATCTTGGTTAAGCCTTAAGCCTCAACAACAAAGAACAAAGCCACAGACAGTCTCCCCCTCCGACAGTGTCAGCTGTGAACTAAAGATCTGAATAGCCTTTAAAATTGTTTTATTGTTGTCAGCCCTCAGAGTGGTGTGTAATCTTTGTGTTCTGGAGAATCTTTAATTGGCACAAAAGGGCAGTTTAGCCGGCATCTTGTAGGGGGTTTGTCATGCAAACAGTTAGTGCCTGCCACTCACAACATGTAGGGCTATCTAGGTTGATTTGCATCAGCAGCTCCCTCTGGTTAATAGCTTTGTATGTTTCCTGCGGGTCCCTGAGCAGAAGTCAAGGGGAACCGAAACACCTCTCCTGCCTCCACATCCACACTGCTCTGCAGCTGTTGGGAAGTTCCTGTCACCTTCCCCTGAGCCTGGGTGGGGTGGGGTAGTGAGCAATGTGGTGACTGTAAGAACCTTCATTTTAAGGCTATTTTGTAGTCATTAAAAAACGGCGGAGGCTCGGCGGGACTTGGAGTGGGTGGGTGGAGTGAGGTACCTGGGTTTGTGTCACAGGCAAGACACTGTCCTTATGGCCTGTGTGAATTAGGGATGCTGCCTGCTGAATTTCAGTGCTTCATGCAGCAGAAGTCTACTTCTAGCTTACTGGACTGCTCTAAGTGGAGGCTCCCGGTTAGTGCAGTGATTTCGGGACCCGGGTTCCTTGAGTCTTACAGCCTTCCCTTGCCTTAGGACCTGGGGAGTAGCCTAGGTCAGAGGGCCTGCACACTACATGAAGCACTCAGATTTGTTTTCTGTCTCATTTAACTGTGGCAGTTCTTAGAAGACATGCTCCCAGTTCCAGGTAGGAAAATAGGGGCTCCAAGGGGTCAAGCAACTCGTCACACCGTGAGCCTCATTAGTAACCCTGTCTGCCCTTTCTATTTCCCATTTAAGATGTGACCAGAAATGACCTTCTATCCCTAGTTTCGTGGGTTTTGGGTTTGGGGCTTTGCTTTTAAGTGAGGAATTCAAACATCTGAGATTTGTCTTAGCTTTGAAAAGGCACAGAAGGGCATGGGGGAGAATCTTACTCTCTATCCTTATTAGGTTCAGAGGTCTGCATCATGGGCTTGTTTTGTGTGTGTGTGTGTGTGTGTGTGTGTGTGTGTGTGTGAGAGAGAGAGAGAGAGAGAGAGAGAGAGAGAGAGAGAGAGAGAGAGAGAGAGAGAGAGAGAGAGAAAGGTGGAGCAGGAAGCTGTTTATCTGTCCACTGGAGAGCTCAGCACAGCAGGTGGGCCCCGCAGAAGGAGTCTCTTGACAAGCAGGCCTCTCTCCTGACACAACTGCCTGTTAATGGATTCCGAATCTGGCAGTTCCTCTGAAAGCCTACTGCCAGTGAACCTGCCTATATCTGTGCTTAGTGCTACTGACCAGAAATGGGTTTCCTTTTGACGCCCTGCACTGTTCTCAACATGGCCTTGATCAAACAGAGACTAGGTAACTAAAGCCCATCCTTAGGCATCGCCTCCCATTCTTGCCCCCCCCCACCCTCTCCTACAAGCAAAGTGGCATTGACAGCCATAGGAAGCGTGAGGTTGGGACCCCACTCCAAGCTCTGCAAAGACTGTCCATATTCCAGGAAAGCATCCTGAGTGCTCTGAATGGGCTTTGGACTCTATGTGGGTGCATATCCCACCCAACAGCATAGACTCACTGAAAAGGCCCCAGAGGGGCCCAGCCAGCTCTGTATGTTGGAAGTCAAGGTCAGGTTGGCAGCAAGCATAACTCCCAGAGACTCATGGGCTCTCAGAGAATGTTCTCTCTTGATGGATGGGGACTTAGGGTGCCTTTCCCTCCTGGGAGATTCCTGGCAGGAAGGTTGGGATGTGTGGCTATTGTAAGAAATAGTTGAAGGCTTGATTCAAGAGGAATCCATGGCCCTGGTCCAGTCTTCCTGAGCAGCCTTCCTACAGCCACCCAACTGTAGAGGGCACACAGCCAGCTGTTCTGTCTTCTCTCTCCACAAGGATGCTGACTGCAACTTAAAGCAGATTAATGACAAAAGCCCAAGAGCCCCTGGCAGCCTGGTCCTGTAAGGACTTCCCCACCTAGGGAAGTTTCGGGGACATTTGCTTGCTGGCTCAGGCCCAGAGCAGAGATAGTTCATGAGAGTGCCCCTTTTTGGCTCTGAGGAGGTTGGTAAAAGAGGTTAAGAAATGACTTGTGAGAAGTACCACATTAAACGGCTGGTGCCTATTGTACCCCAGATTCTAGAATTTTCTGTGCCTAGTTGACTTCTTTGCATACTTTTTCAAGGTAATTTTTTTTTTCCAGTACGAAAGGACAAATTCAATGTCTGGTAGAAAAGGCCTTGTTATTTAATTCTTCTGTTTTGTTTTGAATTATAGGACTTGAAGCCTCTCACACACTTTGCCAAATATGTTAGCTCCCCCCCCCCACCCCAATCAAGAAAGAAAAGGCCAGAGGCTCTGAGGCCTGTGTTTTAAGAGCTCTATCTGCCCCTAGACCAGGGGAGGTAGAGAGATTACTGCTGACGTCTCTCTGTTATATTCAAGGCCAGCACTTAGGTCATTGGGTTTTTTAATTTCTCATATTGAGCCAGCAGTGAGATAAAGGCCACCATGAGGTCCCAGACTGCCCGGGGAGAAGGACAGAGTGCTGCTCAGGGTCCTATCTAGGTTTCAGTGTGAAGCAGACTAGTTTTTGGCCTTGGGCAGGAGGACACCTCATTTGCTGTATTATTATTTCTTCTTGCTGTCACTAAAATACAAATTTGTTTTCTTAAACAAAACAAACCAGGCCTTAACTGTGTGATCCTTTGAGAGGGTGACTCCTTGCCCTCTGTGCTATCTATTTGTTTGTTCTTGCATTTGTTCAAAGATCATTGAATGGCTACAGAGTGCCAGTGGCCTTCTGGGCACTGGGGATGCGTCACTAAACAAACCAAACAAAATCCAGCCTGCCAGCCAAACACCGTGGACTGGACGGGAGGAAGGATGTAGGAGAGAAGTAGCCAGAGTAGTCAGGTGGATCTAGAGTCTGTGAGAGTGGCCTGGGCAGCCTAGGCCACTGGGGGCTAAAGGACCATTGGGGGTGAGAGTAAGGATGTGTGGAGGCTAGACCTATGGTCTCCAAGTCTTTGTTGGGTTTTGAGTCTTGGGGTGAAGGGAGAGATAACCCCTCTCTACACCTGGTACCAGGGATCTGAGATGAGAGGAGCGTATTTTACTGGGAGCATGAGTTTCCCTGAGGCTTTTCAACGCTGGCCTTGGGTCTTACTAACTCCTTAGACTTACTAGTCTTCGTGACATTGTCTTTTCTAGAACAAGTTTGTCTCATTCCTACTTTGAGCAAATGATCGCCCTTTTACATTGAAGGCTCAGTCTCAAGCCATGTTCTAATGATGGGTAATTCAACATTTCTCTTGAACAGTAGCAGGAAGAATGAGGAGTCTGGGTTCTCAGGTTCTCAGAGCTGGGTTGGAAGTTAAAGGTGTAATGAGTGTGTGCCAACTATAGCCATCAAACTGGGGGCTTTCGTTTGTTAGCTGAAGGGAGTCACCTGACCAGCATAGCCTTCCCTCCTGCCCATATCTAAAGGGCTTTTTATTATTATTATTATTATTATTATTATTTTGGTTTTTTTTTTTTTTAGTTTTGTTTTGCTTTGTTTTTCTGAGCTCTACTGTGTGCCAGGCAAGTACCTTCCTAAGCCTTTCATATCCATTAATCCTCATTAATAAATCTGGGGGTTGGGAGTCTTTTTTAAAAAACAAAAACATGTAAATAAACTGACCATCACAAAGGTCATGTAACATGCTCAAGGTCCTGTAGGCCTTCAAACGTGTATCAGAAGGACTAGATGCCAGAAACTTCGGCTTCACACTTGCCAGTTCACCAAAGTCCCAGTCACCAGTACAAAGTGCTGTTTCAAATGTGAACTTGGTAGAGCTAAGAAGCTAACAGTTAATGCCAGTGTAACTATTAAGAGTGAGCACATAAGTAGGCCGTGCTCTAGCTGCTCTTTTAGAACCAGTGTTAGTCTCTAAGCCAGCAAGCAGGACCTGTATTGATGTCAGCTACAGATTGAGCATTTTGAAGCTGGAGAAGAGATTTCTTGTCACTTTGGTCTGAGTATCTGCCTTATCCTAAGCTATAGAGTAATAGATTGAGAAACTTGAGATTGAATCTTGTGAACAGGATACTTACCAGGCCTCCCCCTACCTTTTGCCCATACTTGTCTGGATTTTAGGCCTCAGCTTCAGGGAAGGCGTGCCGTAAATAGACCAGAGGGAAAGGTCTGGCGCAAAAAATTCCATGTTCTCAGAGCCGCTGCATTGTTCTGCTGTTGAGCCTAGATGTCCTAGTCTTGAGCATGTGGAAGTTTTTATTCACTTGGTTTTGTGTTTGCTGCTGCTGTTTTTTAGACAGGCTTTCATTGTGTATCCCTGGCTGACCTGGAACTAGCGATGTAGACAATGCTGGCCTTGATCGTCCTGCCTCTGCCTCTGGAGGGCTGAGATGAACGTATATGCTATGTTTTCACAAGTAACTTGGGAGTTATATGAAGCTAGCCACACCCCAGGGGCACAGCATGGTTTTTGAACACCAGAACAGGCGGATGACTTTAGTTTCATACCTATATATGACCAAAGCACTTTAAACTTCATGCAGTGCCAGTGAGGTTGGAGATAATGATGATGGACATTGATAGGGACACTCACGGGATTTCACATGCTCTTCTCATTAGGTAAGCACGCACAGCACTGGAGAAGCAGAGAGCTGTTTCCTCAGGTTTTGTGACAATTATGGACATCTGTAGTGATCTTCCCAAGACTATTTAACCATTCTGTGTGCCAGGACACATGGGCTTCAGTGACAAGGTGTTCATGAAGTTTGCAGTTGCTCTTCTTGGGTTGATTTCTTGGAGGAGATTGCAGAATAGCAGGTAGTGGTGCTTTGCAAAAGGGATGAATCTATCTCACTGAAAAGCATTAAATAAGTCAGCCAGCAAGCAGGTCCACTTTCATCGTCCTATCTTCTTCATAAAGATCCTTTATGTTGAATCTGAATGATAGCATATGCTTTTGCCACTGACACGGCATCGCTAATAATTGAAAGAGCTTTAAAATACCACAAATTTACCTATACCTCCTCCCTCCTCTGCTGGCAACTAGATCTCCTTAGAGTTTTTAGAGTGACAACTGTTAATTGTGGAGAGGGTTCTGTCTTCCTCACAGTACTTCCCAGAACCCCTCAAATCTAACTTGATAGGGTCCAAATATCCCAAGGAAGAGAAAGGATTTATTTGAAAATGTAAAGCTCAACCAAGGTCATTAGTTCCCTAACTCAGCCCTTTGTAGAAGAGGCAAAGAAATGTCGGCAGCTCTGGGAGATCTTGGCCTCGAAGGGACGTAGATGCTGTCAGGATCAATCTAGATCTCTCAACTGAACACAGGGTTGTATATGCTTATTAGATTCTCAAATCTTATTCGTCTTGATTGCAGTTTTTATACAAAGGAGTTAAGACGGGGGGAAAAGATAACGCAACTATAAATTGCAAGGCAGGTTCTTAGGAAATCAGTAAATGATTCATTTAATGATTTGTTCCTTGTTGATTTCGTGTTGCCTGTGACACATCAGGATGGAAGGCAGTGTGACCACTGGCCCAATAGGTGCTGAATACGCTGCCCAGAATCCTGGAGGAAGGCAGATAATATATTATATACAGCCTTCAGCTGGCCACTTGATAAATTGCCTCTTATCTGGCAAATTCCAAGGAGATATACTGGAGAAGACAGGAAGAGATATCTCTCAGTGGCTAAGGTTTCTTGGAAGAGACCCAGCGTCTCAGGGTTTGAGTCAGAATCTGTTTAAGAATACAGTATGGATGCATTGTGTGCTGATGGCGTGCCGGTCTCCTGAGATGTTGAAAACACCGTGGGCTCACAGTGGCTTTGGTGTCCACATTACAGCGAATGCCTGACTTCATTTATTACTTTGATGGGCAAAGAGAACTTCCTGCCAACAGTCATGTCCTCCCTCAGCCCTTCTAGTCTCACTTTTTAATCTTCCTCCACCCATTTGTTAAGCTATTATATGTAGGAAATCTGGACGCTCTGACCAAGACTGTCAGTCAGGTCTAATGGAGTTGGGAATAAGAGGCTTGAGCTGTCCTGGAGTAGCTGTGAGCCTGGTAACTGATAGACCCTGGATACGTCGCCTGCCTCTCTAGATTCCTAGCATGTTATCCGTAGCAGGAAGCATTTGGGCAGCATGCCTTTGACTGTCCCTTTCAGCTTTGACATCCCAAGTTCTGCACTTATGATTTGTATTAATACTTAGTTCTTGAACAGTGTCATTATGAGGACCTGAAAACCACCTGAATGTGCCTGTATTTGGAAAAGTCAGGGCCAGACCCATCCCTAAATGCAATGAATTATGTGGGCATTTTCTTTGAGGAAGATTATTAAGAATTTAGTCATTCACTCTTGACAGCTTGATAGATGGAATGGTTTTGCATGGCGTCCATGGAAGAATTGACTAAAAAGGAGGCATGTTCTGTTTAAGGGTGTGTGTGTGTGTGTGTGTGTGTGTGTGTGTGTGTGTGTGTGTGTGTGTGTGTAAAAAGAGTGTTTTTCATTTCAATCAGATGTTAAAAGTTTGTACAGAAGGAATATGAACACTAGCTGAATCCGATACCATTTTGTATTTGATCCTATTGACTATAACCTGCCTCCTTTAATTTATGCTTTGGACCTTAATACAGTGGTGATAATAAGTGCTATTATGGTCACTGTGTGTAGCTACTGTCATCCCTGTTTAATGTGTTAAGAGTCTAGTCAGGGAATGAAAACCATGCCAGTTATTTACAAAGAGGCTGTTACAGTACAGGGAGAGGAGAGATGTGGGGAGAAGGTAGTAGGTAGGCTGATAAATAAAAACACATTTCAAATCAGAAATAATCAATGGGTGCAAAGGGGGAGGGGATAGGCCTTTGACGCTGACATTCCATAAATGGAGAACTAGAAGTATCTACAGAATATCCCAGCGCTGTCTAGGAGATCCGCGGGCTTCCACACTCAACATCTCCAAAGAGCGTTTAAAGAGACTAACCCATTCACATAAAGGGGGTGTTAGGGGTGGAGGTGGAAGCTAGAAGAGGTGGAGGACAAAAGCCTTCAGTACAGGAGAGACTACCTCCAATGGAGGCTCAGAGCATCACAGCCAGAAAGATGCTCTTGACAGAGAGTTGTGGAGGGCCCCTTGAGGATCAAAGCCCAACCCTGCTATTGACTATCTGGAAGACAGGAATCTCTTTGCAGCATGGGTTCCCCAGCGCTAGTGTGTGTCTAAATCCCTTAGAGTTTGTGCATACCTTCTTTCACATTTCTTGAAGTTTCCAAGCAGCGTGGAAACAGCTGGCTTGGGAGCCACACTGAGAACCAAGGCTATCAGGTGTACTGTGGACACAGGGCTTGAAGGACAAAGGACCACTGCTACCCTACCAAGGGCCAGCAGAGTTAGAGGCGGGATTCAGATGTAACTTACTTTGTAGAGGGCTTCTCTAGCTTGCATGAGGCCCTGGGGGTGATCCCCAGCACTACATAAAAACAGGCATAGTAGCACATGTCTGTCACTGCTTTTTTGAGCTTAGGAAGTGCCTCCTACCTGGTCTGGGACTTGTCATTGTCAGAATCATACAGCATTGCGGGGGTGTGAGGGGGTATCTGATGTTCAGGAATCACAAGCAGACAAGAAAAGCCTCGTCCTGGAGGCAAGAGTCTCCCCAGCCTCAAAGCCACCCTCCTTGCACCTCTTAATGGTAGAGCCTGATGGGGAGCCAGTGGCAGAGCAGACATGTGATAAAGTGGTTTAATTGGTCCTGTCACTAGATAGAACACTAAAGATAAAACCATGAATTTGCTGGTCATGATGGTACAAACCTTTAATTCCAACACTTGGGAGGCAGGGGCAGGGGAATCTCTGAGTCTAAGGCCAATCTGGTCTACAGAGTGAGTTCCAGGACAGCCAGAGCTACACAGAGAACCCCTGACTGCAAAAAATAAAATAAAAAATAAATAAAAACCAAACGTGTATTTGGTTAGTAGTGTACTTGCCTATCATTTATGAAAGCCTAGTTTTGATCTCCCAGAACCACATAAATTGGGTGTGGCTCATGTCTGTCTTTGGTGCTAGAATTTTGGAAGTGGAGCTCAAGAGTTCAGGATCATCTTTAGCTATGTGCCTGAGCAACAGGAGACCCAGGCTCCGAACAGAGGCAAAAACCTGGAATAATGTGACAGGCAAAGGTTGTTCTGTTGTTGAAGAATGGTTCTAATGCCATCAGCCCCTCCAAGCCTTTACTGTCTGTGTCTCTTCTTTCCCTCATTTCTCCTCTTTGATTAAGTGACTTCTGTCTGCAGGAAGGTGAACTTCAGTGGGACAGACCTGTATTTCCCTATTTCTGAGTCTTTCCTGGTGTCTGTGGCATGGACTCCCTTGTGGTGCTCTGTAGAGCTAAGAACTTGCAGTTCATGTGTGTTCTGAGCATGCTCTGTTTTCCATTCCATTGGCCTTGAACACACAGGCTTGGACCCAGCAAAAGAAGTGTAGATGTGAAGTTGCAGGTTAGTCAAAGACTCTCCGTTTCTGGCATGTCAAGGTGGATGAGGTTATTGGGCCACCAAGCCTGCACCTATACTCCAAGCCCACATTACTTGGAAGCTAAGACTGTCCATATCACACCAAAATACCAGATCCCCTCCACTACCAGATCCCCACCAGTAGGCCAGATCTATCCCAGTATGTAAGACTCTTACTGGTACTTGAGATCTGTACCATTGAGCCAAATCTGCACCGGTATGCAAAATGTACTGCAGCATGCTAGATCTACCCCAGTGTATCAGATTTACATCACCCTCCACTCCACTTTACCCTCACTCCAGATCTCTTTTGTGTGGTCGGACCACCTACACCCATACCTGCTCCAGTAAACCAGATGTACGTCCGTGAACTAGGTCCACACCAGTGCTCCAGATATGTTTCCCTCTGTGTGAGCTCTGGAAAGACTTGGGTTTCTCAAGCCAAGCCCACTCTTTCATTCACCTTCCAAGAATACAAAGTCAGAATAACAGCTTCTGCTGCTTCGGAAATGAGTTTTCCACTGATGCAAATTGCTCTCTGACTTTGAACACCCATGTGGGTGGGGGCACTGCTTTCAGCTGCTTAGCTGGCGAAGGGGGGAGGGGGCATCACAGGGTGTTTTGCTATTGCTGTTCTCCTAGCAAATGTAGGCAGTATCCTGTCTCTAATCAACAGGTTCACAAATACCATCTGAGAACCAGAAATGAATTTATCAGGGGCTCCGCTCGCCTTGTGGAATTAGAGCAGAGATAGTGCTTTTTTTGCACTTCAGTTAATCCAAATGAGCTGAGTCTCCTTTCTATAGGGAAGGGCAAAACAAAACACAAACCCAGCCCAGCAAAAAGCAAAGCTTTCTTAGCGCCAAAATGAGAGTCCAAAAATAGTTCGGGTCATTGGAACCATGAAAGAAAAAACATTTATATAATCTCTCTCTTGCAGAGAACTTGAAAGTGATTTCCTTACATCATATGCAAAGAATATATGGGGTTTATTTCACCTACTTTTGTTTAGGTAAGTTCTCGGTGCTCCTTTACCTGAATAGGAGAATGTAAAGTGGCCCCCATCTGGAGAGTCAGATCCAAGAGTGCCTTCATCTCTGTAGCCTAGACTGCTTATTGGTATTTATGGTATTGCATTGTATCCGTAGATCAATTAAAATTCCCATTTGTCCAAAGGCCACAAAGACCCACTGAGCCATTCATGCCCTTGGCTGCAGAGTCAGGAAGTTTGATTCAAGGGAGAGACCCAAGCTTTGGAATTGTAAAAGAGAGCCAGACCAGGGCATCCCCAGGTGCAGCCTGAGCTTACAGGTGTGGGAAGCACGGAGGATTTAGGGCTACAATGTGAGAGTCCAGAACTGTAACAGCTTAAGACACTGCAACACCAGAGTGTGGTGGGCTGTGTGCTACCCCTGGAGTTGTGTCTCCATTGTTTAGAGACATCTGTGCCCCACGGACTGTGCTCAGATCCACTGCATTGGGCTTCATCTTGGGTTTAGGAGCTTGACAGGCATTTCTGTGCCTCCTTTTTCCTTGTACCATGATGTTTACATTATATTGCATGTTTCTCTGTTGCATTCTGAAAACACAGAGTGCTCTCTCTCTCTCTCTCTCTCTCTCTCTCTCTCTCTCTCTCTCTCTCTCTCTCTCTCTCCTCTGCCATTTTGTTCTCCCTACACCACTTGTCCTTGAAGTGACTCTTTTCTTGACTTTCAGGCTTGGCTTCCTCTGGTTCATCCTTTATCTGCTGCCAGAGGAATGGTTTCAGAAGACTGGGCTGGCCATGACACTTTCTTGCCCAGCACCTCCCTGTGGCCCTTGTCCCCCTAGAGGAAAGCCCATATAAAGTTCTTCAGCATTGGCACTCCATATGTCCCTCCCTACATACCAAGGTTTAGCCACCCCAAGAGGGGGATACTATGCACTATGCCACCTCAGTATTTTTAAGCAAGCTGTGCCCTCTGCTTGGAGCTCTTTACTGTTGCACACTTTGCACCTCCATCCCTACACCAGCAAATGTCTGCAGGCCTTCCAGCTGACTCCTTCCTTCCCCACCTAGAACACTGACTGAACTGTAGCTCCCGCCTTCTGATTCCATAATACTTCCTATCTCCTCTGTTCCCATGGCCCAGTGCCGTGTTGATATTGTTTTTGCTTGTCTATCATATTATGAGATGGGCAGCCTTCCCAATCCCTAGCTCTGTGCCAGGCTCCTGGTGGGTCCTCGGCTAATGTGTGTGGGGGGGAATAAATGGAGCCCAATGGAGGGGGGCCTAGAGCAGGAGCCCAATCCACCTTCATTTGTCCCGATGATGGTGCTGTTCTCAGAATGGGCCTCATGTCTCCTGAGGGGGTAACGAAGGTTACTGGAGAAAACAACCGGGGGGGGGGGGGGGGAACTCATTTGTATATAGCCACCTCACCTCCCTCCTCCTTGTCCCAGGAGGAAATGATATTTCCATACATCCTAAACATCCGCCTCCTTTAGCATCTGCGGAAGCTCAGTTGAATAATGAAAGATAATCAGCAATGGGTTGAAATTGCCTCTCCTCTGGCAAGATTTTTTTTCTACTGTCATGTCATAGTTTATGTTCTGTTACTGGGGTTTTTGTATGTGGATCGGGACTGTACTGATTCTTCACCCAAGGTGATTGTCCTGTGTGTGAGTGTGTGTATGTGTGTGTGCACTCCTTACACTTTTAAGAGGCAGATGTGGTTTCAAAATGTGTTCAAATGCTGCAAAAATGATGATACAGTGAGGCTGGCAGCGTGCAAACATGGCAAGAGGGAACCTGAGGTATTGGCCCAGGGCTCCGCGTGCCCTTCCTGAGGGAGCTTCTTGGAAAAAGCACTGCCAGGAGCTGGCCAGGTCCGAGGCCATCTCTTTATTAGCTTCATGCTCAGTTATGTGTCATCAGAGCCATTAAGGATCATTAAGAGCCTTGGTGTCTGGTCCCAGCTCTACTGCCAACTGGCTGAGTGGCTTTGGGCAGGCTGCATGGCTTCTGGGGCCTATCAAAGGAAGGTTTGGATGCCACCTCTGGGGGTCCGATGGAACTTCTCGAGAGAGAACGAGCCACTTGATGAGGCAGGGAAGTGAGAGGGGCTGCAGGGGCAGGCTTTGAGGAAGGAGGGAGACAGAACAGCAAAGAGCAGGTCTACCCAGCTGGGAGGAAGCTGCCCTGAGCTTGAGCCAAATGGCTCTAGACTCCAAGCATGAACTTTGGAATTCCAAATTGGCCAGGAAAACTTCTGGCCTGGGCCCAGTGAGACCAGCTGGTACCGCCCAGAGGCTCTTCTAGAACCACTGTGGTATATGAGCCCCACAATTGGTTTCTCCTCTTCCATCTTTTAAACCCTTCCCTTTGCCTCTCCCCTAATGCACGAAGCACCCCATAGTAACCTGAAGAGCCCCACATGTGCCAGGAACTGTGCCACACAACAGCAGCACAGCCACCACGTAGTCCTTCTTGTTATCACTCAGCCTAATTGTGTTACCTTTGTATGTGTGGGACAGGGGAAGACACGGGGACTTGTGGGAAGTGTTGACTGAATTCACTGTTTGAAGTCCCATTCTGAAGATGGCGAGGGCTTGAAGCATAAAAGCAACATGTGGATCCTCTTGTAAAGCTAAGAATCTCTCGAGGGTAGTGGACACATGGGCATTGACATTTGGGGATGGAAGAGGAGCTGGGTAAGCAAGTGGGTACAGCAGGGGTGATTACAGTGTCCAATTGATGGAAGCTCAGGAATAAATTATGTTAGCTTAAAATTCAAATGGTGGCACCCATTAGCATCAGCCTTTGGGATGCAAGAATGTGCCAGACCAAGAGCAAGCTGGGCAGGAAGATCTTTGGAGATCTTTGAGCGGGCTCTTTTCTTTGTGATAACCCAGCTGAGGGTGAGCTCAGTGGTAGAACACCCACCTAGCATGCATGGGCTCCTACAAATCCCATCCCGAGTACCAGGAAGAAAAACAACTAAACCAGCTCTAAGTGGGGAGTCACCCACTGATAATAGAAGAACCATAGTTGAGATTTAGGAGAAATGTGTCCAAACCACCTGCCCCTCAGGATCTGTTAGTCCTTTCTCTGCTTGTTTAGAATATCCAGCAACAGACTCTCCCTTCTGACATCAGAGAACTCTAAGCTCAGTATGTGTTCGCCTAAGATCAGTGTGTGTAGGACTGCTGTTGACACCTGAGGAAGCTTGCCAAGTATCTTAGGGTAGTCACCAGGGCAGAAGGCTTATTCTTGGCAGGTAGTGTATTTTCAGCCTCTCAGATCCTCCCTGGTAGGAATCCTGAAGACACCCTCTCATTGGAGCCTAGAAAGTTTGGGGACCTGGGCCCCCTGCTTTGAAAGTTACCCTCCATCACCCAGGAAGATGTGGTATGGCCTTGGTGGGGGGTGGGGGGGGATTGGAGTAAGTTGGGCTCACTTCTGTGCCCTGGATCTCCAGGGCAGAGAGACCTGGGCGATGGTATTTGGAATAGAACTCCAGGCTCGGATTTCAAGATGTCTTAGGCTCAGAATGGCCATGGTCTTTGGAAAGGAGCCCTGGTGTTTTGTTTCTGCAGGACTAAAGTAGGGCACATCCCAAAGAACTTTGGTTAAATGTTTCAATCTGCCCCCATTTCTCAATTCCAGTCTTCCAGATTGTTTTGAGTGGCTGACATTACTGGTGGGGATGTGTGTGGGGGGGTGCGTTCTCCTGCTTTCACCACCCACCTGAGCTATTTTTTCATTCCTTTAGCCAAAGGCAGCAGCTTAGTGCTTGGAGCTGGTCACTTAGAAGGGCTCAGACTCTTTGGAGCCAATGAGCAAGTTGGCAGCATCCTCAGAGCACCTGGCCAGAGTTCCTGGGGTGGGAGGGCAGGTTGATGGGAGGTACCACACTGCCCCTTGTGGGCTCTGGTGCTCATAGCTTGTAGTTGCCAGGCACTAGGATTAAGGGGTTTCTGGGACCTTAGAACATTCCTATCATCCTTGCTCCGCCCCATGTAGAGACCTAACCTCCCCACCTCTGTTTGCTTTCTCTATTCTGAGAGTTGGTTGAACTTGGAGTGTATGCTTTGGCATGGACGGAACCATGCCGGAGAGCTAAGAGAAGGCAGGTATGAGTAATGGATACAGGTGCCATGAAATTCCAGGATGTGGCTTCTTCATAGTCATGGTATAGTCCTTCAATATCCCTGCATCACTGGCAGCTTCCAGCGCAGCTGAGGTGGCAGCAGGCAACCAGGAGATCACTTGGGAGTACAGAAACAGTCAGCCTAGAGATCAGTGTTTGTGGCTCATTCTAGAGCACATTGAATGAGTCTAAATGCAGGTTCCAGTAGCACGAGGGTCTCAGCCCTTTGCGGGGCTCTCTGGGAGGTATAGAGTCAGGTGGCATTGGTGTGGGGCCCATGTGATCAGGGAGATGAGTATTTACGGAGGCAGAGACCAACAGCTGCCAGTTTTTCTTTCCAACTCAGGAGCCACTGAAGACCCCAGTGGAAGGCGAGCCTGTGCCAGGATGATGTCAATGATGATTACTTTGGCTGCGCCTCTGGCGGCAGACATCGAGGCCAGTTCCCTCCTTGTTCCTCTTACTTTAGCATCCCTGGCCTGACAGCTTTGCCTCTTCCCCCTCTCTCCGTAATGAGCCACAGTACTGGCCAGAAGGAAGGACCAAGTACAAAAGTCACAGTTTTCCTGTTTTAGAACTTTTCTCTCCGGTCGTGCTATATTAGTATTGTAATTTGCTCTTGATACGACCTAAATCAGTTGTGATTAAAGGTTTTTCTTCTCTCTCTCTCTCTCTCTCTCTCTCAACCCAGGTTTGCTCATATTAGCACAGATGAAAAAGATAGTTTCTGATGTATAATGTTCTGAGTTGCTTAAATCCTTCATTTGTAATTCTGTACAGCATTTCTTTAGTAGAGCGTGGCTCTGATCCATTGTCAGGGTCTCGGTAATCCCCGTGGAAAGGTAGTGAATATTGTCAGCGAAATTCTGTATGAGCTCTGGAGGTGGTGGACAAGTAGATGTCTCAATGGTATGAATTATTTGGTGTCTTCCCTCCCTACAGACATTTTCGTGATGGCATTGTGGTTTAGGGTGACCCCTCCTGGGCCTTTTAAGGTCAAAGAATCAAGAAGTGAAAACCTCATATAGTAATTGATCTGATTAATACTCAGGATCCTCAAATAGATATCTAAGGGTTTGGCGGCCCATGTTGGACAGGCATGAAGAGAAATCATTCCAATGGAGATTACAGAGCTTACAGCAGCTAGGCAATGTTCTTTCTAAGTGTGTGCTGGATCCTGGCCCCATCTATGGGTGGGGTTATCCATTGAGTTTCTCATCTGTTTTTTGAATATTTCTGTTCACTCTCTATTTCTTATCAGTTTTCTAGTTCAGGGAGCAAACATCAGTTACAATGAGGAAAGCTAGGGTAGAAAGTTGAAGAAATGAAGCCCACTGTAGAATCTTCTGGCATCAAGAGAACTTCATTTCTATCTACATGAGAAAATCCCAGACTGTTGTCCCAGAAATGCCCCGTCCCCAATTTTAAGTGCCAGCAGAGGGTTTGAAATACCAGCTGGGTACTGTGGAGGCCTGGGGAGCTACTGTCTTCGCCTCCTCTGCCTGCTGTGACTTTCAGGAGTCTAGAAGGAGTTTTGCACCTGTCAAGAATGCACATTTTGGTTCTTATGTGGTTTGCTGTCTATCTCCCTACTAGGTTTTAGCTCTCTTAAATGACTGATCTGTCCCGTGATACATTATGATTATGATTGTGTAGTTGATCTGTAGCCAAAATAGAAAAGACCACCAGAGAGAGGAAGCCTCATGTAGAAGTCTCTGGTCTCACCTGCCACCCCCGATTCTTTTATCCTTTGCTAATTAAGTGCAGTGAGAATATCAGAAGAAGGCTGATGTGGAGATGTTGGTGATGAGGGTATGCCAACGGACTGGTCTTGGCCAGTGGAGGTCTGGGTAGATGGGCGTCAGTGGAACCTCTGTCCCCTTGTTCTCCAAGTCCTTGCAACTAGATTTGTCTTGGGATTCAAGGCCATGGTCTGGAACAGACTGACGCTCTGGCAGGGGGGGATATGATTTTCTCATCTGCCTGTTGTCATTGCCGAAACCGCTCCATCTGGTCAACTTGTCGTCTCCCCCCCCCCCCCCCCCCCCACGTTTTCATGCCCTTTGCAGGTGGCATTAAAGTAAAGCATGCGCAGTTAGAAAGTTTTTATCTCCTTTACAATTGGTCCTCTAAAGAAAATAGGCTGTTGGAACGAGCCTGGGAGCTAGTACTTGAACCACATGCCCATGAGTCTACCAGACAGCTCTTGGCCCCTGAGAGTTTGCCTCTAGTCACGACCGCATGGGCAGCAAGCCTGAGCTCATCAACACTTGAGTCTTGATGAGTACCCTTTGCAATAAGGCAGCGAGTGTTATGGAATATCCTTCACAGATGAAGGAATGAAGGGCCACAGTGCCCTCATAACAAGAAGAATAATTCTTGTCAGAGTATGCTCTGGTATGTGCCTCCTATAGTAAGGGAGGCTTGTTAATATCCATTATCTGGGTTGTTGGTTTGTTTGTTTGGTTTTTTTGTTTGTTTGTTTTTGTTTTTCTTTTTAAGGCAGGTTTGTAATATTCCCCAGGTGAAGTTCGTGTGCCGGACTCACATGCAGAAGTGCTTACTGGGTTTAACCTGTTCCTGGTGCCAGGGGGAGACTATGGACCAGTAGAGAAGGATGGAGATTCTAGAAGGGGATGTTGTCAGGGTGGTGAGAGTTGTGATTGGCTATGTCCCACTTTTAGTCTGAACAGTGAGTGTTGTACCTTAAGCTCTCCGGGCTCTTGTTCCCTACCACTTATCAGCTTTGAGCGCTGGATTCAATCTTTTCCTCTCCACACGGAAAGTAGGTGTTTGCCTCTTCCCTCCTCACAGTGAGGAAACTGAGGCACAATGAACTAAAGAAACTTGTCCTCACTCTGGCAGTGCCACTTTGTCATGTAGTGAGTTCTTAGCCCTTGCTGTATGCCAGGCTCCCTAGACAGAAACAAATCCTGGTCATTTAAAAGAGCCAAAACCTAGGAGGGAGATAGACAGCCAACCACATAAGAACCAAAATGACAGCACATTTGGAGCAACGAGAGACATTTAAAAGGGACAAAAGTAGAGCCAGGTACAGAAAAGGGAGCCCTGTGGTGGGGAGCCCTGTGGTGGGGAGCCCTGTGGTGGGGAGCCCTGTGGTGGGGAGCCCTGTGGTGGGGAGCCCTGTGGTGGGATACAGCTTCAGATTAGTCCTCAGGGAGAAGATCTGGACTTGTGGTTGGTCATGGTGAGTCTCAAGGTGTCAGTTCCATATCACTTGGTCAGGGTGAGTCTTGGGGTTGCAACTTTCTATCATCATCTGGTCAGGGCAAGCCTGGATTGGGCATGGAGGAACGTTCCCTGTCAGGGTAGGGTGTGGCCTGATGGCCTCTCCTCAGACTGCTTGTGGGAATGGCATACTAAGTTAGCCATCCTGATCTTTCCTCACGACAGCTGTCTCTACCTGACTCTTCCCTACAGGGTCTGACATCATTGCTCGGAGGGTCTCCCCACCCGCGTCTCCTTGGTGTTCCCTTGCCTTTAACAGTTTAGCCTCCAGCTTTGGTAGCCTGTGGTTCTCGATCCCACACTAGCCCTGCAGTCTCCCCCATCCTCAGAGGCTTATCTCTCTTGTTCCCGCCTGTAAACTTGGATCCCTTCATCCTTGCATCCCAACACCCAGAGTGGGGAACTAATGCTTTTTTTTTTTTTTTTTTTTTGAAGAGATCTGTGGCTGTCATTTTTGATGTCTTCTGTTTTTGTATGCAGGAACGCAGAGCACAATTAGAATACAGTTATATATCCTCATAGTTATTAAAGCTTGGATTAACATGACATAAAGTTTTGTCTGGGGAGTCTTTTGCTATGGCTCAGGGAGCATTTTTTGTGACAGTAATAGGCTACAGTTAATATACTTGAATGATACTAGAATCTGTGTTATAAGGCAGAACAAAAGGGTTTATCTGCAGCTGAATTACAAAGGTGGAATTATCACAGCGAATGATCCACAGAGATCTGGGCTTAATTATTGTCGTTTGTGTCATTTTGGCATAATACAGGTAGTTACTGGAGCAGAGCAGAAGATCAGGAGGGCTGGCCTGTCAGTCACCCGCTGGATGCCCAGATGCCTCCCCATCCCCACCCCATGACCACCTTGCAGGCTTCCTGCTCCTCAGAGTCACAGAATCAGAGCTCTGGCCATCTGTGACTGTGGTGGTGCTTCCAGGGCTCCAGTGTTCTCCCCATGTTTTACCAGCATCCCAAATCTCTTCTCCCTTCACTTAGGTACTCTGCTCTCCCTGCTTGTCAAACCCTCCATGAGGCTGATGAACAGGCCGATATGACAACTGTATTCTCTCTGCCCAGTACCATGGCTGTCACCTTCCAGAACTTAAATGTTCTGACAAGCAGAGGAGGCAAGCTAATATGCTCTGGCAGCTGTTTGGTCACAGCCCAGGTGTCTGGCTGCAGTGGAAGCACTCAGGTAAAAGGTTTGCCCAGCTGCCTCAGGAGGACAAAGCATGGCAGCCTGGGAGTCAGGAGCACTGGGAAGCCACCTCCTCCCTCCCTCCATCCCATTCACAATACCACAAGTTTATTGCAGTAGCCTTGAGTATGAACAGGAGAGCACTAACCCTGAGTGGGGTGGGGCAGGGTCTTTCAATAGTACTATTTCCCAGTGTTCAAGGTCACCATTCTGTCATCTACCTGCCAGACTCACAGTTCCAATTTATTTTGTTGGATGATTTCAGTTCCTACCTGACTAATAACTCCAAGAAATAGTCAAAGTGTTTCCTTCGAGCCCTTTTAATGTAGCTTTTTTTCTCCTTCCTCCTCGTTCAAATTTTCTCTTCTTAGCAGTTATCACATCGACTTTTTTTGGGAAAACTTTTAAAATTGTCCCACCTTTAAAGCCAAGGAAAGGTGGAAGGTGGCCCTTGTCTATGGTCCCAGCTCTGAGGAGCAGAAGTAATAAGATCGAAAGTTATAGACCAGCTTGGTCTACGTAATGAGTTCAAGACCAGCCTGGGGTGCAGAATGAGACCCTATTGCATAGAAAGCTGGGGAGGGAATAGCCGACCCCTGGCAGCTACATGTGGAAGGAAGTACACAAGGATGTCACATGCCTTCCTCCTGCAGCAAGAACGGGAAGCCTGTGTGCCTTGCTTACAAGAAGACAGAATTTGAGACCAGGCTGTACTTTTGAACTAGCCCTGAGTTTTTCTGTTGCCTTCTGAATTTCTGTCTGGTCGGGAGCAATGGGGCCCAGAAAGAAAATTCCTAGTCTTCAGCCGGGAGCTCCCAAGTCCAGCTCTCAGGGAAGCCTGGGGCTGTGCATTTAACTAGGACACCAGATGTGCTTCCTAGAATCGTGAACAACTGGGATCCACAGCACAGTCCTGCACTGCCAAGGCTAGCACAGCCCTAGTGTCATCCTGGAGGCTAACAATGGCTTTGGACACCAGGTGCTGTGAAATCACTCAGCATAGCTGAGAGCTAGTCCTTGGGACACAGTTACATACACCACACTGGACTCAAGAGACAGAATGTGGAAGAGATGGCTTCAGATTACATTAGAGCCAGAGAGAACACGTGGAATTCTCTTCACGTTTCCTAAGTGACAGAACGGATCATTGAAGAAAGAGAGTTGTGCCCAGGGACATGTTCGTGGCAGAGCCGGCCCCATGGCAGTTACTTCCTACTGCCCACTACAAAGTAAATGTCACCCTTTGCCTTCCCATTGCTAAGGTGATTTAAAAGAAGCGTTGGTTTTAATTAGAATAAACACAGTATTTTTCTTGCTACAACAAGGCTTTCAAATGGAGGGAAAAAAAAAATCTCAGTACCCCAATTATGCCAAAGTGGTCCCAGCCCTATCCAGGAGTAATTAAAAAATACAGCTGATGCTTGTTCTCTCGCTTGCTTTTAAATGAATAGCTAAGTATCTGTCAGGATGATGAGCGCCCAGGCTGCCGACGGCCTTGTGATCTCAATTTGCTCCCAGGAACTTCAGGGATGAGGATGTGAAATCCCTGCTTTTCACTGTGCAGCACGTGGCCAATCAGGCCTGCCCAGTCGTGGCTGCTGGACCACAGCCCCTCACCCTGGCACCAGGGAGAAAGGTGGATGCACTCACTGGTCTTGGTACTTATTCCTCTCTACAGTGTCTTCTTCCCACAGATGAAGAAGTCTGGGGCGGCCCAGGGAATCTATGACATGTATGTTGGATGGATTGCTACTGTGTGTGTATGTGTGTAAGTAGGTGTGTTTGTGTAGGGGTGTGTGTGTGTGTGTGTGTGTGTGTAGGTTTAAGTCAGAGGACAGGTCTGTGGTGTCCATTCTCCCCTTCCACCTATATGTGAGTTGTGGAGATTGAACTCATGCACTAGGCTTGCCTGGCAAGCAAGCACCTTGTAAATACTGAATCATTTCCCTAGCTCAAGTCAGTTTTAAATTAGCTCACAGAATTTTGCTTTTTAAGATCTGTTCTAGTTTTTAGTTGTATTTGCTATGTTTCTGTGAGGGTTTCAGTGTGTGTGAGTAAGTACAGTGCCTGCAAAGATGATGAGAGAGCATCCAATCTCCTGGGGATGAAGTTTCAGAGAGTTTTGAGCTGCCCAGTGTGTGTGCTGGAACCAGAACGAGGGTCTCTGCAAGAGTAGTAGGGCTCTTAACCACTGAGCTCTCCAGTCCTGAGTTAGTTTCTAAGGAAGCCAGCAGGGCTGAAGTTTTTGTTGGGTGATACAGCATTTGTCTAGTACGTGTGAGGTTTGGAGCTTAGCCCCAGTGGATTAAGATGTCATTTTGTTTAGGGCATGGGGAACATGCCTTTAATCCCACGAGAGGCACTTGGATCTTTGTGGCCAGCCTAGTCTACATAATGTGTTACAGGATAGCCAGAGCTGTACAGTGAGACCCTGTCTGGGGTGGTGGTATATTTTGCATACCAAATGTTATATTGATAACATTTGATTATTGTACTTATTTTTCTGAATCTGTATATACTTACCATATATACCATGTCTCTAACATGCATACTGTTCTAGAAGCAAATCAAGGGTAGACTTGAATAAATCATCCTTAGGTTTATTATTAGCATCCTCATTGGTTTACAGCACGTTTTTCTGAACATCGTATTGCAGTTATCTGAAAACCTGTTGACTGGAAACAGGGCTGACACCGTATCATCAAGGATGGTTTCTAGGGAGCAGGAACCTGGGAGGAACTGTGCACATGGTTCTAGTCTGGAGCATCTCATGATGTTACAGTCAGACCTGAAGTCAGATGTTGTCTCAGGGTATTTCACCTCCGAGTGGTCAGTCTGCATGTTGCTTGAGCTTCTTCACGTCATGGCAGTGTCAGGCCCTTCTACAACAGTTAGGGCTCCAGTATGATGATGTTCCAGCACATAGGCAGAAAGGAATACCTTCACCTTTTCTAACCTAACCTGCAAAGACATATGTGTGTGTGTTCCAGATTCTCCTAGAATGGAGAGAATGGCTCCACTTTGCCTTTAGCTTGGGGACACCTCAAGGTCACATTGTAGGAACATGGTGGGGAGGTATATAGTCTACTGTGGGAAATACAAGGTGATTGTGTGGACTCCATGAGACACTAAAGTAGCATTATCACTGGGCAGTGGTGGTGAACTCCTTTATCCCCAGCACTTGGGAGGCAGAGGCAGGTGGATCTGTGAGTTTAAGGACAGCCTGGTCTACAGAGCGAGTTCCAGGACAGCTAGGGCTATACAGAGAAACCCTGTCTCAAAACCACCGCCCCCTGCCCCCCCCCAAAAGGAGTGTTGTCACCATTCTGTAGACAAGAGAAAGCCAGAGACGCAGAGAAGTTTCCAGAGGACCCTCAGTTACTGAAGGTTACCTTTGGCTGCTGGTTCCTACAGGTTGCCTGAAGGGGAAAACAAGGTAGTGTTTGGAGGTAGATGATTCTATGTCAAGGTCTCTTTTGGCACAACGTGAGAGGAGTTGGGCCTTTGGTTTCCCACATATCATAGGAATACAGCAGGAGGAGGTGGGGTGGATTGGGGGGAGGAAGATGTTGGACAGATGGCTCCTGGGCAGAGAAGCTGGTGAACACTTGGCAGCCTTTCTGTCTGGTGAGGAAGGGTACCTAGGTGCACATCTGTAACTAGTCACAGTGGGACAGCATCCAAAGCTACCACTTGGCTTGTTTCCATGTGTACTTGTTTCATAGACACCATCTCATTGGATTCCTATCTAAAGATCATGCCACTTACCAGAGCTCAAGATAGTTAAAATACATTGTTTTTTTCCAATTGCCCAAGGTCACTGTGGGGTTCTGACCTGTCTGTCACATGTCAAGCCCATTCTCCGTGACTCTGAGAGTCGTTGACCACTGAATCAGCCACTGGAGGTTTTAGTTGGAAGGAACAACCCTGCCAAAGACAGCAGCAGCAGCCTTGGTGTTAGGATCTGAGTGCCTGGCCCAGACTTGTCCAGCACAAATAATAGTCTTTTATGTTCACAGCCACATAGCACTCAGCAGAGAGTCCTGGTTTTCTGATTTGTTTACATGCAGTTTAGGTTTGAGCGATAAAATCCCATCAATGTGGGCCAGACATCCATCACTTTACCCTCTTCCCCACTATGCATGGCCCAAAGAACAGCACCACTCATCTCTCAGAAGGTAACTCAACCTCCAGGGACCTGGACTTAGTCTTCCCCAGAATCTCTGTCTGGTGATGTCTGGTACAGATCCCGCATGCTTGGAGTGGGCCTCTGGAAGAATGAGGATGCTTACCAGTAAAGCTCCCCTTGCTGCATCAGGTGTACTCGGGTTGGTCTTTGAGAGACACAGAACAGCTCCCATTTTGGAAACTCTTCATATACTCATTGAAAAAGCCTGCTGCATTCTATAGTCATCACGTGGCTGTGCTTCTTTGGAGCTTAGTTGCTCTCTCTGTTTCACTGAGACAGTTTGAGTAACTGTACCCTGCCCAGCCTTTTAGGGCCGCCATTCCTTTGTCTGTGAATCGGAGCCTACTACAGTTGAGATTCTGTTAGCTCATGGCCTTACAGCATGGTTTTAGATTATCTAGCCCCTTTCTAGGAGGGTCTTGTCCACCAGGACTGCAAATGAGTCCTATGGCTTCAGTGCTCTCCCACAGCCCTCTAGGATGAAGGCACAGGGCAAGAGCACAGCAGAAGACATTTATAGAATGCCCGTGTACTCCAGGCCCTTCATCCTCAGCACCTAGTTCTTTACAATGTTTGGCACAGAGTTTAAGGGTCTGAGCTTGGAAGTTCACAGTTTACTTTAAATAAAGGCTCTACCCCTTGTAAACAGGGTGACTAGAGCCAAAATGTTGTGCTGTCTGGAGCTGAATCTCCTTGTTTATAAATGCAGGTGGTGATACTAGTACCTCCCTCAAGGGTATAATGTGACATTTGAACCAGGTAACATGTCCAGTGTAATAAGAATTTGCTGCTTTTATTACTGTGTTATTAACAGCCAAGAAGTGGTGCCTAGAGGTGGCTATCACACTTTGCCATCCAGGAACGTTTCAGCTCCTAAACCTGATGCTGGGACTTTGCTAGGGTTAGAAGGTTCTGAAGAGGCTGTGTAGCATGCACACATCAGGGCCTGCCACCTGTCCTTCCTTAGCTCAGTTATGTACTCAGCTGCCACTCATCCTCCATGATACTAATATGGCATTGAGAGCTGATGTACAGCGGGGTTCAAGTCTTGGTTCCAGCCTGCTCACCAAACCCTGGGCTTCTGTTAATGACTAATTTGCTTTGTTTGTTCTCTGTGAGACACTTAATTTTTTCCTCGTGATTTACTTCTTTTTGTAATTAGGTGTAGTGATTAGAATCTTGTTCCTATTACAATGGAGTTTTGCTTTTAATTCATGCACATTCGCGGGGCCTGTCTCTTGTCTTTTCATTGATTGTCCCCAGTTGGCTTTTCCCAAGCTGTCATATAAATCACAGTTCAGAGGTGGCTTAGAGACTGATGTGAGTCCAAGGAACCAAAGACAGCTGACTGGGAATTCCTTTGCATTCAGCTGTGCAGGAGCAATGCATTCCTAGGGATGAAGTCTCAAGAACTGAGGTACAAAGAGTTGCAAATTAATAAATACCTTCAGTGACATGCTGAGGCCAGAGGGTGGTATTCAGTGTTTCCTGCGCTGATTGTAGCTTTCAGTTGCTGGATTCCTCAGACTTTGGTTTCCTCTTTCCAGTTTGACTCCAAAAGGTAGCTGGTAGCAGAGTGCTGCCTTCATAGTTTGCTTCTTCCCTGCACTGACCCCTAATCTCCCATATCTCTCTTCCATCCTTTGCCCAGCATGTGTGCAAGGCCAGGTGCCCAGCCATCATGGCCAGGCCCAGGAATCTCATGGATACTTCCACAGTCTCCTCTCTGTCTCTCTCACATAGAGGTTGGTTACACGACAGGGTCCAAAATAGAGAAGCTGGAAAGATGGAGTGGAGAACAGTTGACCTGTAGACTGGACTTTAGGGGTATGCACTTTTACAAGGCTGGAAGGTGAGATTGGTCCAACCTGCCCTTGTCCATGTGAATTTGGACGGGGCTCCATAGACTGTAGAAGCCTTGAAGGTTCAAAGTGATCCTTCAGGAAAAGTAGTCAGATACACACTCAAAGAGTAAATAGCAGTCAGGTCTTCCTGGAGGGGAAGCGCCAAGAAAGTGGGAGAAGTTTCAGGTCCATCCATGAAAGGAAGCCCCGAGGCCTTCCTAATACTTGAGGAATATATGCCAAGACCACTAGAACAACAATGAAAATGAACATGGACCTTTACCCCATGTGCACGCATGCACACACACTCCAAACCATTTCCATGTTTACAAAGTACTCCTCAGGGCCTCTCTAGTTTAAGATAGGGCAGCAGAAGTAGCATGAATCCTTTTCCTGTTTCGGTTACAGCAGGTGGGACTGTTACTGTGGCTCTGTAGCTCTCAGCAACCTCCACATACAATTGCTTTCATTGGTTAATAAGTCAAGACCTTTCATCTTTGTGCTTCAAAGTGGTGACTTATACCTTCTTTTTAGTGTATCCATCTGCCTCGCTCCCCTGTGCTTCGGGCCAGCATGAGGTCAGAAGGGATCTTTGAGCATAAGCACTCTAAGAGCATGTCATTGGAATAGTGGGCAAGATGGTTACTAGCTATTGGGCAGGTACCCTACGCAGCCTTTAAGCAAAGGGGTGCTTTGCATCCCAGGCAGGACAGTGTTGGATGCCATCCTGCCACAATGGTATGTAGTTTAGAGCTAGTGAGTTGTTTGCTTTGGTGATTTCCTATTTAATAAACACATGGGAAACAAAACTTCAGATAAGGCAGATACACAAATAGTCAATCTCTGAGCCTGTTGGAAGGGGGAATGGGTTGACAAGGTGTGCAGCTTCATATTAAGACACAGCAGAGCTTGAGGTCCCAGAGGAAATGAAACAGCAGCAGAGGAGTATAGGAAGGCCTCTGAGAATAGGGATGAGCAGGGTACACAGAGAGAGAGAGACTGTGGAAGCAGTTCCTCCATGGAACAGAGCACAGATGGAGAGAAGGGAGCAGCCATGGGTTAAGAGGGTGGCAGCCAGAAGCTGTGTGTGTGTGTCAAGAGAAGAAAAGAGTCTAGGGAAAGTTACAGAGGGGAGCACAGAACCCCATGACCGGAAGCACTGAGCCCAGGAGTGAACTCGTAAGGAAGTTGGGGTTTGGGATAAAGTTGGCGTTTTCTTACTCAGTAATGCACCCAGGAGGAGAGGCAGGTGAATCTCTGTGCACTGCAGTCCTGCCAGGTCTATATAATAAGATTCTGTCTAAAAGAATGGGAGGTGATAGGCCCTCCAGACCAACCTGAATAAATCATCAGTGTAAACTATTACTGGTATCTTCTCAGAGTCGCCTAAACACATGGCCCATGACTCTCATGGTGGCACTGCTTTGCAGGGGGAGATAAATAATCCAAAGTCAGGGTTATGCCAGTTTGGGGAGTGTCACGTATCCATTCAAGGACTGGTGTATCAGTTGGGGTCAGATGAAGGGACATGGTGTCAATGCAGACAAAAGAGGAGCGTCTCCAAATGACTGTGCTCTCTGTGGGTGCTGCAGACGAACTGCAATGACTTTTTCTCCTCAGAGAAATCACAGTTTTATTCTGTGGCGGAGACCTTTTTACCTCCTGTCCTCTGGCCGTGCCCCCCTTCCAGCAGCCACCCTCCTGCAGCCTCTTTTTAAAAATAGACTTTCATGCATGAAGAAGCATCATAATGTAATACTGGTCTTATCTGCACACTTACCCAGCAGGCATTTACAAAAGACAGTGGACGAGTCTTCTGTATCTCCAGGGCCCACAGAGGTGGCACATTATCTTTTAAGACATTCTCACCTGGGTCTGGCCAGACAGGACCCCAACGGGGCAATTAGCCCTGATCAGAGCTGCTCCCTGGGAAAGGTGCCGGTCCCTCTGCCTTTGCCCTTCATCACTCCACTGCTCTTCTCTCTAGATAAATGTTCCGAGAGGAGTGTCTTAAGGACCCAGGGAAACCTGTGGGGTTATTATGGTTCATTTGGTAGATGAGAGGGATCTGTAATTTTCCGTTGTATATTTGTATGCACAGAGATGTGATGAAGACAGCTTGTGGCCTCTTTTGAGTTCCAGATGTCTTGTGAGTGGATAAACAAAACAGCCTTTTCCTCAGACATCGTGTTGGCTGCTGATGCCATCTTCCCCAAGCAGCCATTTTGTGTTGAGAGTTCTTCTCTGGTTGTGTAGGAACGAGAAGTCTGTCCCTTGGATAAGGATGTGCAATCCAAGGAGGTCTGCCTTGTCTTTCCAGAGATGTTGAGATAGCTGCATCTGGATGTGCTTAGACTGTTTGGTTAGACTTAAGCAAAGATGGAGGTTCCTTTTTTGTGCCGGTTGAAGTGTGTGTGTGTGTGTGTGTGTGTGTGTGTGTGTGTGTGTGTGTGTGTGTGTGTGTGTGTGTGTGCATATACACACATGCATTTGTGTGTTAGGGAGTACTGGGAGGGTGACTTTCAAACAGTTTAAGGTCCAGCCCTGATTCACAAATCATCCATTTCAGGGTGCTAATTCCATTGTCCATTGAGTTGGTAAATCTTTTCTTATAGTGACTTGTAGTAGGCTGTGAAGAATTCGTTCTGTATTTTCTTCCTTTTATATTTTTTTGTGACCGTTTATGATGTTGCATGATTTTAATCCTAGCACCCTGGAGGCAGAAGCAGGAGGATCTCTGTGAGTTTAAGACGAGCCTGGTCCGCAGAGCAAGTTCCTGACCAGCCGGGGTTATTTATATACCCTGTCTTTGAGAGAGGGTATATAACCTTTTTGTGTGTATGTGTGTCTGTGTATCTCTGTGTATGTGTGTGTCTTTCTGTGTAATATATATGTCTTCGTGTGTCTGGTGTTTGTGTATATGTGTGTGTGTAGGGCAGAAGGCAACCAAACATCTTCCTGGGTCCTTCTCCACCTTAATTTTTGAGACAGGGTCTCCCACTGAACCCTGAACTCTATAATTCCCCTGGACTAGCTGCTACAAAGCCCAGGATGTCCCCTCAGCTCTGCAGTACAGATGAGCACCACTACACTGTGCTTCTTACCTGGAGGGACAGGGATCTAGGAGGATTTAAGATTCTTTTATATTGATTTTTTTTTTCTGCCTCTTTTGTATGGGCATGTGGTGTATGAGTGTCCCTTGCTTAACCCTTGTGATATATCTAGAAGCATTAAGACCGGGCCTTTCTCTTACAACAGCAATGTGTCCTCTTCAAAACAGGAATCTTTATATACTTATTCCAAATAGCTTTCCCTTGCTTTGTGTATTTTCAAAGGGCTCACTGTGGACTCAGATTCAGACTCTGGCGTTTTTCTCTAAATCTCTTTGTGGTGATAAATCTTTGGCCTTTGAAAGTGGCTGTGAGTTTTGGAAACCATCACCAACCTTAACTCCAGATGACACGTGGCCAAGATTGAGTGTGCTGGTAACGGGACTAGTTATCTTGCATGACTTGAGAACAAACCAAAGAGAACATCCTCCCCCCAAACCTCCCTCCCTCAAGTCCAAATCTCGTTAAGCAAAGCAGGGGCCTTCTACAGTGATGCCCTTGAAGGGGACAATAAGCATTTGGTGTCTAATCTCAATGTGTTCCTTAGTCATCAAGATGGAGATGGCATTGGATGGATCTTAGCTGTACATTAGACATGGAGCCAAGCCAGTTGACACCGAATGAAATGTCAGGGTCAGTTAGTAGAAACTGGCAATGGAAAATTTGCCCTTTCAGAGTAGCTGCTACGGGTTAGCTGGGGCTGAGTTAGGGACAGCCACCCTGAGTGCTTCGTCACTCATCCCTTCCCCGTGGTCCTGGGCAGTGATTCACTTGGCCATACACTGTGGCAGTCACACCCCTTCATTGACTGCCCTAGCTGGGTGCAAACAACCCAGAGTTCAGGCCCTACTGGGCCCTGGAAGTAGGTGCAAGTTCACGTCCTACCCCGGGGAAAGTCAACCTGTTTGCCCTGGGAATGACACAAGAGATAGGAATCTTCCATCTCATTGTTAAACTACGAAAGAAAAAATCCACTTGGTGCCACATTGGCTCTGGTATTTCACAGAGCCTTAAAGTTTTGGAGCTGGCTGCAAAGACAGGTAGGTGGAGGTTTGTGGGGATATTTTCAAATATAATCAAAACAATCAGAGATATCAGAGGACAGATCCACCTCCTCCTGTCTTTGTTTCTTTTGTTTTGTTTTTTCTAGACAGTTTTCTGTGTAACAGTCCTGGCTGGCCTGGAACTTGCTTTGAAGACTAGGCTGGCTTTGAACTCACAGAGATTCTTTTGCCTCTGCTTCCCAAGTGCTGGGACTAACAGTGAGCCATGGCTTCTTCTACCTGCTGCTCTGTCTTTCTATATCTGCCTTAAATACTTTCTTCGCTTAAGGCGTGACACCACTACTGCCATGCCTGGGAGCCTGGAACTCCTTCTGTAAACTAAGATGACCTCAAACTCAGATTGGATTAAGGGTGTAGGTCACCAATCCGGGGATATTCCCTGTGCTGGGAATATCACTCTCTGATCTTCCTAGACTGACTGTGGGTAGATCCCATCTGATATCTCTAAATGTTTTTATTATATTGGGAAATATCCCCACAGAGGTTTTTTGTTTGTTTGCTTGATTGGAAAAAATAAAAAAGAAGCCACATAAGTTAATACACATCTCCTTTTTGTTTTTAAAATGTACTCATTTATTTTTGAGACAAGACAGAGTATTGTTTTGTAGCCCAGGCTGGTCTCGAACTAGCGTGTTACTCCTGTCTTGCCTGTGTGCCACTGTACCTGTGTAGGTCTTTCTTTTTTGTCTTTTTTCTTTTAGCAGGGTCTCTTGTGGCCCAGGGTACATGAAGCAGACTGTGTATTCAAGGATGATCTTGAACTTCTGATCTTCCTGACTCCACTTCTCTGGTGCTAGAATTTCAGGTTTATGTAGTGTTGAGTCTCTCAGCCAGGGCTTCCTGCATACTAGACATGGGCTCCATCACTGTAATGCATCCCAGCCATCATCTCTCTTAAGAAGACCTCTTCCAAGCTTGTGGTTTGTCCCAGAAAGTAATGGTATAGTTCTCAGATGTGAGGGCTGCAGAATACAGCCCCCAGCACACCAGATGTACTGTCCAAATAGCAGGACTGGGAGAGGAGCAGGGCCCTAGAGGTGCCAGGTACCTGATAAGAACACCCACGGGGTGGATAACCTGGGTGCACACATGCTAGGTATTCACCTGCCTCTATGAGGTACTGAAGGCTGTGTCCTCAGGATTCTTGTAACTCCCGCAGTGACAAGAGGCCACAGGGTCACTGAGACCCATCTCTTTAGACATGGTTCTAAGAACCGTGTCATTGCAATGAAAATGGCTCCCGGTGCCTGGTGAGCCTCTGACTCCAGTCAGCCTTGAGCAGGGTTCCTCGGCAGTGCTGCCTCTGTCTTCCCAGTCTGAGTGATGGGGCAGAACACAGCTTCTCAAGGGGACTGGGGATTAATGAGCTGACATTTGAAAACTGCTTGGGAGATGAATTGGAAGTGCTAAGTATTACTGTTTCTCGAGGAAGTCTCAAAATAACCTCGCTGAAGCTTCCTAATAAATAACTAAACATGGAGAGTGAGGGGGAAATTTCAATCGTCTGGAGAACATTTGTCTTAAGTACTTTTCTCTTGAGTGGAATGGAGGTGCCCGAGGTGCCGGGAGAGCTCTGAAGGACATTTATCTGCCGATGTGGCATGGCCCACAAAGGAACAAATGGGGAGTCACAGAGGTTGCAAACCTGCTGGGATGCAACGCTCCTCCCTAAACTCCAACCCCACAATGAATCTGGGCAACAGCATTGTGTGTCCCCACTGTGAGCCCCTTCCCAGGGGTTTTCTGGTTTCCCTAAACTATTTCTACCCACAGTGTTCTCCCGCCTTCCTGTTCCAGCACTTCCGTCTGCTGCCATCAAGTTAGTCCTTGGGTCTAAACTTCTGCTTCAGCTTGCTCTCCAGTCCTAGACAAGAGAGGCAGCAATGGTGTATGGGTCATCGATTCTTTCTTAAATTGGCTCGGTCCCATGAGGCTTTCCTGTCTTCAGCAGTTGCAGTCCTCTGGGGCTTTGACCCTTTTGTGTGGTCAGATTTTCCACAGAGCTCTGTAGACAGCACTAGGAGAGGCTAACACCTGGGGCTCCTGAAACCTCCATCATGGCGGGGGTGGGTGTTGTGAGTGGTGGCCCCCATCCTTGAGCCACCCCTCTTATTCCTTCCTGTCCTAATAATTTAAAGAAAATTATCTTGATTCCTTTGGTACAGTTCATAAGTAGTGTCGTATCCCCTGCCCCTCTTCACAGATTTAAGAGCCATACAAAGCCTGAAAGCTGCTAGAGCTGCCTGAGACTACACACATTTCCGTCAAATGCCTTTAGAAGCAGGTCTGTGGGAACTGGAATGATGGTTCGTCAATAAGAGAGCTGCCGTGCAAGCAAGAGGGGTCTGAGTGCAGATTATCCAGCACCCTAGTATAAGGTGGGCATGGCCGAACATGTGTGTGACTCCAGTGCTCAGACTGTAGGATTGGAGAGACAGGCAGATCCCAGGAGTTGATTGGCTGGCCAGCCAAGGTAAACCAGTGAGCTCCAGCTTCAGTCAGAGACCCTGTCTCAAAAAATCAAATGGAGCACCGTGAAGGATGACATCCCAACCTTGCTCTGGTCTTTGCACACGAGTGCCCACACACTAATAATGACACACCCACCCACAGACCTATGTGAGTGAGCATCTATACACACACGAACATCTATGCATAAGAAAATGGTGCAAGTCGGTGGCATATTCCATGTTTCTGGGTCTGCAGCCCTGCACATTGCCTGGGATTTGGAGCAGACATTACAGTTCCTCAGGTCAGCTTCCCCTCCACCCAGAGGTGGGGGATGGGCGCCAGCCCCTCCAGCCAGTGGATGAGTGCTTCCGCTCTTGGCTTCCATTTTTGTTTGGTGACCAGCACCCTGGAACACTGGTCAGTTTTGAGCCCTTGAGGCTATTACCATTCTTTCCAGGGAAGGACAGAGCCCTGCATGCTGTCCTATATGGAGTCAGTTCCAGCACCAGAAGTGGGTCAGCCAACCTGGCACATAGATGCATTCTGTAGAAGTCAATACTCTGTGGTCCTTGTCACATTGGTCACTTGATCTTAAATAAGTGGTGATTGGAGTACAGGGGCCTACTGTACTTCAGTGTCTCAAAGGAACCTGAACCCCAGGGCTGTCACACACCTTATGTCCCTGGTGGTCAAGGGCAGTTTCTTTAGTGCCACATGGCTCCAGAGCTAGCAGAACATGTTGGCCCTTTAGTTCCATGTTTTCTTAGCTTGTCTTTAGCTCTGTAGCTATAAAAAAGAAGAAAAAAAATACAGACCTAAGCAATTAAGCAGCAATTTAATTAAAACCAAAAATTTAGATGAATTTGCCAAGTCTTCAAGAGGCATCACTACCCCAAGAGGTGACCATGTGAGGAAGAGACAGGGGTTCCCTTACTGTCCAGCCCTTAAGTGTGATGCGGTGAGGGTCTCTCGTGTGGCCTGGCTTACAGGAGGCATGTGTCTCTGTCGATTTCTGAGGGAGAGAAGTAGATGTGTTGGGACGGACTAACAGCTCCTGCAATCTTTCTCGGAGCATTTAAAGGACAGCTCCTGACAGTTCATCCATGGTTACAAGATTTTTCTTCTTCAGAAAGCAAAATCCCATAAAAGTTGTACAGCACATATGCATGACTTTGAAGAGCTGGGCTGAGCAGATAGTATAGTTGGCAGCAGAGGGCTGAGGGCTTGTGTAGTCAGTCTTCCTTCATCCATACTAATTTCCCCAGATCAGACTGCTTGGTAATCAATACAAAGTCTGTTAGTCCATGGCACATCCCTTATCTAACAGATATTTGTGAACATCTCTGGTGCTGGTCCTGGGATGCTTAATGGAAGTAACAGACCATTGGCCAAATGCTTCCATGGATCCTATGTCAATAATTTTACTTCTCAAGGCCGATGGGAAGATGCACAGTCATCACTGTTTTCTTTTCACTCAAGGAAACTAGCCGCCCTGCAGAGCCTTCCCAAGAGTACACAAGTGAGGAGTAGGCGGCGTAGGATTTGAACCCCAGAGTGTAAGGCCACGATGGGTTCCGATCTCAAAGCCTATAGCCACAGAATTACTGTGAGCTGCTTTGCTCCTGGAAAGTGAGAAAGAACAAGCAGGACTCCTGTCTTCTTGTTCCTGTTTATCTTAGAGAAGTTATGATTCTCTCTGAACACAGAGTGGCTTTCCCAAGAACTGACCCCTTTAGTGGCCTTAGCTGCACTTGAACTTTGTACTCAGCAGCCATGTGTTAGCCACTTTCTGGAGATGTTTGGAGGATTTTAAAGTGACACTGTAGAATGTCTTAAAAATAATTACTCAACACTTCATTTGGCTTAATTTTGGACAAGGTTTGGGGGTCAGCATTAGAACTGAGTAACCCATGGGGTCTTTGGCCCAGGACTCTGGGATCACTTTGCAATCAGGTGCCAGAAAGATTGGTTGGAAAGGTAGCTAGAGCCAATTCCATTAAGACCTGGGAGGATTTGGGGATTTGCAATACTTGGAGAACTCACTCAGGTACCTGGTGCCCTCCAGTTCACAGAGTTCTGCTCCTGTGGATACTGGGCTGTAGAGCAGAAGAAGCTGCTAGATTAGTCATCTAAATGCTTCCATTACTGAGTTCAGATATAGCAGCTCATCTCAGGGGGAGGAGAGAGGTACTCTGACTCTTTAGAGCCAAGAAGGATACAGATGTTCCTAGAAGAGGGTTACTGCATTGGGTGTGGAGCTGTGGCCTCTGGGTCACCTCTGATGTGACTCCAAAGCCTACAGTTCTGAGATGATGTAGATTCTGCTCACCTCCCAGTTAACCAGTCCTCTCAAGATCTGGTTGAATTTATCAGGATGGTAAACTGGTAGGATATCTGGGGCCCACTCAGAGCCTATGGCTTTTTTTTTCCTTTGCTCTGTGTAATCAAGGCAAGTAGATGGCTCTGAAATCCTCTGGGGCCAGAGTCTGCCTCCCATCCAGCCCCCAGAAAGGAAGGCACGGGGAGATCTCATGGCCTGAGGTATCAGAAAACCTCAGATTCATTCAGATTCCACATTCCTTTCGTTTATGCTCTGCAGCTAATTCTGTTGGGCAGACAGAGAAGACTCAATGCATACTTGTTTAATGAATAAATTCTGGCCGCCTTAGCTAAGTGCTTTTATCTCCCTGTTTCCTCATCTGCCCTCTCCTGTCTGAGAAGAGCAGTGTGAAGGGAAGCTTGTGCACACAGAAGTCCCTTGCCAGTGCACACAGGCCCAAGTCCCAGCATCAGGTCATGTAGCTTCCCTCCCTGTTCTGCAGGCAGAAAGGAGTGGCACATGGCCCGAGGGATTGGAACCAGAGATTGGAACCTGGACTTCTCAAGCCTGCAAAATGCCCACCCCACCCCCTTTCCTTCCCTGAGCGGATGGCTGCAGCCACGCTTGTCACTGTCCGAGATTGCATTGGCCACAGGAGATGTGGATGATTTTTCCATTTGGTCCTGATGTTTATTTCATGCCCATCAATATCAGCCTGTATTAGGACAGATGAGGTTCTTATTTACAGGCTGCGCATTTTCACACTTGGTAATTATAAACCCTTCCCCTGTTGGGTCAGAGTCGTGCAGATCCATTTTGGCAATTAGCAGTTTAGTATTTGTTTAATGGGAATGCAAGAGACTGTTACAGCACATCAACGCTCCCCTAATGATGGGCCTCTCTCCTTTTGAGCTGGCAGGTTTGGGCCTTTTTCACGGTAGGTGAGGCCTGATGGGAGAGGTTGGAGACAGGGAGAAAGGAGCATTCAGTAGCCTGTGTGCCACTCCCCTCCCCCAGAGCCCACTTGCGTGCATGCATGCATGCATGCACGCACACACTCAGCAACCAGCCTTGAAAACGGGTACTGGATTACCAGAGCACAGCAGCCGCTGCTCAAAGGAACAAGGAACGTCACAGGAGAGGCCGAGAGGCATTAGGCCAGATGCCATTTCCATGTGACAGCTGTTGGCCTGCAAGATCCAACTGCTTCTCCCTCAACAGCTCATGCCCAACCTTTCTCTCACCTCCTCCCTTTCTTCACCTCTTCTCCACGCCCTGACTCAGATCACCTTAGAGAAAACCTTCTGCCTCCTCTCTGGGTGGTACTGAAGGTGAGGGCTTTGTCTGCACAGCTGACAGGGAACACTAACTCCAACTAGAGTCTCAGGGAGCAGACTCCTGCTGTCCCCTCTCTCTGAAGATGGATCTTCCTGTGACTGTCCCCCAAGGGCAAGTGGATCCTGTTAGTGGATGTTCTTTGGTGTTCCCCACTTTTTAGTGGATATGTATGTGTGATCATGTTCATGACACAGAAAGAGAATTGCTCAGAAGGGCAATGAATTGGGCCAGCTTCTCTTAAGATGAGAGTATTCTGAACCAGGGACTCAATGGCCACAATGCAAGCCTTCCTGGCAGCCCTAGAGTGGGAGACATGGTATATTTATAGTGCTCATTGGCCCTGTAGACTCTCACAGGCTAAGCCCTGGATTGACTTCAGGACTCCTTCCTGCCCGGTCCCAGTGATGCGCTTGTAGAATTTTGCCTGTCTCAAAGAAAGAAAGCCCTAAGTCTCCCATTCCTTCAGTTCTTCAGCTGTTCCCCACGTCTCAGCCACCCCTTTAAGGTTACCTAATCACTTCTGACTGTTTGGGGAGCTTTTAAGGTAGTATTTGTCGGTTCATCCAGAAGATGGATGAACCATCCTAAACTCTAGGAACTTAAGAAAATGGAACAGTAAGAGGAAGCAAGAGCTTAGGTGTGATATGTCAGGCAAGTCACTTCGTCTCAGCAGCTCTAATTTCTTCAGCCTATAAAATGGGTATGATAGTCTGTACTGCAGAGCAACTGCAGGAACTGAAAAGCTGTGAATTGCCCTTTCAGCTGTAGTAAGTGGTCACTATTATAGCCATCTCTTCTTATGTTTATGGGGGAGACACATTTTGTAAGTAGACTCTACATTCAGGCCAGCTGAACAGGGGGCCTTGCCTGTCGGAAAAGTGCCTCAAGCCAGGAAAAGGTTACCTAGAAACCTCATACCCTTCAGGACCCCAGACACATGTCCTTTTGTTGCATTTCTAACTCCTGTCTGGTGAACTTCTGGGTTTGGTTTTACGTAAAATGGAAAAGTGAACATGAGGGTTAAAAGCACAAAAGTAAGAAAAATAGGACCTGATAGAACACAGTCTTGCTTGTGAGGGTAGAATATTCTAGCCAGGAAACTGGAGAGCCTTTAATGAAGAGTTTGGGAAATATACTGACTGCTGCGAACTGAATGCTAAAGATGTGACTAAAACAGCAAATTTTATGTTATATGTATTTTACCACATTTTAGAAAAAGCATGTAGAAGAAACCAAGAGGTGTCTTTTCCTGCTATTCAGTGGAGATATGAGTGTCAGTCAAAATCACTAAGTTCTGGGGGCTTGTGTAAGCTAGAGTGTTGCACTTCTGGAATGGGCAGTATCTGACAACAGTGGCTAGATCAGAGGTCCTGGGAGTACCTCCATGGTCTGAAACCTTCCAGGGTGAATGCACAGAGAAGCAGCAGAGTTCTCTGGACTGCAGCTTGGGAGGCAGGAACCTAGATGGGGTAGTTTGGATTCCTGAGACCAGCATCAGAGTCACGGGCCCTTGCCAACTCTGGGATTACCAGTGAGAAAATTGGGCCTCAGAAAATTAATGATAATCTCTTTCTCATGTGCTGATTTGAAGGCCAAGGCTATGATTATCTCTGGGAATATTAGGGGAAGAGGAAGCTGGTGTTATGTTGTCTTAAAAGCTCTGAGTTTGGGCTAGAGCTTTAACAGTCATGGTGGGTGCTTGTGTGGCATGCAGGAGTCTCTATCCCTAGCACCTACCGAACTAGGAATAATGTCAGAGGCCTATAATACCGGCACCCAGAAAGTAGAAGGATCAAGAACTCATGGCCATCCTGGGCTATCTAAGGGTTCAAAACCAGCCCAAGCTACGTGTGAGACACTGTCTCAAAAATACAGGTCTAGGTCCTTCTGGCTACTTCAGAACAGAATCCTGAAGCTGACTAAGACCAGAACAAGAAACAGGATGCATGCTGGTCCCTGTGTCCAGCATCCCACCTCTAGGTAGCTCACTTCACTAATACCAGCTAGCTTATTTTTAAGATACCTGCCATAAATAAGGCCCCTCCCACTACATTTAACCATTTAGACCCGTGGTTCTCTGCCTTTAAGAACACAGATCACTAGGAAGCCTAAGAGGCCTTCTGCAAAGTTCCCTATAGAGTGAGGGTGTGGTATAAGCAACCTTATCAGGCCAGAGGGTTGGCTTAGGCAACAGGTGTTTCACTAGCCATTCTGGTGCTACTGGGAACGCAGGTCAAGGCTAAAACTACTGATGTAAATTGCAGCAAGAATTTAATGGGATTTTCCAGGCTGTCCCCTTTTCTGCATTCCCTCACACCCCACCCCTGTTAGTGGTTAGCACAGACATCACTGTGCCCCCTTAGCACACTGAGAAGGTCAGTTTCAGGAAATGACATAGTGGCCTTAGGTTTATGGCAGGAGCCACTTTAGTCTAGACACGGTGGTTGGAGCAGAAATGACCCACACTTGACAAGCCCAGGTTCCGGCACTATGTCCGAGGTGGTCTCGCCACAGCAAAACAGCTTCAGAGCCTTGAATTTATAGAGCATAGTAAGGCCTCTAAACCCAATGTACTATCATATCACCAGGCCTCCATTAACCGGTGTTGATTTAAACTAACTCTTAAAGCATCTGTGTGGGAGCAGGAAGAGAAGGCAAAGCATTTGTTCTGGGGGGCATTGGAATTTTTCCCCTCCTTGAATCCGGCCAGTTGATTTAAGGATGATTTGAAGTGCGGTTTCCTGCTTTTCTCTTGATAGATATGATGTGTGGGTGTGTGTGCTGGTGTCCCAGGAGTAGTAGGGGCATGTTGACCACAGCAAAGCTCTGGAACAGCCTCACAGAACAGTTTTCAGTGGGGAATTTGATGCTCTCAGATGTTGTAGGCTCTGTCCTGTTCACACTCTCCCCAGCATCCTCTCCAGCCTGCCCTCTGCATCCTCTGAGGAATCCTTACCCTTGGATCTTAGAGACCTGCTCATACAATCCCCTCCTTTGTCTGTTCCTACCAAGGGATGGAGAGGGAGATGCTGTGAATCTGGGATGAGAACCTGGGTCCTTCCTGGGCTCTGTGCAAAATTCCAGTCTTGATCATCTGCCCCTGACTCCTGCTGAGTCAATACCAGCAACTCTCCTGGGAACAAGTTTCCTGTATCCTCAAATCAGGTCACCTGCCTTTCTTACCTGCTCTCCACCCTGAGGAAGCAATTCTGCCAAGTCCCAGGCAGAGCAAGCAGTCCAGAGAACTGAGGTTGGCTAACCAGACAAAGAAAACTGTGACTTCCCCTTTCATGGGTGTCTCTGCATTGTGATTTCAAAGGCTGCTTGCTTGTTCAGGCACCAGGAGCTGGGCAAGTAAAGTCAAATTTTGGATACAGTCAACACCGTCTGACCACTTCAATCACCCAGCAAAACTATCTGAATGTTCATGGTACTCATTTGATGAGAAACTTGTTACCATCTTCTCTCGGCCTTCTTAGGACCTTGGTCTTTACCCTTGCTTCTGGGTCAAGACTTAAAAGCAGAGATCCTTACACACTGTAATACCCGTGTCCATCTGAAAGTTTCTATTTGCAATATGGAACCTGGTGGTTTAATTCTTGGTCCTCATCTTCCCTTCTTGCCTTTGTTTGCTCTTTAGTGTTATTTAAAACTCCATCTTGTGAATGCAAGGTGTTCTCTTCGAGTTATTTATTTACTTGTTTTTAGAAACAGGGATTATGTATGCATTAGCTGGTGCCACAAGAATGCCATGTGACAAACTGCAGAACCTGGTGGGAGACAGTGGCTGCTGTCTTAGGGTACACTGGGTGTTTACTGATCTTACTGATCTCAACTGTGTCTCAGTTGTGAAACATGGGAAAAGTTGCCCTGCACCCTGTGTGCTGCATCTTTTAACAGGCCAACTCAAGCATGCCCCTCTCATGTGATGGCCAAGGCTAGACCCCTAACAAACACACCTTTCCAGCTCATTTTATTGGCCAGGTCTTATTCAAAGGGATAGGAATTAGGCTTCTTTTCTTAGGGGACAGAAATTACAAATTTACTGGGTGTTGGGTCATTTATGTGACCTGTCCATCAGGGCTGTGAGACCTGCTTCTTGTTTATATATAGGCTGATGTTTTGCAAGTAGGAAGTGCCTGGTCCATGCAATGTGTGTAGAAGTAAATGAAGTTGCCTCTAGCTAGATTTTTAGGTTAAGATTGGGTTGACCGCCTAATGTGGAATGTTAGCAAATGTTTCTCTGTTGTAAGGAAAGTTTGCATCATTTAAGATTGGGTTGACCTCCTAATGTGGAATGTTAGCAAGTGGTTTTTTTTTTTTTTTTTTTTTTTCTCTTGTAAGGGAAGTGTGCACATCATGCAGGCTACACTAGATTCGTTTTGTATTAGTGTAGGGGCAGGTTGATTGACATTAAGAAACCATTGTTCTCGTCATCTTCTCTATTGCTGGCTCCACTGTGAATTCCTCCAGACGTTAGATGATCAGAAGCCCCGAGAAGAAGTGCCAATAGAGAAGGAAGCTCTGGCACACTCAGGCTCCCCAGGGGACTTTGATCATATGTGTTGGATAGGAATGTACTTTAGAGGAGAAAGCAGCCTCTGACAAGTGTCTTTAACCTCTTTGTTCTGGACTCTCACTATTTACAGTAAGGCAGGGAAAGAGGCCACAGGCCAATAGGAGTTCCTGTGAGATCTTGGGCCTCTCAGTAGGTACACAAGCCCTGGGGTTCCCTGGTTCCCTAAGGGGTCTGTGAACCAACCACCTCTGGGCAAATCTGATATGTATAGTGGCCCAAGAGACCATCAGTTCTTCTCTTCCCTGGGAGAGTTCCTAGAGCCTTCCATAGCCAGAAATGCACATGCCAAACTTTCTGGTCTCAAGTCAAAGAGTGTCCCTTCTCAACTGTTTGACCTGAAAGTTCTATGACCTTGCTTTTTATTCTAAAGATAGAGCACTTAGGAAGACGGGGCTTCATGTGACCCTGCCTTGGGTCATTACTAGAAACTTATCATGGTTAGAATAAGCTTTTCTCCCAGACCAGGTTCACATCAGGGCATGGGACAAAGCTACCTATGGTTGAGATACCTTGTCTTCTCTCTTCTCTCCCTTAGGGGATTCACAAGACTAGTTAGGCCTGCAGGTGCCTTCTCTAATACAAGGAAATCTGTGAGGTAACATGCAAAGACATTACCCACACAAAACGTTGATTATAAGGTCCAGGGGTCATATCCCTCAAGTAGTATTTCACAGGGTCAAAAACTCCACAGCTCGAAGCCCTCAACTCCACAGCCATTCCTTTTCAGCCCTTCCATCTCCTTTGCGAGTTTCAGATGCACAGCTACGTACAGGGCTCCTGTGGGACAGAGAGGCCAAGATTGCTACCAGTCAGCTGGCTCTGGCTCTGACATCCAGTCATCGAAACTGTGCCTCTCATTTCTCCTTGACAGAAACTTGCACAAGCTGCTTCTGTTTGATACTCATAGAACCGTGAGAAACAGGCCTGCATGTGAGGCCGCCGGTTTTCATTCTGTTAAGTCTTTGTGTATTCAAATACTCCTGGTTTCGGCTCTTGCTGTTCTGCCAGATTTCCATCACATTGATGGCTTCTCGGAATTAATAAGTGTTTTGCAACCACTGAAAAGTCCCCTCAGCCCCCACCACTGGGACTTAGCCATATTGATCCCCCCCACACACACTTTCTCTCTCTGTCCGGCTACTTCTTAGATGTTGTATTTTGTAAAGTGTTAATAGAATTCTTCTTGCACCCTGACACTTTATCTATTCAGGAGGTCTTCGAAAGTTCCATTGTACAGCCGGACTGCAGAGGAAAGAGCCCTATTCTCTTCAACAATGCTTGCCCCAAAAACACACACACACATTCTCCCCCACGCTCACCAGGGTGGAGGGAATGTGGAGGCTACAGAAGAAAGCAGGCAGACTTAGCAAGGACAGGCAGGGAGCCAATTACACACTGCTGAAAGATGGTTTTGAAAAAAAAAAATTAATTCAAAGTATTTATTTCCTACGGGGATCTGAGTTTCGGTACCAAAACATGGCCAACACAGAAGGAAGGCTGTTTTCTTCACTGTTAGGCATTTTCAGTTCAAGATCAGGATTTGGCAAACATCTCAGAAAGTGTAGAGATGGGCGCAAAGAAGCAGATGCTACATTTACCTGCAGTCTCCACAGGCCTTCCCCCCAACCCAAACCCGCACCCCAGGCATCTGAATTCTTCTGGCATCCCAAGGTCTGAGTCTGAGATGCCATATGCTGAAGTGTGACTGCTCTGTGTACAAACACACCAGTGCTTCTTAAGGTGGCTTGCTTGGGTGGTGTATGGGAGGCGTATGGCCTTAGCAGGTGTCTGGGGGACTCCTGAAACCTGCCAAGACACGAATCCAGGAACAGTTCAGGCCCTGTTCAAGTGATCTCTAACTTAGCATTACCTCTCCTGCCAGCTGGTGCCTGGGAGAGAGGGTGGGGAGGAGGGCAGCTCCATGCTTCAGGGCTGTCCTCCCCTCAGCAATTGACAGCAGGAGTTGGGGGCACCAGAAGGGGAAGGCCCCAGGAGCCTGTTTGTTCAGCCTGGGTTGCTTAGCAACAAAGGGGGCCCTGCCTCCAGAAGGGATTTTTTAAGTGAGGCAGAGCTCTTCCAGACTGGCTTGCCTACCTACCTCTCCCATTCTTGCCTGGACTTTGCTTTTCTCACTATTGTATGTGATAGGATCTAGAAAAATAGATTCAGTTTGTCCAGAGGCACCATTTTAAACCTTCTGTCCTTGCTTCACCCAGGAGTGAGACCTGGGATTCCTCTTCAGGTGGCTTAGCTGAGCCCCCCTCCCCACAGCTCACTTGTGAGCCTTTGAGCATAAGTGAGTGCTAAAAATCTTTCCAGCCACATACACACACCATACTGCTCCCCAAGCATAGTCCTCTGGCTAACAGTTTGTGTAGCCCGGTGTGTTGGTTTGTATTTCTGTCTCCAGTGTCCGATACAAACTGCATGGAGAGAGTGTCTGCTTCACCCTGGCGAGACAAGTTTTCTCTGGATAAAAGTGTGTGCTGTGGCCTAAAGGAGCAGATGTATAAATAAAGGGAGTGGGTTCTAAAGCAGTATCTAGCTGTCTCTTAAAATCAATGTGGATTCCTTCTGCGAGAAATGCCCAAGGGCTTGCAGGGCTTGAGAGAAGATGGACAGAAGCTGTTCTGAATACTTTCTTGAGTGCCTTGGAAGAACCCGGAGTGTCTGCAGCAGTGTGCTAAGGCCCCCCTACCAGGGCTCCACAAGCTGGAGAATTCTAACAACCCAAATAGGACACCATTCATATTCTTAGGCCCACCCTAATGACCTCATCATAATTTTAAAGACCCATCTTAAGGAGGGGAGATGACTGGTGACTAAGAGCATTTTGCTTGCATTCACAAAGGATACAAGATGGTGTCCCTGTCAGGCAACTCAAAACCACTGTGACTCCAGTTCCTAAGGATCCACCTTCTTTTGGTTTCCGCATACATGGTGGGCACACACACAGACACAGCTGCACACATACATAAATAAAAATCTTAAATCTTAGTCACCTATACTGTACTAGGAAATAGGACTTTTACTGATTGATGAGCTTTGAGGAAGCGCCGTCCAGGCAGTCAGAGAGGAATGGCAAAGTCTGTTGTTTATTGCTGAAAAAGATAAATAGAAGAGAAGTAAGCTAGGGCTCCCTTGCTTCATGAACTACTGGCCAGCTGTCATGGTGTAGTGACCTGGGTGGAGTATTTGCTATATTGTAATGTCATTTGTACATTGGAAAAGGGGGGGGAAATGTTCCACTGATAATACAATATAAATGGTTCTAAAATAGATATGAACTCTTTAAAAATTATTTTTAATTGTACGGGGATGGGCAGTGTATTTGATTGTGAATGCAGGTCCCACGGATACTCCACCACATATGCACACGCTAAAGGAATGTTAACTAAGGTTATGCCAAGTAGAGGGTTTTGTTTTGTCTGTTTTACAGACTTTCTCTATTTAAGCAACTATTACTTGGGGAATGGACCCCCCCCTCCTCCCTCCCACACAGTCTGTGTTTGGAATGTCGGTTAATGAAGACCACCTCCCTCCCCCCACACAGCGTGTGTTTGTAATGTTCTCTGGGTTTCATAAAAAGTCCTAAAGCAGCTTCTGTTCCTTTTCAGGTGGAGGATGCGATGCTAATGTTTGACAAAACCACCAACAGGCACAGAGGTAAGATGACCCCTTGCTCTCTCCATTCTCCCTCGGCCTCCAGCACTTCTCACCTCCTGCCCCATTGACGAAGGACATAAGGAAGTTGCAGAATCCAGCAAATAGACATTGTCATGTGTCAAAGGGCTATATCTTAATAACAGAGAGCCACCGTAGCACTATGAATCCAGGTATCAGAGAGTGCAAACCATCTCCGCTGGGAAACTCCAGCTGAAATGGGTAGCCATGCCTGGTGCGTTTCATTCAGTTTACTTTTCTCATCCTGGATCTCTTAGCCCCTTGCCAACCTCAGCACTCAGCGATCCTAGTGGAAATATTCACAGTAGGACTGTCAATTTGCATCGAAGGAGGTAGCTTAGAAAGTCAACCTACAGAATGAGCTAAAAGAGGTGGGAAAACCTTGTCTTGATTCTGTTCACTGATTACAGCAATTACAGATTTGAAACTGTCCCGTGGAGCCTCACAATGCTTAGGGGACATCTATACTTACTTGTTCCTCCTGGCCAATCATTGTTATAGAAAATGGGGACCACAAACCTTTGAAGCGATTTGTTCAATGTCTGAGCTTTGCTTAGGAGTAGATTCCTAGTGCTGAACAGAAAGGTCAAAGAGGACTCTTAGCAGCACCTGCCAGCAGACCATCTTAAAATTGTTGATTGAAATGGGAAAATGAGAAGAATCTAGAATGTCTGAGGTAAAACTCAGAGGACGTTGTGACTTAGTGCTTTGTGCTCCAGAAGTGCCATGTTTCTGAGGTTTCTGTTAGTGGAGTGCTAATGAACGGTGCTTTTGAGGAGGAGTGCCAGGAAAGGGTGTGGAGTATTCTCCAGTGAAAGTCAACCCAGAGAGCTGTTTCCTTGCTGGGCCTATTGGATTTAGATGTTTACCATTGCTTATATTCCTGATGTCACCTGTGATGTTACCCAGCACTGACTGAATCTCTTTCCTGTCTGGGACAAATAGCAGATTGAAAGGGAGGAAGGAGAGAAGGGGCAGAGGTGGGGAGAGATGGCTCATCCTGCCCTAGTATGCCTGGTAACCCAGCTTTCAGCAGCGTTCTCAAGACTGGAAAGTTGAGCGTTGGCTGGATAGGGCAGGGTGAGGAGCCAGAACTGGAGAGGTGGGGCGGAGGAAGGCGTGCCCGCGGTGTACAGTTTGTGATTCTGTCATCATCAGCATTATCTCTGTGGTGTTGCAGATGCCCGAGAACCACTCTGGGCATGGTGGTCACAGGCTTTTAGTCTCCTTAATTCAAAATGATGAGAAAGAAGGTCAATCTGGGCAATGCAGAGAGATTCTGTCTGAAAAAGTAAATGTCGAGGGTCTGGGAGACGAGGCAGGGGTAAGAGAACTTGCTGCTGTTTCAGAGAATAACGGTTCAGTTCCCAGCACCCACTTCAGGTGACTGGCTACTACCTATAACCTTTCAAGGAGAGGCAAGGCGTATAGCCTCCATGAGCATCCGTATGTCCGTGAATATATCCAGCACACAGACACACAGACAGGCATGTTTTTTTTTTTTTTTAAATGTGGAGCCAAAGCAATTTCCTGGTATCTCTCATAATCTGACCTCCACAGCCATCTCAAGAGTCACAGAGTTGTTGTGGCTCTGGGAGAAATGACTGCGTATTTTCACACCTTCCCTGTGTGTCCATTAATGAAGTCAAAGCAGGAAGAGTAATGACTTAGGGTTCTTAGTCCTGTGGTGAAACACTATGTCGAAAGCAACTTGGAGAGGAAAGGGTTTATTTCAACTTAAACTTCCACGTCAGTCTGTCATCCAAGGAACTCGGGGCCAGATCCGAAGCAGAGACCATGGAAGAACACTGATGGCTGACTTCTTTCTCATGGCTGGCTTAGACTACCTTCTTACTCCAGTTGCTTAGGGGCGGTACTGCCTGTAGTTAGCTTGGGTGCAAAACCCAACCAGGCAAAGCACTGACTTCAGTAGTGTTGTTTGTCAAGTGTAAGGCCAAGGGTAAGTGTGCATGAGTGTGAGCTCTTATGATTATTATCTTTACCATTTTGTGGTTAAGATACTAAGGCTCGGGAGAGGGAGATTCCCCACAAAGCTTCCTGCCCGAGGCTACCCATTCCAGACTCTCTTTCGGGGTGCGCCCAGATGGGAACAGGTTTTTCTGGGTGTGTGGTCCCATCCGAATGTGTTTCCCAGCAGTCAGTGTTAGAGCTCACAGTCCCAGAAGGTTGCTGAGCCATGTCATGGTACCTCTGTCCTTTCTTATTTATGTCAGGATCTGGATCAAATCCAGGGCCTGGAGCACAGTGAGTTACTTTCTAAGTTGTTTGTGTGCTCATGTGCATGTGTGCACCCACACGTGTAGGGCATGGAGAGAAGCTAGAGGTTGATGTCAGTGTCTTGACTACTCTGTTTTATTTACTGAGGTGGGGTCTCTCACTGACTCAGTTATCTAGCCAGCTTGCCTTGGGGATCTTCTTTCTCTCCCGGTAAGCTCATAGACAGACCACCACGTGCACTCATCTTTTATGTGGGTGGTAGGGATCCAAACTCTGGTCTTCATGCTTGTAGTGTTTTACCCACCAAGCTGTCTCCTCAGCTCATGGATTTCTCTTTTGAATATGGGTGGAAGAAAGTATTCCAGGGATGCTCGGTGGAATGCCTGGGCTTTCTACATCAGCATCTCTTCAACACTCAGCAGAGCAGGGACAGGTTTGTCCTCTTAAGGGTTCTGAGAGGGTCAACAACTTGTGTCATATGACTGGACGCTGGTAGAGGTGAGATTCAGCCTCAGAGGCCGTGCCTGGGGACATCCTCCCTTGCTTGTGAGGAACAGGGTATACCAAAGGAGAGAAAGACCAGACAGCCTAAGGTGAAGAGATGGGGCTGTGTTCCTTCTGTGAGTGGGAGTAAAAGCATTGTGGAGAGAAGGAAGAAGATCCCAGCAGCTCCAGGACTTCTTTGCTGGTCCTATTGAATCCAGACATCTGGTGGGCACTGGGGGCAGGAGAAGAGGCAGGGCCTCGTGTGTTGAGCATCCAGCTACCCTGCCAGAGATTAAAACAATTGTAGCAGATGCAGGACCGACTCTATGTATGATTTGTATCTCTGATGATGAATCTCAAGGCAACTGCAGAGATTGAAATGAAATGGGGCCCTTTAAATGCGGGACCCAAGAGTGCACGGGCTGCATAGCCGTGACTCTGGCCATGTCTGCTGCTTCATCCTCTCCAGAATACTTTCTGTGCAGATAGGAACTTTGGTCCATACATATTTTCCAGCCTCAGAACAACTCAGAAGTTTCTCTTAGGCTGAGTGCTGGCATTCAGAGTAGGGCCTGCAATTCAGAGCATTATGGAAAGTGAGAAACCTCTTAAGTCAGAGCAAAACAAGAGTCCTGTCTGCCAATACCATTCCCTTTTCCTGGACATGGTGGAACATGCCTTGGAATCGGGTGATAAGCTCAGAAAAGCAAAGCTGATGCTGTCACCTCACCTTTGACTCCTCAGCTTCCTGCCTCCCTTATCTTGTGGAGAGGAAAGGGCGACAGTAGCAGAAGGTGAGGACTTCTCTGTCCTCACACTGCCTCTAGCTCTTATCTTAAAGAGCCCAAACTGGTCATGAGCCCCAGGTGTTGGCCCAGCAGGGTTGGAGACCTCAAGCTCTTCACCCACCCTGTTGGGCATGGACAGCCTGGGCCACGCTTCCTCTCTGGTCCCAGGAACACGGACCTCAACTGTGTATCGGTAGCCACAGCAGCTCAGGGAGACTAAGGGTGTGGACTTGGCCTTCTGAGGCCCATGGGTTGGGCTCTCACAGGCCATTCTTACCATAGGAGTTGCCTTTCCACTCTCTGTGGAGAAGAGATGATCCTGGCATAGCTGAGTGACAGTTGACTTCAACCCACTAAAGGACCAGCCTGGTGGCACTAATGCCATGGCAGTGAGAGTTAAGACTCTGCCTCTCAGTGGAGCGATGCAGTGTGGGATGCTCCCGTTTTACCCATACATAGATAAAGTTGGGACTCCCCAGGAGGGTCAGAGATGCCTTGGGGTCTCTCTCCACCCATGTAGTATCTGACCATTGCATTTCTTTCTCTAAGAATATGGGAAGGGGACTGAGGAGCCACAGGACCTGACTGAGTATGTCTGGCCTTTAGCTTTGTAACCATCACATGTCCGAGTAAGTGGGAGCTCTGAGAAGCAGCTCTGCTGGAGAAGGCTACAAGATACTTAGTAAGATGAGTCATAGACTGCAGGTGGCAAGAGGTGAAACAGATGGCATCAGGAATGAGGAGGGCCATCTCTGTCCCAGGTAGGATGAGGGGCCATCCCTGTATCCACAGGAGCCATCCCTAGATATATTCCACCTAGGAAGCTTATGCAATCTGGGCTTTCCTCTGTTGAGGAAATTTGAGAGGGGCGTATGTAGGGCATTTTGGGGGATGCACAGCAGCCAGAGAGCCAAGATATAGAGGATGTCCTTCATTTCTGAAGGGGGCATGGGCATCCTGTCTCAAAACCCACCCTGACTTCCACTGTCAGAGATTCATGGGCTGCGCCCATCATCTCAGTATGACTATTTGCCACATTGTCACCAGCACAGGGACTGCTTTTGGCAAATAGCCATAAGTAAACCCAGCTGCATAGGGACATTCGCTCGACCTTTGTGATGCATCCCAAACTCAACACTATTCTGCAGCCCTGGTACCAGGCAGTTCTGCAAATGGCGGGGGGGGGGGGGGGGGGGGGGGATCAGTGAGGGCCTTCCCTCACATTTTGCACTCTCTACACCATGCCTTCTTGTTTGTCCCTGCTGCTCTTCATTTTTAGATGGGGAAACTGAGTCACATGAAGTGACTTCTACTGGTAGAAGCTGGGCGCCGTCTTTGTTCCTGCCTGTCATTTTATCCCAGGGTCTTCTGTGAGAAGATCTGTGTCCCTGGGGAGGGAGAGAAGATGTCTTTCCAGTTTCTCAGTCATTTCATTAGCTCTCTAAAGCTTGTTAGAGGTAGCCTGGAAAATACTGGGCACATCATCAAAGGGTTTAGTCATGGGGAGGAGGGGGGAGTTTGTTGCTTTATCCTTGCAAATGGCAGATAAGATCTTGAACTCAGCATTAGGTATTGATCCCAGGGTGGGGTTGGAGCGGGCACCTGAGGGAGAAGTAGGGAAGGCGGCAGGACACTGTCCTTCCAATTTGCTCTTGCTGGCGAGAGGTTGAGAGGAGGGAGAGAAGGAAGCTCAGCTTTCTTTCTGCTGTCTCCACAGTTCAGCCCTGTAGAAAGTGTGGAATGTGGGCTCAGCTCTTCCCCAGGGAACAGAACCCCCAGCGTGAAGGTTATTCCTGGGAAACCTTAGCTGACCCTTCCTGTGATCTCAGACCCCAGGCTGCTAAACTCCTGGGTCCCTCCAGGGGAAGATCTGGACAGTTGGAGGGGCCTTTGTGGGAAATGAATGGGGTGTCTTGAAGCCAGGAAGACTGGCTAGAAAAGGAACGGCTTCTGGCCCTGGCTATCCCTATGGCTGCCATTACCCAGCAGGCCTGTTTGCTGTGGACCGTTGCCAGAGACACAGGAACAGTATACACTGGGAGCAAAATAGAGATTAGCTTGATGGATGATTTTTCCCAACAGCTCGCAGTCACTTACTAAATGCAATGCTAATGACTTTGGAGAGAAACAACAGCTCCAAACAGCCATTGCCCCACCTAGAGGACCCTTCCTTGACACCAGCCACATCAGGTCCTCAGAGAAGAGAGGTTCTGTCTCTGGGTGGCATACTTTATCACAACTGGAGAGGCACAGGATGAGCAGAGCCAGCCAGCTCACCTCAAGGCTGTTGGACCCAGGCCTTGGCTCCTTTCTCAGCACTTACTAAGTCCGCATCCCAAAAGCAGTTGACCCAAGTTTAAGTCTCTGTAATTTGCGTAAGCAGTTTATTTATTAAAATGATGCCAGTAAAATGTAACTGAAGCTGTGATAGAAGGTAATGCTGTTCTGAGGAGAGAAAGGGGGAAAAAAAAAACAGTCCTTAATGTCTTGAATATCTGCCAGATACTCACTTTTGAAATTGACTTCGCAAGTCCAGATTGACACCATATAAAGATGATAGGAAGGGTACTGTAATTATTTGTTTATTGATGCTTATTTGTCAAAAAAGCATGTAAAAAGAGGTTCACAGAGACATAAATAATATTAATTTTTTTTAGCTTATAGTAATAAATCCCTGTGCTCAGGAGGCTCAAACAGAAGGATTATGTGTTCTAGTCCAGCCTGGGCTAAGGACATAAACTCTTTTGAAAGAAATAAAAATTAAAGCATTGCTCCATTAGTGTATGATGCCAAGCAAAATGGCAGGATGGTGGGTTATTCTTTACCTTATAAGATTCTAGAATTGATTTTATTTACCTGTGAGGAGACAGTGGGCATCACAAGTGCCAAATGTGACTTGGTCTTTAAGAAGAATGCTTGGCAAAGAGGCCAGGTCTAAGAGAAGGGCTGTTAGACAGCTGAAATCGTGATAAGAATGAGTGATGTCCAGCTGGCTGTGCCATTTATTTAATCATATGACAGAATGTTTTATTAGTGCCCACCTGTGGGGTCCAGAGCAGGACCTGCCTGTTGGCCTTGCTAGAATTATGGCTGTAGTATTTTCCTACCTCTTTTTAAAATTTTTGATTTATTACTCTGTGTGTGTGTGTGGTGTGTGGCTGTGTGTGCCACAGTGTACATGTCAGATGAGAACTCTGGAGTTAGTTATATTCCACCTTTACTTGGGATCCAGGGATGGAATTCAGGTTGTCAAGTTTAAGCCACAAACACCTTTTTTCCCCACCTCTCAAGTTCTGCCCAAAGTTTGAGATGCATTAACAGGCCTATTGAAAACCTGCAGGCCAGTGGCTGGTTATGATTGGCTGTGCAGTTGAGATGGAATACAGGCATTTGACAAGCTATTGCCTGTCACTGATACCTGTGGCTATCTGACCCTCACACAGCTTTTGTTCTAGGTTCTTGTGTAATAAAGGCCCCAAATTTGCCAGTTGGCTATTACGAGCAAGTACAGGGGTAACATGAAAATCCTGTCCTCCCAGAGTGAACCATTCATCCATCGTCAGTGTGGCCAGCTATTCGTGGACATTTCCAAACCAGGACTCTAGGAAAGAGTCATTAGGATGGCATAGGCAAGAACTCAGCGTCAGAGTCCCTTGTGGTCTGGCATGTATAAAAGAAGTCTTGGGGGCCAGCTATGACTGATGTGAGTCTTAGTTGGTGACTTTGGGACTTGCAGCTACTCTGTCAGAAGAGTTCTATGCAAGCTTGAAGTTGGGCACACTTTAGTTAGAAAGAAGAAGAGCCTCTAAGTTCAAGAGAAGCAGTAAATGAACCCCACTTCTCTCTCTGCTAGAATCCCAGTTGAGGGTGTATGAGGGAGTGGTATGCTTATACCCCCCACACTCCCCACCCTGTGAGGGACTCAGAAGCCTTTAAACCCTCAGCAGATAGTTAACACTCGGGCCTATAGCCTTGGAGCAGTGAGGGCGGAGGGACATAGCAAAGAGCCGAAACCCCCTACCCAGATCCCTCATTTAATACCAGCCTCGGAGCTGTCTGCACATTTTATTTTCTCATTAAATAAACACCATTAACTTTCCTGAGAAATTGGTGCAAACATGACCTCGCAAATAACCAATTAAAAGGGCAGGGTTGAAAAGGAATGTGAATTTGAACATGTAGAAGAAGCCATTAAAGATTCCGGTAGATGTCCCAGCCCTGGCAACATCGATCCGAGACCTTAATTTTATTTCTGACAGGAAAGCAAGGCGCACACTGGAATTTATTATTTATTTTTTTCTTCCCTGAGGTAACTCAATTCCGGAAGCGCCCATTCCGGTTCTGTCTCTTGAGATATCAATCAACACACAGTCGCTTGGATTCTGTTCACCTGCTTTGCTCTGCTGACGAGAGGACATGACTGTCCACTCCATAGCAACAGGGCAGGGTGGGGGCGCTCTGGGGCCAGTGGGGCCTGCAGAGGCAGGAGCTTCCTGGGGAAGCTTTGTTTTATTTTGCCCAAGGCAAAAATCATCAGTTCTTCCCTGGCACTAGAAGGGCAGTGAGCTAATAGACCTTCCTGCCTCCCTTGGCTGGAGCTGGGGGAAGCAGAGAAGGAGTGGGCGTGAGGTCAGAACTTCGTTGACCCAGAAGTGGGTATTTGTAGAGAGTCAGAAAGAGTCTTTTGTTGGGTCCTGTTCCCACAGAGGCCAAGGCTGTGAAGAGCTAAGGGAGAGCAAAGTGCAGTGGCCCTAAGAGAATGGAGCCCTGGGCTTGGTGACTTGATTAAAAGTGCCTCCTAACTTGGCGCCCCTGTACATTTCTAGAGGCCATGGAGGGCTGGGCCAAGGGTCACAGAAAGCCAGGGGAAGTTACTCTGCTGTGAACTCAGAGGTTCCAGGGGAGGAAGCAGTGGCAGAATTGAGCCATTTTTGGATGTTTGCAGGCCAGGGGATGCCAACCCATCTGTACCACTGTGAACACACTCTTAAAGAGCTCACACTTAGGGCCAGCCACATGGCTGCCAATGGGGAAATGAAGCGTTGAATCCTGCGTGGCTTGCTTATGGAGGTAGTGGCCTGCTCTGAGAGTTCCTGGCTCAGTGTGCAGAGTGTCCACAGCAAGTGGGGGGTGCTCAGTACCCTGCACTTTCCTCCCTCTAAGAGCACGGGTTTCCTTTTTTTTAACCATACAAAAAAATTGTAATTTAATTAGTGAGACCCCAATGTTTAAAATGTTTTTCCATTACACACAAGTATTACATGAGAGTAGACTTCCCAGAATGCCATAGTGGTTAAGATAAACACCTGGCCCTAGAGCCATAGAGTTGGAATGGTAGCTCTGTAACATAATGGCTGTGTGGTCTTGGGTGAGTTACTTAACCTCTCTGTGACATAGATTCCTTATCTATCAGCAAGGATGGTGGGTTAGTATAATAAGGCTTACATGATTTGGCCACAATCAAGCATCCTGTGCTTCATGTGTACATACCCATGTTCTCATGAATGCAAATGTATGTACATCACAACTCATTCTGCTTCCGAGAAATAGGATTAACCAGAACTACAGAGGTAGAGGGACATGTTCTAATTGTATCGTCATTTGCCTTTTGAATTTATATATAATGTACATTCATTACCTAGTCAGTCGCTGACTTTTAAACTCCACCTTTGTAGCTAACAACATGAAGAATTTGCAACATAAAAGGAAAAGTTCACTCAACCCAGTACCCACAGTACTGTCCCTGGTGTCTGCATTAATATTTTGAATCTACTTGCAATTGCATGATTTATACATGATGTGTACATACTCTTTGGAGTTGGGGGTAGTGGCTCCTGCCTCAGCCACTCCAGGATACTTTGCTGCAATCAGGCTGGCCCATCCCCTCTGCACTGAGCTGCCTCTGTCTGGTCTGTTCCATAAGTGGAGCTGAGTCTAGGGAGGTTTCTTACTAGCCTTCGCTCTTCTCAAACACCGGGCTGTTATTAGAATGGCTGGCCTGAAAAGAGGCCTTTTTGCTTCATTTCATCCAAGACAAAAGGAGAGGCCAGACAAGGAGGCCCTCTATCCCAGAGCACCAATGCTTTGTAAGTAAGGAAGAAATATAGACCAAATTCTTCATCGAAGAAGGTTAGTTAACATGAGGACCTTACCGAGTTGGCAGGTAGAGGCTCATCCCCGGTGTCTTCCTTATTTAGAGCTTTAGAGTCCAGGAAATACCCAGTTAAAGACTCTGAGGGTGTATCCCAGGCTACTGTGCCAAAGAGCACTTTGGTAGGTGTCACACTTCCAAGTTCTGTAATTTGAACATCAAATTGTATGACTACATACCCATTACAGACTTTTGGGTTTGCTCATATGTTAAAAAGGTTGTTGGTGTTAATTCAGGGACTTGAGGCTTAAGTGGCATCCTTGTCAAGCATTTGATACTCTTGCAAATGTTAGTTTCACACTCATGCCAGTGTTAAATGGTGTGTGTGTATCTATGTGTGTGTATATGCACATGAGTATAGGTACCCACAAAAACCAGAAAATGCTGTTGGTTACAGGCAGTTGTGAGCCACCAAGTGTAAATGCTGAAAACCAAATTTGTGTCGTCTTCAAGAACAGCAATGCCTATCATTGAGCATCTAGTGTTGTTTTGTTATTGGAAGAACTCTGTTAGTGCCAGCCACCACCCAGTGCGGTGTTAGTGTGGGCTGTGGTGTGCTCCCCACTGGTGCCATGGAGTGTGGAGTTTTCTACAGTGGAGGATGTAATGGATTGAAGCAGGTTCTCCAGAAAGGTGTAGTGAAGTCCTGACCTCTCCCACTTCACAGCACGATCATATTTGGAAAGAGAGGTGAGTCTTTGAAGATCAAATCAAGATGATGTTTTGCTGGAGGAGGTTGATCCAGTATTACCAACATCTCTGTAAGAAAGGAATGGTCTGTCACTTGAGGCCAATAGCTGAAGCAATGAAGCTACAATCCAAGGGATGCTGAGACACATAGGGCACACCTTCCCTCAGCATAGCCTTGCTGATGCCTTGATTTCCAACTTCTAGCTTCCAGAACCAGTACAGAATAGCGGTTATTTTCAGCCCTGCACCCCTACCCAATTCGTCCATCTGTGGTGCTGTTTGAGAAATAACATAGAAGGCAAAGTAATGCTTGCTATTCTGGTGTGTCCCTTGTTTGCTAGTGGCCTGCTGTCCTGGTGACCGTGGGTCATTCTCTTCCTCTGACTACTGTTCATGCCCTTTCCCAACCAAATTATGGGCCAAAGAAATTAGAGAAAACATAAATGGGATGCCTCTGTTATATAGAGGGGCTTGCATGCATGAAGCCTTGGTTCCATCCTCAGCACTGAATCATAGCGGCATATGCCTGTAATCCTAGTACATTGTGGGTAGAACCAGGAGAATCAGAAGTTCAAGATTATCCTCAGCTGTTTGGTAAACTTGAGGCCAGACTAGGCTACATTAAGTTCTGTAGAAACGAAGGAAGGGAGAGATGAACCAAATCATTTTATTATATTGTAGTGTCCAATGTTTTTTTAATTAAAATAATATTTTTAAGACGAAGGGAAGGAGTTAGGAAAAGAGACCTTTTACGTCACTGAGAACACAATTCCAAATAATAATGTATTTATGCCTAAACCTAAGTCCAGTGTGGTGGTTTGAAAGAAAATGGCCCCCAAATGGAGTGGCACTGTTAGGAGGCGTGGCCTCGTTGGAGTAGGTGTGATCTTGTTGGAGGAAGTGTGTCACTGTGAAGGCCAGCTTTTGAGGCCATGACCAATGAGAATTCACTTCCTGTTGTCTTTTGATCAAAATGTAGAATTCCCCAGCACCATGTCTGCCTGCGATCCACCATCCTCCCAGCCACCATGCTCCCCAGTACGATGATTAAAGACTAACCCTGCAACTGAAACTGTAAGCCACCACCTCAGTTAAATGTTTTCCTTTATAAGAGTTGCCATGGTCATACTCTTCACAAGAGCAGAAACCCTAAGACATCCAGATAACTAAGACCCCCACAATGGCGTGGGCATGTTAAAGGGTTGGTTTGTTTGTAGAGAGAGAAACACATGAAAAAAGTCTGGGGTTTAATTTTTGGTTTATTGAACCCCGGGCTCAGTCATCTCTTTAGAAGCCGAGAAATAACAGGTACAAATAGATACCCTCACAATACCTCACTCTAACAGTGCGGCCAAGAGTGGAGATTCCTGGTTGACCTGCTTTGTCTACTTGGTCATTTAGGAAAATAAAGCAAAGAATTGGGGGGTTGTTAAGAACTGGGGAGCTAGTTGGTGTATATGGCAGCCTCTGCCATGGAACCCCAGCAACCTTTTCTTCCACTGTGGGGCATGTTGGAGGGGGTTGGTGACCAGAGAAAGGTTATCAGGCAGACTTCTTTCTTCATTTGCTTATGTTATTCCAGAAACCCTTTCAGGTGGGGTGTTTGTCAGATGCAATCCTGGAGTGAGCTTAAAGCTACATCAGTGCAGTGGAGGGTCAGTACGGTGACACCTACAAACAGATCTCTGGTGTAAGGGAGTTGGTGGGCACAGCTGTGATAGATAATGACACCCTGGAATGGATGGACTTTAGTCCTCAGATGTGACTGGCAAGGCCAGCAGTGTACAAAAATAACCGCCAGGATTTTAAAATGACGAGAGTTGTGTGCCTTTGAGCACCCCCTCCAAATGAGAAGTTTCTCCCTCTGCTTGCCGCCCATCTTAGTATCAAGAGATAATTGAAAGCACCTCCCTCTCTGGCTGTGTCCCAGCACCCTAGGCAAAGCCGGTCCTCCACAGCTCTGCAGCGGACATGCGTGGTGCTGACATCAATTTATTATCTCAGAGGGTTGGGCTGGTTCATGGATGATTCATGGCCCTGCTTTCCACTGCTGCTGGAGGTGACATCATCCATTAGGGCCTAGAATAGACATAGAAGCAACAGTGACCCCTGTTCTGTTTCTCACCCGACCTTGGCTCCTTCCCACCCCCCACCCAGCTGCTGTGTGCCCACTTGAGTAAGAACCAGAACTGTGCTGGACCTGGTACCTATCACAATACTGCCTTAGGAGGACACAGATGTGTTTTGATGCTTTTGTGTGACCCTCCTCAAAGTCCATCTTTTCTCTCCAGCCCTTACTGATAACCCTAGAGCTGTCTAACCCCAAAGCCAGCTTTGATGTTTGCATGTCGGGACTGGCCTGGTTATGGATGGTGATTGCTAAGCCAGAGGTTCCAGCTAGGTGGGAGATTTCAACCTTAGGGTCAACTGGGGAATTTTTAAGCCTCACCATATTCCTGGGTCCTGCCCCAGGTCAGTCAGTCAGTGAAATGAACCTACCGGCTAGGAGGCTCCATCCCAGCTCCTTAGCTGATACTAGTGTGCATTAAGGTCTGGGAATCCCTTCTTGTGTCCTTACCAAGGACCCTTACAGCTTTAAAACTCATTAAAACAGGTCCTGGGCCCTGAACTATATCTGGGCCCTGTAGTCAGTGTCCCTTATTTTGGACCAGTTCTCCAGTGTCTAAGGAAAGGAACAGACTAGTAAAAGTTCTTGTTTGCTAGAAAAGCACAAGGCATGCCCTGGGCATCACTGTTGGACTGCTGCTTACAAGTGGTTTGGAAAAAAGCCCAGAAGTATTGGTTTTATTTATTTATTTATTTTTTAAATCTGCCCTGGGGTTAGAGATATAATTCAGTTTCTAAAATGCTTTCCTAACATGAACAAAGTCCTTGGTTCAATCCCCAGCACTACATAATTGGGGACAGTGGCTCATGCCTGCGTTGAGAAGGTAGAAGCATGAGGCTCAAGTTCAAGCCTATCCTCAGCAACATAATGAATCTAAAGACAGCCTAGAACACGCAGGAGTCTTGTAATAAGATGTTTCTGGCCCAAACTTTTGGGCCTACCCTCAAGGTTTAGACCCACAGACGCACAGAGACACACAGATGCTTACAATAGTTTTAGGCTGATCAGCCTAAGGCCCAGGCATGTAACTTGCTAACTCTTTACCCTTAATCTAACCCATGACTCTTATCCTGTTCAGCCATACAGCTCAGTACCTTTTCTCAGAGCAGCATAGTTGTCCTCTGCTTCTTCTGGCTTCTCTCAGGCATTCTGCTCTGTTCTTCTGATTCCCAGAATCTGGTAGCCCCACCCATACTTCCTGGTGCCTTTGGCCAATCAGCACTCTTTATTAAACTCATAGGCCGGGACAATTATTTGCAATGGAACAATATAATCCCTCTACAGAGTCTAATAAATGTTACAATAAAAATAGAGTGCTGGGCTGGAAAAATGGCTCAGCTGTTAGTTAGGAACACTGGTGGTTCTTCCAGAGGTCCTGAGTTCAATTCCCAGCAAACACATGGCGGCTCACAACCATCTGTAATGAGATCTGGTGCCCTCTTCTGACCTGCAGGAATACATGCAGATAGAATACTGTATACATAATAAATAAACAAATCTTTGAAAGGAAAAAATAGGTCCACTGATGAAGTGCTTGCCATGAAAGCAGAGGGACCTTAAATCAGACCTTCATCATCCATGTAAGACGTTGGGTACACAGCTTCACAGTCCCAGTTCTGGGGAGGTAGAGACAGGCAGATCCCCTAGAACTTATTGGCCACCCACGGGGTGTACCCCAGGTTCAGTGAGAGACCTTGTCTCAAAAAGGAAAGAAAGAGAGAGTGAGAAAGATAGCAGTCATTGACCTCTGGCCTGCATGAGCACAGCAGAACATTTGCGCATGTGCACACAGCTGTCAGATGTGCTTTAGCCAGAGACCTATGCCAGACTCAGAATGCTTCTGTTCTGCTCTTCCCTCCCAGGCCAGGTAAAAAGGTCTACTCTCACAGACACAAGATCTCTGCTTTTGGCATCTAAAGTCTCCTTTTAATTAAGTTGATTCATTTGCCCTGCAAAGAGATTTCCTGATTCAGCTAGTATGTTTATGTATAAACGATGCTGGAAACACCTGGCAATTTTTCTGACTGACAATAAAAAAAAAAATGTAGCCTGAAAATTATGGTTTAATTTGTTCCTTTTCCCATTCTGTCTGTCTTCTCAAAAAGGGGGAGGGGAATAGGGCTTACAAAGGAAGCTTTGTATTTTGCCCACAGTTGCTAATCTGTTTTACAACAGAAACACGTGTACCCACAATTCCTAATAATTTCTTTTTATGCTATTTTTAGAACTGTGGGTTTTAATGGACAATTGAATTGTTCGTTGGCAAATGGGATACCGTCTAATTGCATGTTTTTATTTATTGTGAATTTGCAGGTAAGTCCCGAGGAGATTGGCAAGCACATAGAAAGAATAAGCAGAATTGCCACTATTTAATTTCCAAGATTTCAAAGCTTTGTTGCCTCTTTGAGGCTACAGCTCAGGTTGTGTGTGTGTTGGGGGTGCTTCTGCAAGATGTGAAAGTGGAACGGGGTGTAAGTTTTATGTGGCCCTTGGTAGAAATACACTGTAATCAAAAGTACTACTAAAAATAATTAGGAAAATATGTGCCTGTTCACATGCACACCCCCCTGCGTGTGTGTGTGTGTGTGTGTGTGTGTGTGTGTGTGTGTGTGTGTGTGTGTGTGTGTGTGTGTGTGTGTGTGAGAGGGGGAGAGAAGAAAGAGATTAAAATGTGTGCACACAGGATTGATTGCAGGTCCATGTAGAGGCCAGGGAGTATCCTCAAGTGCCTCGGATCAGCCTTTTCTTCCTTTTCTATTTTAGAGGCTAGGTTGTCATTACCAGCAAGACCCAGGGGTCCTCCTGGCTCTGTCTCCCCAACACTAGAATACAAAATGCAAGCACATACCACCATGCCTTTTTTTTTTTTTTTAAATACATGAGTTCTAGGGATCAAAATTATGCCCTTGGTGCCAGCACTTTACCAAATGAGCTACCACCTCAGCTGTTTTATGTATGTGTGTGTATATATATTTGTGTGTGTATGTATAATTTTTTTTGAGCCAGGGTCACACTGCATTGACTAGGCTCGCTTCTAACTCTTAACTCACAGAGATCTTCCTGCCTCTGCCTCTCAAGTGCTGGGATTAAAGGTGTGTAGTACCTTGTCCTGCCTTTATTAATTTATTTATTTTATTTTGAGGCAGAGTCTCTCATGTAGCTCGGATTTGCCTTGAGCCCCTGATTTCCTGCCTCAGCTTCCTCAAGGCTAAGTTAACAGACATGAACCGAGGAGGCCCTGCTCTGTGTATGCCATATTTCAAATTTATGGTTCCTTGTTTGTAGAACTGAGATTCCCCTAGATCCTCTTGCACCAGAGTTCACCCCTTTGCTGGGGTTCATTTTGTTTTTGTTTTTCTCTAAGGTTCTTTAGCAAAGGGGGTATTAATGCTCGGCAGGTAGCCGGGGCTGTAGCAGCTGGGACTGGAAAGGGAGAGCAGCTGTGGCAGAGCTGTTAGTCATCCCATGAAGAAATTGAGTTGATAAATAATGAAGCAGTGATGTTACAACACATGCTGCAGGTCAGGTGACTCCTGTGAAAGCCCCGCTTAAGTGTGTACACCGGTTTGACAATGTATATGCTGTCTAAAAACATCCTATTTTAAAATGGAAATTGGACTGTTCATGGCATCCTAAGCAAATATGCCAAGGCCGTTACCAAAGGGAGCTTGGAAATCTGAAAGATGATCTTTCTATGTACCGTGGCCCCGCCTCTCCCCTTCTCAGCCCCTGCTTAAACTCACTTTGTTTCCCTGTGCCTCCCTTCTCATTCTGTTAACTGTTTTGATTTGTAAAGTACTACGCCTCACACTCCGCTCCCTTATGAAGATTTACTGTACTGTTCTTATCTTTCACCTTAAATCCTTGATAAGAGCATTTTAAAAATGAAATTGCTACCTGACACTATTATAAAGCCTTGGCTGGCAGCCAGGGTAGAGACAAGAGCTGCAGAGGAGGAGATGTTCATGGGAAACTAATAGTACTTTTTATTTTCCTGGATTCTAGAAGCTTTTTTAAAATTTTAATGAAGTGTTACTGTAGCCTTGTGATGCCCTTTACAGCTGCATGTTGTACCGGGGACTGGGCAGTGAGCACTTGGTACAGTAAGTTTCCTTAGGCCAAGGTCATCTACACTGAAGATGAAGTTCCTGCAAATATTTTGCTGTGGATTGGAAGTGGATGAAGTAGATGAATGAGTGGGTGGGTGGGGGGATGAATGGATGGACAGGTGGATAGATAGATAAGTGGATGGATGGATGGATGGATGGATGGATGGATGGATGGATGGATGGATGGGCAGGTGATTGGATGGATGGATGGATAAATGGATAAGTAAGTGTATGGATGGGTGGTGTGTGGATAGATGACTGGCTGGGGAGTTGAGTGGATAGATGAGATGGATGGGTGTATGGACAGATAGATGAATGAGTGGATAGACATAGATTGACAGGTGCCATTTTGACAGCTGCCATATTTATCATTTGGAACAATTGTTTATCCAGCTCCAATCATCCCCGCCTCTGTGACCTACCCTGTGTAAGCTGACTGGAGGGAAGACTGAAAGGTCGGTTGGGTTTCATAGTATGCCAGGTAATCTTCCCTTATCCACAGAGGGTGTCCATGATGGGGTGTGAGGAATCAGGAAGTAGAGCCATCTGCTGGAGCAAGCCCTTTACATTCTAAGAGAGTGATTTAATGAACTCTTGTTAATTCGTGTGACTTGAAAACAGCCATTCTCTTTCCATAATAGACCTCGTTAACTCATCTCTATACAGGCTGGCGCTTTTATTATTATGAGGACTGGAGACTTGAGTCTGAATGTTAGAATGACAGGTTTCCAAGTGCTTGGTGGAGAAGCATGTATCTAATGATGGTCTTCCTTGGCAGTAACAGTGGCCACCGCCTGCTCTGGCACAGACATTATTTGATCTGAGTATCCTGAAAGGCCAGTTTGTGATAACCTGGTATTTACAGTCCTAGCTGGTGAGGGTGGGAGAAAGGGAGACAGCAGAAGGGCCCCCTCATCACCCCATCAGTGTGAGACAGCTGCAGTATAGAATAGCTCCTGGGTGCTGAGGCCATGGCCTGTGGGAGGACCCTGTGAGGAGCTGGTGATGCCAGTTTATCAAAAGCCTCGTGAAAATATAATCCATGCCTAAAATGACGGCTTTGGGGAGCCGTCTTGTCTCTTTTTGAGTGGAGACGAGACAACCAGACAAGGCTCAGTGATGCCAAATAAAGAAATGTTACTTTCTGAGCACAATCTTCTGTTACCAGTCACTTTGCTTCAGACATTCAATCAAAATGCTAATAGCGGCTGCAACAAGGGACCGTGGTTATTGTAATACTAATTGATTGGTTGGAGGGTGGGTTTTGATAAGTGCAGCTGAAGATTTCTGAAATATGATTCTCTTTAATTACTGGGATGCTAATAAAAAAGAACAAATAATTTAATGATGATTTCCGAGGTAATGACTTAAAGATTTTGTTAGAGTTTAAAATGAGATATGGTGACTATGTACCATGAAAATAGAGCCCTGGTGGGTGGCCGTTGCCTTTGTCAAAGCCAGGCATGGGATAAAAGTCCAGCTTGCCCTTGTAAGTAAGGCTTTGTGGGACAGGCCTCTCCAGGGTTGTTAGGGAGTCTGATGGATCTAGTTTGACATTGCTTTTGCTGGATTTTCCTGAAGCAGGGTCTGTGTGTGCTGGCCAGCTGACAGAACCTCCAGTTCTGTGACAGAGAGTGATACCCCAACTCCAACTGTAGCAGTCTATCCTGTGCTTGAGGACCTTGACGTTGTGTTATAGACAGCTGCTCAGTTTGGGACCACTAGACAATTTCTGTGTTCCAGGCACTGTAGTATAGTGTCTAGCAGTACTGTGAAGAACAAGGTAAACTAAATTCTAGCCTGCCGTGAGTGCCTGTCCTCTGGAGGGAAGGGATGTGCGTGCATCCCATCATTTCAGGGTTGGGGGTATAACTCAGTGATACAGGTGCCTGTTACAAGGCCCTGGGTTCAGTCTCCACTACCACCAAGAGAAAAACTAAAATGTTTCTGGTACCGCTAAGTGCTAAGGAGAAGGTAATGATGGTGATGGTGAGAGCTTACTCAGGCAGGTGCTTGGAAGTGGCCATCTTGGAAGGAGCCATTTGAGTTGGGAAAGAATCATGGGAAAGAATTCCAAGCAGGTGAATGGGCAAAGGCTCAACACACTGAGAATACAGGGAGAGAGCCAGGGGCTGAGCTGGGAAGCAGTGAACACAAGGAGAGAGGTGAACAGGCCAGATGGTGAAGAGGTGAACTAGGCCCAGCATATGGCTCTGCTCTTATTGGGCCCCACTGACCCCAGAACTGAAGAGGGGCTCAGATGCACAGTGGGATGAAGGGGGGACTCCTAGCTTTGGCCACCATTGCAGGGCTCCAGCAGGGGCTTGGGTTGCAGGGGGGAGGGGAAGTGCAGAGAGGCCAGGGGACTGGGATCTGTATTTGAAAGTAAGACCAAATATTCTAGTAGACTGGGTTAGGGGTATGACTCAGACTCTGAACTCTTAGCAGCTGAGGGGATGGTGGTATTGGTGAATTTGGTAGCTGGAATAGATTTTAAGAAAATCTGTTCTGTTTGAAGCACTCATGGAATCCATGTGGCAGTGTTTAATAGATGGCTGTGCCAAAAGTCTCTGAAGAATTAAAGGAAGCCACTCAGTTTTGCCTAAGGAAGGGACTATCTCAGGCAAACTCAGAATAGAGTCATTGTCAGTGTAGAAAATTATAAAACAGAGAAATGTGGTGACCACTAGGTTCCTTCACTCAGCACCTCTTCCAGCACCCAGGGGTCCCATATGTGTCTTTTGTGGCTTGTCCAGAAGGTTTGGTGAAAGATGTTACTTCCATGGCCCAGAAGTGTTACTGTGGATACAAGGAAGACCAAGGCTCATGGCTGCAGACCCATTGTCAACCTTGGTCTCCTTTCCCCTGAGTGTGCAGAGGCCTCCACAGGCAGTGAAGGTCCTGGTGAGACCAGGGCCTGTCTGGACCTCAGGGGGTTGGGGGGGGGGGTGAACACTGGGGACTGGGATGGGTACCAATATGAAAAATCAGTGTGTTTTTGTTCCTTTAGAGAGAACAGAATTCAGATTTGTGTTACTGGGGTGGGAGTGGGGGGCTTAATTGGGGCGGAGAGGCAGTACTAGCTTTCCTTTCAATTTGTCAAGCTTTCTTTCAAAAGATCTGCCAAAGAAGAAAGGGTAATTAATAGGCTTGAAGTCACTTCCGATGTGCCAGGATTTCTGCCTCGCTTCCAAGTGATAATGCTCGCTGGCTCCAGGCCTCTAGGGAGCCTTCCGTCTTATTAACTTGTCTGGGAGAAACAGGGAGTGGGGACAGCTCGGGCCAGTGGGTGACGGGAAATAAAGATTTGTGGTGTAGTGAGCTGTAAACACTAGGGCCCAATAAGTTGAGGGGAACATGAGGGGGTAGGAAAGAGGGAAATGTATTGAGACCACACTTCAGCAGGAAGCTACAGCCTCGGGTTCCTGGGTCCTGCGGCCATCTGACCTTCTAAAAGATTCTTCAGTGTAACCCCAGGGAAGAATAGCACTCTACTAAGCAGCATGTTGACAGGAAGGCATCCACGTGTATTCACTTCATTTCTCTCACTTCCTGCGGTTGCTTATGAGGAAAAAAAAAATCTCCTACTAGAATGCTGTTTGGACCTCACAGTAGCTAATTCTCTCTAGCCCTGGCAGTGGTCTGCCCACGCAGAGATCCCCAGCTTTGGACTTCGTCAAAGACAGCTGTTACAGAACATATATTAAGTGCCTAATCGCCCATAGTTCCGTCTGAGCCTGTTATATGTGCATACTTCCTACTCTGGGGGTGTTTATGGTCCAAGGAAAGAAGCAGGCCTCTGCTTTGCAACAAGTAGGCTGTCGTGTGCAGCGTCCACTGTGCAGGTGGATAAGGTCTTGACTGTGTGTGTGGAGATGGAGTCATAGTCTATCTCTGTTTCTGCTTGTGCCTCACTACCATAACTCCATTAGAGCATCTGGACCTCTTTCCTCCTCACCTCTGTGTCCTCGGCTACAAAAATCATCTGCCTTTAAATCTTTCAGGAAAGAGAGGCAGACAGTGTACATTCTGAAATTAACATCGACGGTCTGCCATTCCACTTACCTGATGGATGACTGATACTCAGAAATGAAGTCACTTAGCCAAGGTCACAAAGCCAGTGTGAGGTAGAGACTAGATTTGAGCCAAGCAGCGTGGCTGCATGGTAACCTCCCATGATGGACGTTTGGATTATGTGCTTGAAGGAGGGCAACTGGCCTAGAAGTTAGCTCACACAGAAGGTCCTACAGAGTGAGCAAGGAATGGAAAAGTGGTCTTTAAGTGGGCAGGGACTTGTTCTGGAAGAACCTGGCATTGACCTCCCAGTGTTTGAATCCTTCCTGACACCTGAGCAGGAACAGTGTCTTTTATACTGGCCAGTGTCACCTCTGGGAGGGCGGGCCACTCTATCACCAGCCTCTGCTGAGCCAGCTGGAAATCTCACCAGGATGGAGCAAATGCCCTAGCCAGAAGCATCATGTGAGCCCCGGAGATGGGGGTGGGGCCTCTGGACCAAGCCCAGAGTGCATTGGGTGCCTGGCTGGGAACAAAAGACAACGACTGACAAAGGGCATATGGGTGACTTAGGGAGTGCCAAATCCAGTCACCTTCAGAACTCTTAAGAGTTCAAGTGTCCTTAGTGTGGAAAAACCAGGTCCAGAGTATGGCTTCAGGAGGGACACTCGCTGCCCACATACTGTGCTTTCATGTGGCCCAGGGCAGCCATGTTTGAAGTCTCGGGTCACAGGGGAGAAAGCAATGTCCTGTTTGCTTTTAGCGTGTGCTCTTTTTCCTTTTCCCAAAGTAATTGTATGCACAGAATCAGCGTCGGCCAAAAGCTAAATGAGCTGTCTGCTCTTCCTTCCCACCCTCACTCGTGGTCCTGTCTGTGTCTCCGAGTCTGAAGCCTCACTGGCCAGTGGTGGAAATTTTGCACCCAGGCAGGAGAGGCCTCTCAGAGTAGCTTCCCTCTTGCTGGAAAGCCCAGAACAGTTCTGTGGTTTGCAAGGCTGTGCACATGTGCACACCTGCACAGCCCTCTGTCTTCTGTCAAATCTATCTCCTCTCCTCTCTTCTGCCTTTCTCCCCCCTCCCGTCTACTCTCCCTCTCTCCCCTCCCCTCCCCCTCCCTCTCCTCCTGTCCCTTCCTCTCTTTCCGTTTTACTAGGGATTAAACTCAGGACCTCCTGTATGACAGGCAAACACTCTACCATATCCTTAGCTCTTTCCAAAGATTTCATTGTGAGATAGTGCCTCCTTAAGTTGCCCAGGTGAGCCTTGAACTTGTGATTTTCTTGCCTAAATCTTCCAAGTAGCTGGCATTACGGTCCTGTGTTTTTCCTTTTCCTCTTTTATTGCCCAACTCCTTCTGTCTTTCTCTGTCTCTCTCTGCCCTCCCCCAAACACACACACACACACAAGGATCTCACTGTGTAACCCACTCTGGCCATGAACTCAAAGCAATCCTCCTGTCTCGGCCTCTTGAATGCAGGGATAGCGGTCATATACCACTCAGGTGGCATTTCCTGTTAAACCAAAAAGTGTAAGCAGAGCAAGTCAGCAAAGGTTCACCTTCCTACCAGGCTGCATGCTGATGGGAGGGGTTGGTAGACTGTAGACTAGGGGTGTGGTCTGAGCCTCATGAAGTTGCTGGAGGAAGAAGGAGGGAGTTATAGAGAGTCTGTAGATGGGTGCAAAGGGCATATTGGTGGCAGCCTAAGGAGAAGTCACAGTTGAGTTGGAAACTGACTTTCAACCAAGAGTAGATACCAGCAATACTAGCTGGTGCTTGGTGTTTTGATTCCTGATGCACCCACCATATATTCTTGCATATTCTGGCATTTTTACCTCCCTCCCTCATTCCATTGGAGCTTCACACATAGCTTCCAGAATCAAGACTTGAAGTTAGTAACAAGATGTCTGAAGGCCTGTGTGTGTCAGAGGCTTCCACGGGCCCCGGAGGTAGAGATTTACAGCTTGTAGATGCAAGGCTGGAAACAGTGGGGTCTCCAGCTACGGGCCAGGATAGATGTGCATGCTGAATGCTCCTGTAGAAGAAACAGATCAGGCAGGCAGCTGTACCCTCCAGTCCCCCCTCACCCCTGTCACCATGATCAGGCCAACAGCTCACCACCTTCTCTCACCTTCCAGAAGTGCTGTCTTGCAGCTCTGAGAATTATAGCCTTCTCATGTTACAGCACAGAGGCCTAGCATCTTATGCCCCAGCTCCAGAGGACCTGGGCATATGACCTTTAGCTTGTCACTGCACGGATTTCCACCATTGCTGAGCCACCAGACCATGGGGTTTTTACTGTCTGTGAACAGAACAACATACATCGCTCATGAGGAAGTTGGCACTGTTTTAAGTTCAGAGTCATGGCCACGGGCCTATAACTCCCAAGTCCACTCCACGAGGGTCCTGGGAACTAAGCTTGTACCCTAACCCAGGCGACCTCACTACCATAGTGCATCCAGACCCTCTCTAGCCTAGAACTGAAGTGTCAAGCCAGTCACCTGAAGGATCCTGACCAAGGGACTTCACTGAACCTGGAAGTATTAAGTCATATTTCCTGTCTTAGATAGCCAGGGAGTTTCTTTATGTCCCGACAGAAACTTGGTGTTTGAAGTTCACTTTCAACCAGAGGGTGATTGATTTTCAGCTTCTCTGACCTCTCACCCTGTGATACCCAGCTGTGATACCCAGCTCTCTTCTTTCTGTGGTTGTTCACTATTCACAAGTCTGGTCTGTCTCATTCATTTGTAAGCATCAGAAGACATTTGAGTTGCGTTTAGGAAGCAGGTGGATACATCAGTGGAAACAGCCCAGTGACCACGTGGTTGTAGAATTGGTGGTGTAGAAGAACCAAGATGTCCCATATTTGGAATTGAGGAATCTTGCCTTTGGACCAGCTGGTACTAGTCTTTGAATGAACTCTCTATCTCCCCCCACCTTAAAAAAAAAAAAGCAGAGGGGTCTCAATGACTTGTGGGTGGTGGGTTTGTTTGTTTACTGTTTTAACAGTTCATAGCCCCGCTGGAAATAATGGAAAGTACCTAGTGTAGGATCAGAAATCACCTGGTTGCAACTGAGCCCTTTGGCCTCACCTCCCCACCTCCCACCCACAAGGCCAAGCGTCTAATAGTCATGCTCTTCAGTTAAACGCCTGTGATTGGTCTGGACTGAGAACTCAGAGCTGAGGACCTCAGAGGACACTCAGCTAGCTCAGAACTGCCCCTGTGAAAGCTGTTTGGGAACTCAATCAGAGGTTAGTATAACGGCTTCACTTGCATAATTTTTCAAGCTTGAGCCACGGGTCTTGCTGGATCCCTAGCTGGCTTCTGATTTTCTGCCATGAAAGAGATTTGGTGGAAGGGGGAAAGGAAACTGGTTTTCTCCCCTTCTTCCACTGGCCCTGGTGCTGACTTGGAAAAACTTTCCAAGACAGGCAGAGGGTAAGGAAGGGTGGCCTGCCTTAAGCTGCTTTCCGAGGTTAGAGCTCTCTCTCTCTCTCTCTCTCTCTCTCTCTCTCTCTCTCTCTCTCTCTCTCTCTCTCTCTCTCTCTCTCTCTTTCTCTCTCCTTCCTTCCCTCTCTTCCTCCTTCGTTTTCCTCCCTCTTCCCCTCCCCCCAAACCACTGAAATACTAGAGTCTTTCTTTGCTCCGAATCTTCAGTCCATATTCTCATCACAGAGAGCCAGAGAGGAGGGCACACGGGCAGCTCAGCCAGCAGCCTTTGTGGCATCCTTCCGTCTGGCCAGGAGATAACTGCTTTTGAAAGTTGCATTTATCTGGGGAGAGCAGCATGGTCAGAGAGGCCGTGAGGAAAGAGCTGGGGGCCCTTCTGTGATGGACAGATTGGAAACTTTTCTTGTGAAGCAAAAGTAACCCACAAGTTTGTCTCTTTAAAGAGAAGAAGAAATTGAAAGTGAAGCCTCGGAGAGATAAGTTTTTTTTTTCCCCCATCTGGTGCTTCATGTCGGCTTAACAATTCTAGGAGGGCCCTGCAAATGGCAGAGACCTCAATTTCCCCCCTTTCTGGGCTCCCTAACTAGAGAGGTTTGCAAAGCTTAAGGGGATTAATGCTCTTTAAACCTCACACTGCTTCCTGCTCCTCATGGGATCGGGTGCTAATAAAGATGTGCTAGCCTGGAAGGGCTGGTAAACACTGCTTTGTTGCCAGGGCAACAGGCGAAACAAGACCTACACCAAGTATTGCTAACAAGGGTCCTTATGATCAAGAGTTTAAGGAGGGGGAAATGGTTCTTAAAAATGCAAAGAGTCTCTGCGAGGTAATTAGACTTGGTGCTCTCAAAGTAAATTTATAGTTTTACAGAGCATTGCTAGAGAGCCTTGTTGCTTGCAAAGTCACTCTCCATCAAGTACAGCGAGCAGCATCGTTGCTAAGAGCTGACAGCATCTGCTGCCAGTTGCTCTGATGAGGCTGGAGCTTTGCATCCTGAGATATCTCCCCCTCCTCAACATGCGTACACTTGCTTGGGACTCAAGAGAGCTCGATTGCCTATCTTGTTGGTGTTGAAAGGTTCTAAAAAATGTTCTGCACCTGCCTTCCATCCAGTATGGAAAACAACCCCAGTGTGTGGGAAGCAGGCTGAACAAGCCCCCTGTTCTGCGTCACCTACATGCTGACCCTGGTCAGTATAGATGCACCTATTTCCCAGATGAAAGAACAGAGGTTAAAGGGATTCTCTAGGTACTAGAACTGGGATTTGAACCCAGGTGGTTCTGTGGTACCCAAGCTTGGGCTTTTGCGCCCTTCTTGTATAGAATCTGTCTGTCCTGTCCTTCCTGCCTAGATAATTGTCATTCCCTTCTCAGGACTGTCCCTTATGTTTCCCTCTACTGTATCTGAATACTTATGGTACTCATGCATTAGAGTTCTGTGCATAGTGGGTGAAGAGCAGCCTCCCAGCCCTCACCCACCTCCTGGGAGGAGTGTATTCAGCTGCTCACCACGCTCCTCCTGAAAATATCCCATGATGGAATCTACAGCTGTGGGGGTTACTCTGCCCTCAAGCCTGCCAGGCCTCACATCTTTCTGCTCTCAGAATACTTACTCAGAGCGGTCTCTCAGATCCTGTCATGCCCAGGCACCTCAGCCAGGCCTCCAGGATGCTGCTGATAAGGACTGGCCTACCTGCTGCCTCCTGGCTCCTTGAATACCAAGCTGTCTCTCAAGCTTGAATCTTCCCTTCCCTGTTCTTAGGCTGAAGGTGTGTGCCTCTTCCTGCTGCACCCTCCAGGCATCCCAGCCACCTTCTGTTTTTCTGAACCCCCTGGTTACTGTAAGACCTAAAGGGCAGAAGCCAAGTTCTAGGTTCTGTCTTCTTTCCCATCCCCAGTACCTGAGGTGTACTAGGTGCTTGGTGCTTATTAACTGGATGAGTTCAGACCCACCAGGTTACTATGACAACAGATGTTTCGGTCTTTGGAGGTCCCAGGGTCACACAGTCACTTTCTTGAACTCCACCTGGAATCCCCATCCCCTATATCCAGGACAGGTTGCCCAGCCTCAGACCTACCATTCTGTGTCTGCTAACCACCGTATCTCAGGACCATCTGGAGAAGAGCAGGCCTTGCACTTGGCGCTCAATGCTCACACTAACACATTGTCAGTGCTCTGTTGGCTGTGAATTTCTCTTATTTTGATAAACTTGGAATCAGGCTAGAAGTGAGTGGGGTTTATTCTCTAGTATCCATCAAGAATGTAATAATAAACCTTGTTTATCTGCCTCTTTTCCCGTCTCCCCACAGTGTCAGTTTCCTCATTGAATTTGAGAAGCAATAGCAATTGATTAAGTTACAGCAGAGCTTGCCCTAAAAGGAAATGATTGATAATCCGTTTAGGTCTGGCTGGCTAGCTTTTCCCCTCCTGATTTCCTTGGCCACTTTTTCAATTACAAACTGTATTTAGCTTGGTTTGCTCGTTGTAACTCATTTCCCCTTCCTTTAGGATCTGTAGGGAAGTTGTAATGTAATGTTGAAGTAGTGACATCTAATTATTTCCTTGAGACATCAGTTAGAAATGCAAGAATACGTCTTCCTTGAGGTGGACAGTCCAGGGGACATGGTGGTGTGAGGAAGAACATCGCTGTACCACCCTCTGTCTTGCCGATAGGAGGAAAACGAGGGTATGACATCACAGCCTCCTGGTCACTGGACTCAGATTAGAAAGAACACATGTGGCCTTTGTGGGATTGATTTCCTAAACTGACCAAGTGGCAGGTTGTCTCAAGGCCATCCAATATACTTCGTTCATCTCACTAGTAAGAAAAAGGCTAAGCAGAGGCCTGTGACCCTGAGAAAGACATCTGTACCATTTCCTTCAGAGATGTGGTTTTACACACACCCTTTCTCCTGCCCACTCCCTCATTCCCTCCCCCTAGTCCTAGGGGAGTGAATTCTAAGGCCTTGCACATACTAGGCATGGTTCTCCCACTGTGCTGCATTGCCAACTTTTTCTGAGTTTCAGAGGGTCTCCCTAAGATGCCAAGGCTAGCCTCAGACTCACTCTTCACTGCCTTAGCCTACTGTGTGGCTGGTATTAGAGGGATGAACCTCTAGGCCCAGCTCCTCTACTCATATGTTGGAGAAGCTTGGCCATCCTCAGAGTTCTTTCACCCTTCAGTTTCCATAGCTCACAGGTCTCAGAGGCGTGATTAAATTCTTTTCTAGGTGTTCCCTGGCTGATTCCTGTGTGTGCCCTTATTGGTGTTTGGGGGTATACACTGTCATGGCCACCTGGGCGAGTGAGTGGTTTCCCCGATGGACAGAAGAGAGAGCTAGAAAAGGTGGAGTGTCTTGTCTAGGATCACTTAGTAAGTGGAGTTGAGGGCACCCTAGGATCACTTAGTAAGTGGAGTTGAGGGCACCCTTGGGATATGGAGGGTGCTCTACAGAAGAACACCTCATCTCTGCCCGAAGTGTGAAGAAGCAGAAAGGAAAACAGCTTGTCTGCGCATCATCTTTCGCAGAGTGTAGAGATGAGGTCATTCAGACCAGGGCCAGGCTGACAGGTCCCATGGAGGGGTAGGCTGGTGTGAGGCTGAGGGTGGAGGGCAGGGAGCTGTGCTTCCTTCATAAGCTCCCTCCAGGAAGAGGGCAAGAGTTGCTGACTAGATTAATTTGTATTGCCTCTTCTGAGGCCAGAGAAATAAAACAAGAAAACAACAACAACAAAGATCAGCACAGGAGGCAAAAAAGAACTGGAGTCTTTTCCAGGGATTAGGGTAGTCAAGGCTCTCTCTGGGGCCAAGCCTCTATTTTGCGGAAGATTAACATGGTTGGGATGAATTCAGTAATTCAGCACCACCCAGCTACTCTGAGTCACTTTCTGCTCTGCCTGGCAGGGTGTGCTCCCAAGCACAGGCTCACTGTCCCCACAGCCCTAGACTGGTCTATCCACTATAAGACAAGGCTCTGTGGCTCTTCCCCCTCCCCCCAAAAAACCACCCCATTTGGTTAGGGAAGCAGAGGACTCAAAGAATGTCTTATGGATGGCCAAGTCCTCAGTTGTCAGCGTGTATAGATTAAGGAAAAACACCCACAGTGGTTAGAGTTAACATCAGCACACTTTTTCTTCTAAGTGTTTGCCAAGTCAGCAGGTGACCAGCATTCCAGAGCCAGCTCTCCATGTCCCATCCCCCCACGAAGCATCCCCCTTTGCCCTTCTGTAGTGCCGCCATTTTCCTGGTGCATTTTGTGGAGAAAGACAAGGGCATAATAGTAGGCGTCTCTCAGGGTACCCTCCTGTGTTCCAAGAGTTCTGGAGATGGAGCTCTGCCTTCTGCTAGCATGGGCAACTGACAAATCAGTTAAGCAGAGAGGAAAGGACATGCTTAGATGACATAGACAAAGCCCTCATGGCTATGGTCGGCACATTCACCTCCTCTATAATTACACCCAGTCAGCACTGCCATTTCTGGGCACCACATGGCCTTCAGAGGGAAGACGAGTGCTCTATAAATGGCCCAGGAACTGTCTTTGTAAAACCGTGGTTAGCATTGTGAAGCTATAAATAAAGATCACTGGTTCCCTTTGGGCCCCGCATCCTAGAGTGAGAAAGATGAGGAATTGGGATTTGTAAGACAGAATTAGTACGTATGGTTTTGCCTAACTTGCTCAATAAAAATGATGGAAGATACAGCCGTGCCTGGCAACTTGTCTTTGGTACCCAGTTCCTGTGAATAATTCAGCCATGTCCTGTTGGCTTCAGGGAAGGAGGCCTCTCTTGTTCCTGCAGTAGTGAGGTAGGAAGACAGGAAACCCATCAGCCCGCCTGGCCAGGTGGGAGCTTCTGCCTTGCTGGATGGGCACAGAAGGACAAAAGGTAGGACAAACATATAGCCTAGCACTCGGAAAATTGGTGGTGCATGTCACCATTCTGAGGCAGCATCCGTTTATCCAGAGAGGGGTCTGGCAGCATTTCTAATTAGAGCTGTATAGGTCAGGAAGTTATACCTAAGATCTGTTTGAAGTTCAGGACTTCATCCTGGCGGCTTGTTCCTTCATCATTGGAATTGGAGGCTCTGGAGCCCAATAAGATTGAGTTCACATTCTAGTTCTTTCTGCATATATATGCGATCCTCTTCACCTCTCTCAGTCTCTGTGCCCCTGTCTGTAACATGGGGATAAGAATACCTCTTCAAAGCCAAACATGGCGGCACAACACATTTAATCCCAGTACTCGGCAGGCAGAGGAAGATGGATCTCTGTGAGTCTGAGGTCTACAGAGTGAGTTCCAGGACACTCAGGGTTACGCAGAGAAACCCTTTCTCAAAAAAATAAGCAAACAACATCAACAAAATAATACATAAAGAGCCTGACAGGTAGGCATTCCAGTGATAGTAGCCGCCAATTTCAACCATCCCTGATATATCCATCCACCCACTCACCCATCCATCTGTGCATTCAGTAAGCAGTGATGTGTGCCAAGAGTCCAGCCTCCCAGATCATGGGGAAGTGATTCTGGGTTTGGTAGCTGGCTCTCTCTGGCTGTGGGTAGAGCTGCATGCCAGGGCCTTAGAGCAGTGCTGCCATGCTGGATGATGGTGGGCCAGCTTTCCAACAGAGTGTACCCCCTGCTACACATGTTGGCCAGCTCTCTGAAGAGTACAGAAAAGATGTACTTTATAAAGATTCCATTGGGGGGAAGTACGTGTGTTCATAATTCATCATCATCACAGTATGCAGCTACTGAACTTAGATGCACTAACACTGCACATGCGCTAACACTGCACATGCGCTAACACTGCGTATGCACCAACAGGTCAGACCCTAGCCTGCATTATGGATGAATTGTGCACAAAGGGTTTTGTACCAATGTCTGCAGGCCCTATAGGCTTCTGTTGTGTAGTGACATAACTGTCCCCCCAGCTGCTTCTGTGGCAGATTCTGTTCTAACACTGTATTTTGTGGGGGGGAGCTACTCAATTGGTCCTCTCTCCTGAACGCTGTGAGGTTATGCTTTGTTTTTTAATGTTTTGTTAGCATCTGTTAATTTTACATAATGTTTCATTATGATATTTTCTTACATGTATATAGCGTGTTTTGATCATATTCATCTCCTGGTTAACCTCTCTTTTCCTCCTCCCATACCACACCAGCTATTTCCCTTTCTCTTCTAATTACAGCCTCTCTCTCTCTCTCTCTCTCTCTCCTCTCTCTCTCTCTCTCTCTCTCTCTCTCTCTCTCTCTCGTATGTGTATGTCTCCAACCATCCCAGTAAGTTTCATTATGTTACTTACAGGAGCTAGGGGCTTGAGTACTTTACTAGTGGCTACACCACTGAAGAAAATGTTCCCATCAGCTACTTATAAATCCTCAGAGAGGGATGCAGCCTCGAGAGTCGGAGCTCCCCTCCGTGACGGGTGTTGATTGGCCAATCGAGTCTTTGGCAGATCTTATGCAGGTAGTCAGAGCTGCCTCAGTGTAAGAGTGCAGCAACTATGCTGTTCCTGGAAGTTGGCATCCCACACCACTTTGTCCGGCTCTCACCTCCTCTCTGTCCCTTCTATGGTATCCTCCAAGCCATAGAGGGAGAGGTACAGATGTCCTGCTGCTTGCAGTCATCAATCGTTCATTCTCTGTACTTGGATCAATTCTGAGTCTCTGAAGTCACCGCTGGTCACTGCAGAAGGAAGCTTCTCTGACCAGAGCTGGCGGGAGCATTCCTCTATGAACTTAAACAGAATTAGAAGTTTGACAGACTGTGATGCCCCATTTAACAAAGAGCAGCAGTAAGTTTGCAGTACTTATGACCAGCTTCACAGTACCAGACATAGATTTCCCTTTGGAGCAGGCATCCGATCTGATCAGAAAGTGGTTGGCTACCCCTCTGACAGACTTGCCACTATTACACCAGGGAGCTCATCTGACTGGCCAGTCAATATTTTTGCATATAGGTCTACAGCTGAGGAAGAATGTTGATAACAACTCTCCCCCAGCAACTTACACGGCATCTGCTGCCAGCAGGGAAGAAGTGTGTCCCTTTTTACAGGTGGAAAACCCTGAGAACAAATAGGGCCCTTGCCCAAGGTCTCCAGAAAAGCCAGCATGGAGCTGAGAAGTGACTTCAGTTTGGTGCAGAACCCCAAAACCTGCTCTCCTTCCTCCCCACCCCCTCTGCACCATCTGCTTTTTTGTGTAGTGTGCCAGACCAAAACTGCCCTTCCTAGTGTGGTCTGCAGTCATCCCAAATTCAGTATACCTGTAATGGCTTCTGATGCCTCTGTCTGTCTCTCTCTCTTCCACACACACACACACACACACACACACACACACACACACACACACACACACACACACACACACACACACACACACACGCACCATGCCCACTCTGTGTGCAGATGAACCCTGTCCCCACACCTGGGTCAGTGTTTTCCATCCTGACATCCTTTCAAAGGATGCCGTTGTTAAGAATTCAGCAAAGATCTCATTGTCTGGCCTGTTACACACTCCACTGAACAGCCCACCTGAGCCAGAAGGGGCCCGGCGTCTCCTCTGATGTGTGTCACATTTCCTGAACATAGCAGCAGAGCAGGCCATTCTTCTGAGCGCCCTCCACCAGTGTCTCAGTATAGCTGTATAGCTTTACTGTTGTCTCAGGACACAAAGGCCCACTGCTCCTTCCCACCTGTGCAGGGGGCATGCCCCTGTTTGTGGATCTCTTACCACAGTAGAGCACAGATGCCTAGGTTGGAGTGTAAAAGTAATTAGGAACTGTCCAGTAGCTAACATTTTTATGGGCAGTGGCCCAGGACAGCCCAGAAGGTCACCTTGGGTGGGATGAGGCATCTCATGACTGCCACTTCTTTTGCCTTGCCTTGGGTCCCTTGCTTTTGTGACTTCAAATTCTTTTCCTTTGGCTAGGATAGTTCTGGATGTGCAGGTCTTCCCACTAGGGAACATCTAGGGTAACTCCTATGTTCAGTTCTGGAGGATTCTGGAAATGATGTTCCCACAGAGCATTTTGCCTTATTGAGAAACCATGTTTATTTATATGGTCCTTATCTGGAGAATGGAAGTCTCGGTAAGCATGTGACTGATGCTAATTGTACCGCTCAGCATATGATGCAAGCCCATCCTCGGCGCTGTGTATACCATCATGAACCCTGCTTACTTTCTTGCTTACACTCACATGCAGCCTCTTGGTACCAGTCATGATGCCTTGGGTCGTTAGTTACTTCTCTGTGTGTGTGTCTTGTTTCAGCGATTTCATTAACAAGTGTTGATGGGAGAGCCCCACGGTGCCAGGTGCTGTCTGAAGTGCCTTATGCACATTTAATGTGAGCCTTATTTAACCCTCACAGAATCTCTCTCTGATAGGTGAGAGGACCTTGAGACTAAAGAAGTGCTTCTTGGCAAAGCCTGCATCAGTGTGTGTCCAAGATGGCCTGACTCTGAGTCAGGATACCTGGTATTGGACTGTACCACCTCTCTTTATATCTTAGGAGACCTTGTATGGTCCACTGCACCCATCCACCATGGATACTTCTGAAGGGGGAGGGAATGATGATGGCTTCCCGTTGTCTATAGGATAAGTAGGATATTAAAGGCTTCTCTCCGCTCCCCTTCCAGACGGTCTTCCCAACAGCAGCACCTGTCCACCCTGACTCTTGAGCCATGTCATATCACCTGTCCTAGCTCTGGCACCACCCATCTGGAGGTCTCTCAGCTTTACACTGCCCTCTCTTTCCCCCCAGACAGTGCCTCCCAGCCTGTTGGTGCCCAGAGTCTTCCTCTCCTATGGTCTACTAGACTGGTGGCACCTGCTGAAGACCTCCTGCCTCTGTGCTGATTGTCCTTTGTCCTGTCTGGATTTGGGTTGGGACTGTTTCTCCTCTCCTGATAAGGAAGGGACCGCTCCAAAGACAGGGATGCATTTTCTTTAGACCCTCCCCACAGCCTGGCTCCGGGGGCAGGCGAGTGGAATTCCTTTGAGCAGCTTCGTGAAGCAGTGAACACTGTATCCGCTTAGTCCTCCAAAGCAGGGGAGGGGTGGCACTTCACACAGATGGCCCCTTCTTGCTATTCTCCTCTGTCCCAGACTCCCTGGGTTTGGTGAAAATTGGTTGTAGTCATGAGATACCCCCGTTGCCTCCAAAATAACATCTGTTTACTTTCCCAGGGAGAGTAGCAATTTATGAGGAGCGAATAGAAGTGAACTCCCCCCTTCTCCCTTTCAGCCGTCTGTGCTTCATTGCTGAGGAACTTCGGCAGATCCCTAAAGATAGCCTCACAGATTTGAGAACTCGGGGGCAGTCTCAAGATGTAGCTTTGCAGATAGGGTTAAAGGTAGAACAGCATTTTGGGTTTTCTCTGACTTGAAGAAATTGAGAAGTGCCACGAAGGACCTTGAGACCCAAGCTGTACCTTTGGTCCTTGAAGGATGAGCTCCATTCTCAGGACCAAGATCCAGTTAGACGTGGAAGCAAACACAGCAATGCAGTGCATACTTGAGGCTCCGTGTAAGTTAATTCCTCTTGGCACAGCCCCAGATATCTTGATTAATGGCCTGTGAAGTGCTGAGATATCTTGATAATGTACATTTTACATTTGATTATATAATCAATTATGTTTCCCCTAATAAAATTTAAAATGAGCCAAAAAGAAAAAATAAAAAGCTATGAGAAGACTGAACCACCCATCAAAAGAAAAATATCTCTAGATGGGTAAAACAAGGTCTCTTTATGTCCTAAGTTTGATGTATGTGACCATAGGCACTGTGGCCAGGTCTCTGCTGTGTCTCCGTGTCCAGGCTGAAATATCATTTCAAGGCACAGAGCAAGCAGTACAGCTTTGCTTTGAAAATGACTGTATTTGCTTCAGCACCGAAGTGGTGAGATTTGGCTCAGTTCATGAAGCTTGGGCTGAAATGAGAAAAGAACTTAGCAGAACCAGGCTGGCTGGTGAGGCTGCCACCGATCCGGTCATGGCCAGCAGCTGGTTTATGAAACGATGAAGGATAGTGTTCAGAGACACACCGAGGGCCTGGTAGAGCCAATTAGTAGTGTGGCTTTCTCTGCCTGTCTCTGCAGCAGCCCCGCCTGCTGGGGAGGCGACAGTGTTTAATAGAAGAGGCATGTTCAGACTCATTTTTCCAGGGCTGGAAGAGAAGGACCCGGCTACTGTTCTGATCGATACCCTGGAGGGTGATGTCTCTCCAAGGACACTCACATGGCACAGGCAGCATGGGAGGTGTGGGGAACAAATGCTCATTTGTGTACATAGACGAAAGGGTCTGTTCCAAACAATTCATTCTGTCCTGCAGACAAGCTGCTGCGACATTTTCGTTCCCGTTTAAAACATTGCTATCAACCAGTTGGAATATAAGCCCAGAGTATCGCAGGGAGTAATCTAATTAGTATGAAGTCAATTCAGTCGCTCCTTTTGTATCTCGTGATTAAATAAGTGGGGAAAATGGCTTGAAAATTAGGTGCTAGAACGACCCAATTACATTTCTGTAGCTTTTTGTATTCAATTTTATAAACAATTTTGCTCTTCGATGGTTAATCAGTGAATGCCTTTTTCCAGTTTGAAAAGCACTTTTGAAATTATAATGCAATTAAATTGTGTGTGGATGTTCTGGCATAGCATGTGTGAAAGCCGGGGGCTTGGCAGGCCGCCATGTTGTACCTTGACTGTAATGAGTCCCCAGGCTGGCAGCTTGCGAGTGTCATTCATAATATTGTCCATGCTGGGTTACTGTAAAGTGCAGCTGCCTTAACTGGCAGTTAACCAGCGACCGCCAGTCCCCTTGGTTGAGCAAGGCATGTTTGCCTCATGCAACAGGGCTGCACCCAGAGGACTCCTCCTGAGGTTTGCTGAGCCACTGGGCAATTGGGTGTCTTCCTAATGGATAAGCTGTTGCCTGAGAGGTGATCTGTTTACATGTCCCCTAAGAAGAAGAAAATGAATTTGTCCTTCAGCAGCTTGGCCCTGCGTCTGTGTCTGTCTAATTATAACATAGGATGGGAGAGGGGAGGAGAGGAAGTGGGATACAGAAGTCCCTGGAACACCTTGATCAAGATGTCAGGTTACATTAAATATCCTTCCTGAGTCCCTACAGTAACCCCAACAAAAGCATATCAGTACCTGTGTTTTATGGCTGAAGGCACCCTGCATATCCAGGATCAGCAACTTCCCATGAGCGATGCCTCTGAGGTCGGGACCTCAGTTTAGCTTCAGAAATTGTGTTCTTTTGTCATGTCTGCACCTGTCAGACAAGCTAAAAGGTCAGTTATGGGTGGGAGCTGGATGCAGAAATGCAGCTGGAGCCCACAGGTCCCTGGGAAGGAGGTGAGAACATGGACCTTCTAATTCTAAAGATAGATGTCTGGGAGTCCAGAGGGAAAGCTGTATGAAAAGCAAAATGTGCTAAAGCCATTGTGTAGTCCTGTGTTCACTCCTTTAGACATTTGAGTGTGAGTCGGAATGATCTGTCATGCTCTACAAAGATATAAAACAAGGACCCAAGATTGAGATCTGGAGAAGATGCCCAGGGCAGACACTAGCCTTGGCATAATCTCTTTGCCAGCCCCAAATTTCTCTTCAATCAATAGCAAAGACTGCTTCCCTTCAGTGACTCAAGATATAAAGTCTATCGAAAGCAGGACCCCACCCCCATGCCCTCACAGTAGGAAATAATTGGATCACTCTGACTCTGGAGTTTTCTTAGTGGCTTTTCATGACCCAGCTCCCAACAGTTAATATCTAACTGCAGCTGCCAATCTCTCCTCTTTCCAAGTAAAGGAAGGTGTTTGCAGTAGAATCATCCATTGTATGGTCTGTGAGCTTTACACCCAGGTGAACTCCGGGAGTGGGAGAGCTGTGAGGGTGTTTATTGGTGAAATAAAGGGGTCAAGAAGCAGAAATGAGCACACTTGGGACTGGCTGGCAGGAAGGGGCACTGGATGGGGAGAGTCACAGAGCTACCTCAGATTCGGGAAGATGTAACATGCTGCAGTCTCTTTTAAACCGTTCTTTTGGCTGTGTGCCTAGGAGAGCATGGATCAGGTGAAACATCTGTTTGGCAGTAAAGCTCCACAGAGCTAAGTTGGGGAGGTGAATGAGGTGGGACTGTGGCTTAGAGGAGGGATGATCAGGTGTGTGGGACTGAGCTTGGCTTTAGCTGACAAGCATGTTGATAACTGCCAAGTATGTGCGTCTGGTCATCGGCTGGCCAGGTGTTCCCAGGTGGAAATGGAGGAGCCTTGCATGATAGTTCCCTGATGACAAGCAAATAGCAGCAAGTTGGAAGTGACAAGCAAATAGCAGCAAGTTGGAAGTGGGTTATAGTTTGCTCTCCAGGTGTTTGCTCCTTCCTAGAACATCTGGAGCAAAGATGGAGAAAAGGCACCTCTGGTTCAGTCCGAGTCATTGGTACCTGTTTTGCTGGTGGATTATCTGAAAACTGGCCATCTTCTAGAGAACAGAGCCAAGAGACTTCCTCCAGAGACTCCTCCCTGTGCAAGACCTGACCTACCTGATTTGAACTTCTGGAACTGAACTTTTAAGGTCAACATACCTTAAAAGCCTTCACAATGAAGCCCCTAATCTCTGGAGATACTTGGTGTTTGAAAATGCTTAGAAGAGAAAGGCTAAATGAGAGCTCAGTTAGTCAGACGCCTACTGTGCAAACATGAGGACCTGAGTGTGGATCCCCACCACCCATAACAAGCTGAGCTTGATGGCTTATATCTGCAATCCCAACACTGGAGAGCCAGGCAGATTTCTGGAGCTTTCTGATCAGTCAGCATAGTTGGTGAACTCAGTAGAAGATCCTGTATTGAAAAAAAAGGTGAAGTGATTAAGGAAAACACCTGATATTAACCTCTGACCTCTGCATGCACATACATAAATGTGCACATAAACCTATGTACACATACACAGGATATTTACAAATACACCCATGCACACACAATGCTTAGAAGAAGCAAGAAGTAGGAGCTGATATAGAAGGATGAGGAAGCTACTCCCAACCTAATTTCTGATCCAAAATAAGAATCAGAATTGCCTTTTAAGTAGATGACTATCTGAAACCAGTGAGCTTCCTGGAAATCACATGAGAACCTCAAAACAAGGAGCTTGAATAAGTTCAATAAATTACAACGAAGTCCATCTTGCTACACAGCCTTTCATTCTGGGTGAATGGAATCACAGTGGCCCCAGCAAATGCATCTGGTTCTTCAATCGGTAAATAAGTCCAGGGAACCACACAGAACAATGCAGGAGCCATTCTTAGTCTGAGTGTCTGCTCTGTGAGCCTGGCCCATTGGTTGACCGCTGGAGGAGTCAGGGAAAGACCTGCCTAGATAGATAAAGATTTTGAATCTACATAGGAGCTGAGCCCTGTGAGAACGAGCTCAGGAGAACACTTACAAAAGCAAACTGAAGGGAAATTACAGGGCGTTCATATGATGGATTATTACACATCCATTAAAATGATGTTTACAGAGAGTTTTTAAATGACATGTGAAATGGTGATGACATAATATTGCATGAAGAAAGCTATAAAATTTATACACACTGTGAATCACATTAGAATTAGAATCACCTGGGGACTCTTAAAGAATATCAATTCCCAGGCCCCGCCTCACACATCAAGTCAGTCTCTGAGGGCGTGCTGGGTATCCTTTGAAATCCCTCCTCCCCTGGTGGCTTTGATACATCCAGCTCTGAGAGCAACTACACAGAGCAGTATGCATTTCTTTAAGCAGAGAAATTCTCCAGGCTGTAACCAGAGTTTTCTCTGGTGGAGGAGCTAGGTTCAAGTCTGCCCCTTCATCATTTGAGTTTTCCAAAGCTTTGCTGGGAGCCATGGTCACTGGGGATAGTTCTAGAGACCCAGCTATGCCTCTGCACTACCCACATCTTCCTCTTCCCTTATTTACCCCAGTCACAGATTCTGCTAACCTGGGAGTTCCTATTACACTATGAGAAAAGCAAGCTGTTTATTACAAACAGGAGAATTCAGAATGTCCATCCTTCCATGAATGTGAACTGAGTTCAGGGGTGGGCTGGAGGTCAGCAGAGGGATGTGTGCTGTCCATGGGCCATGCCTCCAAACTGTTCAGCTAGATGCTCACTAACAGGAGGTCCTGATAAAATGATCTGGCAGTCACATGTCTGAGAGTTGGTGGGGTCAACTTCTTCCCAGGACTTGTGGACAAAGGTTCCTGGGCAAGAAGACAGCCTTTGGATGCCTCTCCTGCTGCAGATTTCGGCAAGATGCAAACTTTAAGGTGGCTTCAAGTCTTTTACCTGCTACGGCCAGTGGCTTTGCCACAGTGAGCCCAGAGCGGGGCCTTAACTCAGCTGTATTTGGTTGCATCGTGGATGAACTAGGTCCAGTGCAGGGCTTCTCCAGGTGCTGAGCAGCCTTCTTGGAGGCCTGCTTCTGACAGATGGCATATCTGCTGTCTCCCCTGGATACTGCAGATCTAGTGACCAGGAACTCCTCTTCTTGCCCTGGTCATTTAATTCGCTATGTGTTCAAGGTCAGAGGGCTTCCCATATGTTCTCTGTTTCCTTTGGCTTGACCTGGGCTAATCCCTTCTGAAGCTCTCACTGGACGGTTGTCAGGGAACAGAAATAACCTATGGGAATGGCTTTGAGAAGACTGGGTAGAATAATAACAGTGATTATAATAATGATTCATCGGGAGCAAATGCAGACACTCACAGTTCTTTTGCTTCCAGCTGGGCAGGTGAGCAGCTTAGGCTGCACAGGAAAATCCATACTCACTCCACAACTGATTGTGGACCTCTTAACACCCCCACCCCCGTGCAATCAGGGGGGACATAAGCCTCTCCTTCCAAACACTTGAATCCCTTCCTGCAGCTTGACCAACCTAAACTTCCCTTGTTCTCCAGCCCCCGAAGAAAGGTGCTTCGTTCAGATAAGTGATCTTTTCTCTCTGCCTCATATCTGCCTCATCAGCAAATGTACCGAGTAGATATGAGGCCAGGTCTGCAGAGACAGGTGACCGACCCTAGCAGGTGTGTGCTCAGATCTACTCCTCAGGCCAGAGCTTGCTGGGAACCGGGGAAGGATTTGGCACTGCCTAGGTGGAATGTCACAGGTTCGGATGAGGATCCAGAGGTTTAATCAGCAAAGCTATTTAGGTCCCAGTAAGTCTGGCTGTGAGAATTATTTTGAGCCTCACCCTGCTCCAGAAATGGTGAGTTTGCTCAAGCAAGATGGTATTTGGCACCAACAAGCTGGGAAAGAGCAAAGACCTGACATAGAAGCCTCCAGAAAAAGAAGAATTTTCAGAACCTCACCCCCCCCCCCCAATCATAGGCTGCTTCTCAGTAGTGTTTGTAGGGCACAGCCTCAGAGTACAGGCTCCTGAGGAACTAGCTCCCAAACATAAGCATAGCTGCCCAGAATTAGTTATTCATCCTTGCTAATCTCTGTTCATTGAGGCATGGTTGATTCCCCTTCAGGTGCTAAGCTGGTATTGATTGAATCTAAGGAGGTTAGCTCTTTCTGGAGGGGACGTGAAGCCTCTAGCACACAAACTCCTTCTTATCCCATGCCCAGTCTGTGTGCCAGCCTGTAGGACCCAGAGAGAATCTCCACAGATCACCATGGTGCCACCTTTGGGCGCACCTGTATCCCCGCCATCCTGAGTTAGAGTAATCTGGATTTTGATTTCTGTTGGTCAACTATGCTTTTTGTTTGTTTTGTTTTGTTTTTGTTTTTCCCAAGTCAGGATTTCTCTTTGTACTCACTTTGTAAACCTGGCTGGCCTGGAACTCCCAGAGAACCTCCAACCTCTGCCCCCGGAGTGCTACTCAGGATTAAAGGTGTTGGCCACCACACCTCTGTCAACTGTAATTATAAACAGAGCAGCAGTGGCAGAGGTTATTCTGGTAGGCATTGAGTGACTGTACAGTGGTTAGAGGCATTCTTCCTGGAATTGCCGTGCAAGTGTGGACATGCCTAGCATTTTAAGCTGAGAGGCCCAGAGAGGCCCAGTGATTCTGGCCAGAGCAACCACAGGGTCCACATGTGCATCCAATGGAAAGATGAGGGCAGCCTCCTGAGGCACCTCTACTGGGCTTCACTTCACTCTGTTCCTGGAGATGGCTGTCTGTCTGCCCCCCCCCCTCATCATTTGTTAGTATAAAGATACTAGTGTGCTTTTATATTTTACAAGTGTGCTATTCCTTATGATGACCTTGTGAAGCAATAATGGTGTTGCAATAAGTCATAATGGTATTGATAACCAGCAATTTCTGAGTATTGATCCCTTCTGATGCATGGTGCTTTGTGCAAGATGACTTACTACATTGTATTAGTAATAAGACACATAGGGAGGATATCATTGGGATTCCCATTTTTCAGATTCATTCATGCATTTGACAACTTTTTATTGAGTGCCAGCTCTAGTAAAAGGGAATTCAGCTGTGAACCATGCAGACTAAAATCTCTGCCTATGATTTTAACACTGTTGACCCTGTGGAGATCCTGTGAGTTACTCAAGGGCCGGGACTAGAGATTGTACCTGTGCACACACACTCTAGGCCATTGGTTCTCCGCCTTCCCAATGCTGTGACCCTTTAATACACTTCCTCATGTTGTGATGACCCCCAACTATAAAATAATTTTCATTGCTACTTTAGATCTGTGATACTGCTCCTATTATGAATCATAATGTAAACATCTGTGCTTTCTGATGGTCTTGGGCAAGTCCTGTGAATAGGAGACTCAACCGCAAAGGGGTCATAACCCACAGGTTGAGAACCACTGCTCTAGACCCTTTGAGCATCTTAGGGCTAACACTTAGCAGCAGGCATAGGTCTTCAGTTACTTGACCTCCCTTGTGTGGCTAGTTGTGCAAGGCTGTGACGGCACTAAGTTTTCTGGTTGCTCTTCCGAGGGCTAATGGAGAGGGAAACACAGGCTGTCACAGACAGAGCTGGGCTTGCGTCCCAGCTCTGCCACTCAGTTATGGAGAGAAGCCCCAGGGCAAGTGGCTTTACTTTGCTGAGTACTCCTGTTCCTTGTTCATCCAAATGAAATAACATTGCCTGCCTCAAGGGCAAGCTGGAAGGATTAGGGATCATGAATATGTACGCTTGGAGTGTGACTTACTGCAGAATAAACAATGGCGCTGTGTGATGCTCAGTGACCCAAGAGAAAGAAGCTAGGAGAGGGGTGATAGAGACTGACCCTGGAAGAGACTCTCTGAGGAGGTAGCTCTACCCCAGTGGCTTTAGAAACGGATCTGCAGCCCCTGTTCACCTGTGTCTCCCTGGCACAGCACTTGTCTTTCCAGCTCAGCCCAACCGTGCTGCTGGTTCACTGGGGAACGTGGATGCTCAAAGCATCACTTAACTCCAGGTGTTCCTCCAGCTTTTGCTGAAGCCTCTGCCGCTGCTAGCCTCTTTGTTATCACGGTTTGGCTGTGTCCCTGTGCAAGCCAATGCAATAAAATAAGCGTGCCCATTAAACCTCTGGCTTGCAGAACACCATGCTGGGCAGGGCCCCCAGAGTCTATAGCACAGATCCCTGGATGTTTGGAACCCCATCCCCCAGAGGGGTGGGCCCTGGGCAAAGAGACTAGCCATGGGCTTACACACAAACCCTCGGTTAGGAATGCTGTTCTACTCTCTATATTAAAGGCTGTTCCCCGCTTCATGGAGAGTTGTCATATGGGAAAGACAGAATGTATTACATATAGGACACAATACTAAAGTCACAGCAGTAACAGGTAGTCCTAGACAGGGCAGAGGCACCTCCCTCATTTTGTCTTCTGTCAAGTACAGCAAAGCTATGATGTCCTAGTATCCTCAGGGTTCTGGGACAGACATGTTGCATTTCGTGTTTTGTTTTATTTTGTTTATTTGTTCGTTTGTTTTTTGTTTTGTTTTGTTTTGTTTTAAAAAAGACTCAAGCAGAGTAGATTTCTGCCCTAGCTGCCTGTCCCCTCCATGGCAGCCTGCAGCATATGTGTGAGAAAACCTTGATTGGGGGGTTTCTCTCATTTGTGAGTTTCTGTGGCACCATTTCCCTAAGGCTGAAATATTCTGTCTTGTTGGTAGAAGAGACAAATCCAAATTTGACTTGGCTCCGCTTAGTGTTGAGTTGGAGCTGCCAGCTCTACTTGCCCAGTCTCAACTTTGCAATTGCTACACAGCCTTTTCAGTGGGCTTTCCGACAAGGGAAATGGCTCCATGTGACTTGTTTCCTGTCCTCATATCTTCAGCTCAAGCAGGCTTTGCCATCCAGACCAGGCTCAGGGTGGAAGCAGCCTGGGCTTCCTTCCCTTAACTTCACATTTGGTCTGTGCTGGCATATTTTATGTCACCTTGACAAGCTGAATTCATTTGAGAAGAGGAACCTCCGTTGAGGAGAATGTCCCCACTAGACTGGCCTTCAGGCAAGCCTGTAATACATTTTTAAAAATTAGTTATTGATGGATGCAGGCAAGCTCACCCATCCTGGGTGGTCCTGGGGAGTATAGGAAGCAGCACCCTTCTATCATCTCTCCATCAGTTTTTGCCTCTAGGTTCCTGCCCTGCCTTCTTAGATGATGATGCCCTACCAGCTGAAATGAACCATTTCCTCTCCAAGCTGCTTTTCAGTGTTGTATCCCAGCAATGGACACCCCAAGGCATTCTGTTCCTGGGTGCCCTTGCTCATATCTGACTTGATCTTTGAAAAGAAAACCCATTTGTCAGGAAAAGAGACAGATGGAGACCATCCTCCTAGTCTGTATAATCTGAATTTACTGATTGCCTGCTGGAGGCTGTACTGATGAGGAATAGGGTATGGTGGTGAGCCAGGCTGGCAGCAGACCTGGAACTCATACACATCACTTATGGGTTGTCTTTCAGTCTTGAGGGCCGAGGCTGGATCTTCTTCACTGTAACCTAATAGCTCAGGCAAGTTTCTTACACATCGTAGATGTCCAAATACTGTTTTATTATGGAAATAAACATGTTCCATCTTTTCTAAGCCCAGAATGAGCAGTGTTTTTCTAATTGGGTTACACCCACATTTATATTGTAATTGTAATGAGGGGAACAAATGAAGGGATTTGGGGGTTTTGTTTGTTTGTTCCTTTTTTGGTGTGTGTGGGGGGGTGAGATTGCAGTGACGCTCCACAGGATGCCTTGAGTTCCTGCAGGGTCTGTTTTCTTTTAACACTGGGTGATGGATCAGTCCAGAAAGACAGAGGGACTGTGTAAGGGGATATGCAGTTAGTGTCTGCTACTCCATATTGCTCAGGCTCCAGGTAGAATGTCATACTCCATTCTAGAAAATCCAGGTTTAGAGAGAGAGTGACAAAAAGTCAGTTCAGACTGGTGACCAGGACAGCATTACCAGAGACATGACTGGGAAAGGCTAGAGCAGACTAGAGTCAGGAGAAAGAGCTGGCAACTTTGGGTCTTATAAGATCACCCTAAGAGGAGGGTCATGGGGCAGCTTCTCTGACTAGGGGCTGTGAGTGACCAGGCTTGAGCCCGAGGGGAAAGAAATACCAGTGCCTCAAAGCAGGCAACTCTTTAGTGGGCCATCTGTGAAGAGCAGTGAGGGGGTCCTAACCCCTTAGTGGGAAGGGAGATGGCACCAGAGACAACCTTACAAATTAAAGGAAAGCCCAGCCTGGGACCAACCATCTCAGCATTTCAGGAGGATTTTTTTATGAAATTACACCTTTGTGTTCTGGTCTCTTTAGTAGATACTGGCTTAGTTACCAAGTATTTATTGCCATACTTGATATGTAAAGACATGTAAGAGACAGTACTATAACAAAACTATTCCCAAGTCCTGTAATAAATGAGGAGTCCCTGCCACCTTGAAATGTTAAGACATAGAGAACATAGCCTGGAGGTGGTGGTGCATGCCTTTAATCCCAGCACTTGGGAGGGAGAAGCAGACAGAACTCTGTGAGTTCAGGGCCAGCCTGGTCTACAGTGCTAGTTCCAGGACAGGCTCCCAAACTACACAGAGAAATCTTGTTTTGAAAAAACAACAATAAAAAGGAGTAGAGAACATGTTGTCTAGGAGTCGGAGTGTACACCAAGGAGGAAGCCAGCTTTCTCTTGTGAAAAAGTTACAACTTACATTGCTCAGAACTGAAGTGTGGGATGCAGGGTGAGAGGCCTCTGCACAATTGCCCTCCATTACAATGGGCTGAGTCCCTTAATCTTCCAACACCAACATCTTGATCCTGTAGGGCTTCTGCCCCCAGCAGGTCCCGAGTCCTCCAGAGACCATTCGTGGATTCTTTCCTGCCCTCCAGCCCACTGCCTTGCTGAGCTTCCGAAAAACAGCCAAGTGTTGGGCAAGATGAAGTCCTGGCTTTCCTCAGCACCCCTCCCCTTGTCTAGAAATCCCATTATCTGGGGGAATGATTGCACAATTCCAGTCTGTCTGCCACTGAACTGTGGGGCGCTGTTCTTGCCACCTCCAGCCCCACTCTGGGTCCCCTCATCTATCAGCAGGGGGAAGAGACGAATATCTATATATTAAAGCTTTGTGAATCTATAAATCTGAGTTGATTTCTCCGCTGGTGACAGCCCCGAGTTTTTTCTCCCCACGTTTGACATGGCCTAACGGTTTTACAGGTGTTGGAGTGCGTCTCTGAAGCAAATGAAAGCGCTTAGTTAGGGGATGCATGAAATGGCATTGTTTGTTCAGGGCACCTCTGCAAAGCTGGAGGATCATCGATGCATTAGCCACTCTCTGCTCCAACCATTCGCAGCGGCAGGACTCCACTGAAGGAGCCTCGGCACTGGCTCTGACAGCCTGGCCTTTCTGTAGGAAAGGTGCCGGGATGCTGAGACTAGGCACCATTCTCAGCTGTGTTCATTTTGCCAGAAAGCTCGGGGCCAATTGGGAACAGAAGGAGTGCCCAAGGGATTGGGGAAGGGGTGTCTCACCGAGGTAGAGGAGTGACGAATATTTGCTTATAGCAAGAGGAGAGTCAAAACAAGATAAATCCCTAATGAGAGTTTGGGGCATATCGTGCTGTGTGTTCTCAGGGGCCGGCAGCATGGGCTGCTGTATTTAGTTGCCTGGCTGCTGGCACCGGTCCAAGTTCTCTTTTTAATATCAAGTTTCATAAGCACGGAACAATAACAAATCATTAGGAAGCTCCCTGGGAATGGTGGGTGGGTGGGTAGTGGTCCCCTCCCCCCCTCCCTTCCTTTTTTCTCTTCTCCCTCCTCTCATAAACCCCTTTTCAGCTCAGGTGCATCTTCCCCGTTGTAAATAGAGAAAGGGGATGGTGTCTGGGAAACTCGCATGTTGTTAATCTGTTATTAGGCAGAAGTCCCGCCACCAGGCTGGGTGCTCAGATGCCTCATTGTGCGCTCGGGATGGAATTATGCATCATGAATAAAAACTGCTGTCAACATGCATTGGTTTGAAAACATTAGAGCATATGGTATGTGATTATCTGTATTGTCAAGTGCAATAAAGTGAATTTGGATATAATAAAGAATGTAATATTTTAGAAATTTGGTAATAAACTAAGGAAAGAATGACAGCTGAGGTTCCTTAAGGCCCAGACACAGATAAATTGAAGTTACCGGCCTCTCTGGCCAGCCTGACCAAATGGCCACTCGGTGGCTTAGCTGTATGCTTTGATTTTCAAGTCTGTTGTCTATATATAGACTGAGGTCTCTGAGGACAAAGGAGCAAGCTGACTCCTGTGAAAGACAGGAGGAGGTATGGCACCTGGTAGAAGGTCAGTCAGGCCTTGCCATCACACCTGGCCTCCAGAGTGTACTCTGGAGCTTGCTGGAGGCATTGACAATATCTCCCTCTAGTCAAGGACAGCGCTATGCCGGGTGTCAAGAAAAACCAAAACCCGTGTAGCTGTCTCTGTGCAGCCCTCTTGGCTCCTATTTGGTTGGAGAGAAGGTGTTGTCTCAGTCATGAAAACTAAAAGTCACTCCCTGGGGAAGGCAGCTGTTTTTTGGAACTCTCCTCCCACTGGGTCAAATGATGAAATAATCTCTTCAAGGCAGTCAGTCTGTCGGGAAAACAGATCTCCAGAGAGGGATGATGGCCGTGGCAGCATCTGAAGAGAGCTAAGAACTGTGTCAGGCTCCGTGTATCCTCACATGTAAACCTTCTACAACTGTATAATGCTCATAGATGAACATCCATCTTGTGGATGAGGAAAGAGATATTGCTGGTTTATGAGGCTGGGATGTTTAAAACCTCCCAAAGTTGCTTCTCATCACTATGACCAAATATCTGACAGAAGCAACCGAAGAGGAACAAGGTCTATTTTGACTCACAGCCTAAAAGGGATTCAGCCCATGGTCCTCGGGAAGCTGTGGGGAGAGTCTTCTCATTATATGGTGATGGGAGAGACCTGCTCATATGGTAGTGGACAGAATTAAGATGACAGAGCTGACTGAAGGACAGGTGACCCTCAGAGGCCCACCCCTGATAAGCTGCTTCCGCCAGCCAGGCCTGACCTGCTAAAGGCACCACAGCATTTGAAATAGTACCACAGACTAGGGACCAAGTGCACAGACTGGAGCCTTTGGCAACCACTTCCAACTCAGACTATAACACCTCATCTGAACATAAAACCCAGACTTCTGCCCCTTAGAACTTTCCCTACTAATGAGGACCTCTTAGCAGTTCAATTTGCAGCATGGGGCTGGGGGGGGGGGTTGCTAATAAAACACAAATAAAAGCCCTCATGTAGGGCTAAAGAGACATCTCTATACAGTTATGAGCACTGGTTCATCTTCCAGAAGACCCAGGTTCGATTCCCGGCACAGCCATTTGTAGCTCCAGTCCCAGGAATTCCAACACCCTCTTCTGACCTCTAGGGCACTGCATACACCTAGTACACACACATACACACAGGGGAACACCACTATACCAAGATAAATAGTAACCAAAAACCAACCAAACAAAAATCCTGCACGCAGAAGGCCTTCCCACAGGAAATCTTCAAGTTGTTAAATAGCTGAGGCTCTGGGGGGAAAAATAGTTCCAGGGGTGGCAAGTGTAGCCAACTGTCTTCCTTGTCTTTTCTCTCAGGCCTAAGAAGAAGCTGGTCTGTACTCACAACTCTAAGTAGCAGCCAGCCTTTAACTTCTGTCTCCATGACAGTTACCACCATCCCTCCCTTTACCATCCTCAGGAAAGGAAGCACCTGATGGTCTTTTCCTGGCCAACTGCTTCCATGTTTCTGACCCAGGACTTTCCCTAGACCCCCAACCCAAGTTCAAACTTCAGCGTTTGTCTTGGCCCCTGGAAACCCCAGGTGGGGTCTGGCCTTCATGGCCGGCCCCTTCTTTCACCTCAGCCTGCCGTGGCTCTTCTGGTCCCGGCTTCCTTTGCTTGCCTTGTTTGTTGCCCAGCCAGGGTGACTCTTTCGTTATTAAAAGTGGAGACTCTGAAGTGCAACCATGGGGTCAAGTTAAAACAATTTGGAGAGCTAGAAACAGAGATGATGTTTATCATTTCATGCCTGGACACCTCGGTAATCCCCGGGACAGGGTAGGCAGAGGCTTAGGCATCTAGAGACACATATCTCTTAGAGACAACAGCGAGGTGAGGCCAAAGAACTCAGCTTTGGCACCCCAGGATTTAGCATCCGGGTTGGCCTCCTCTGCCTCCCAAGTGCTGAGATTAAAAGCCTGCTGCACTGTGCCCAGCCCACACCCAGTTTTATGCGATGGTACTGGAAAATAAAGCCAAAGTATTTTCAAGCCTCTCTTCTTCTAGGCAATGTAAGGTGCAGAATCCTTATAAAGGAGAGACAGCCTCTCTCAAGCGTGATAACGGGAGCTCGAGTTATCGGTTAATCCTTGCGCCAGCCCTGCGAGGTCGGCATCTTGATTCTTATTTCACAGGTGGGGAAGCAGGATTAGGGAGGTTAATGGCTTGCCCCAAATCACACGGCCAGTGCACGGCGCTACCAGATTTCTAGCACATTCTCAGATCCGAGACTCGAGCTTTCCAGTCCACAGCATCTCATTGCCCCTCCTTAAGGAAGTACACTTCTCTTCCAACCAACCCCTTCCTTTGACATGGGTCTTTGGAACTGGGTCTCAGAAACATTTCCTTTAGTAAAAACAAATCTGAGTCATTGCCTTGGCTTTCTACTTGACATTCTCAGGGTCCACAAAGGGGCCGAGGGACAGGTCTAGAGAATAATTCTGTCCTTGCTCTGTCTTGGGGTTGCCCACTGAAGAGCCAGTAAAATTGGACTGAATGCTTCTAATGATCTGTGAATGTATTAATCCTACTTTCTGTTAATTAACAGTATGATAAAGCCGGCATTTCATAAGTCAGCGCTTAACACATGTTTTAGCAATTATGTACTTAGTGGTTTGGATTCAGAATGTTAATAGAATAAAATTTTAATGAAGATACAATGCTAGAAAAGATTTATTGCAGATCAGAGTGTAGGTATAACTATGGTTCATATGCAGGAGGTGGGGGGACACTCAGTTACAAGATGTATGGTTGGTTCCCCCCAGTACTTCTGAGTACTTGATACTGCTCAGCTCAGGGGGTCCAGGAATTCTAGGATGGACTTGTGTATCCTGTCCAAAGGCTTCTCCTTGATCATGGCAGCTCACATCTATCTGTAACTCCAGTTCTGTGGAATCTGATATCTTCTTCTGGCCTCTTCAGGCACAAGGCAAACACGTGTGTACTTGCAGGCATTTACTCATATACAGGAAATAAATTCTTTAAAAAGAGCATGTATCTCCCATCTATCTTATTAATTTTCCATATATATAATATACAGGTACCACTATGTTAATATATCTCATATATTATCAGTCTGACCAAATGGGAATTTAATAGGGTGCATTTGCAATGAGCCATATTTAGAATTTCATTTATTAATAATTGAAGTCATCTTTTTAGTGAGAACAAAGATGAAATTGGATGTTTTTTGAAATTTTCTTTGCTTTAACCCTTTGTGGTCCAGCTATAAGCATGGCTTGTCTGTTTCTTGTGATGCTGGGTTCTCAGCCAGTACAACTGACAGAAACACACCTCACAAGGCCCGCAGATCCCAATGGGAAAAGCGAGTTTGCTGTGCTAACTAAATCATGGTACTAATTTTCCAATCCCATCCTCCAATTATGCAAAGGATTCTGTTGAGATTCAGCTTGTAAATTTCCATCTTCCCCGATGTCAATCAGTTCTTCATGCAAACTAATCAAGTGTTGCATTTTTATATTTTTAACAAATGAGTTCAAAATCCACTGAAATCTCTCTCTCTCTCTCTCTCTCTCCCTCTCCTTTTTAAATGGTCTTACAGCTCTGTTTCTGAATCTTCTAAGTGTGCAGACAGAAGAGCATCGGTAGATGACCTAGTTCCATTATTCTTAGCAAAAGAATCATGTAGCAATGGCAATATTTCCCCAACACTGGTTCCAAGAGTGCTCCTCTGCGACTCCAGTTCCTGATACAATACGTGTCTTTTGAGCTTATTTGGCCACTGTCTTGTCCCAGCTCATCAGAGCACAGTTAGAGGGTGTGGTGTGCCTGGACAGGTAGGTAGGTGTCTGGCTGAGGTTGGTGACAGAAGGAGTCAGCTGCCATCTTCTTGTTATTACTGATGCACTGACATGGTCGTGCAGGTGACTTCCAGCCAGTCTCATAATCTCCATATGCTCTGTCACATGAGGATGGCCCAGGGTACCAGCTGTGCTTGCTGCAGTGAATAGATGAAGGGCCTGTGGGCCCCAGTCTCATGGCTTTCCTGCTGTCTCTTCATTGGCTTATTTCTGTTATATTTGTTTAGTTTGTGTATGTATGCTGATGTCCATGTGCCGTGATCTTCTGAGCTAATCTCTCCACTCACCTTTCTTTGCCCATTCATAAACTGCTACTGAGTGTCTCTCCGACCAGAACCATTCAACTCATATATTAAATATCTGTGCGTGTGGGCCTGGTGATGTGTTTCCAGCTTCTGCTCCAGAGGCTGAGACAGGAAGATTGCTTGGGCCCAGAAGCTTGAGGCCATCCTAAACAACCTAGTGAGACTTCGACCCAAAAAATAAACACGTTAGTGAAGCTTTAAGATTTTTCAAAAGAAGACTAGAAATGACATATTTGGTTTCTACACCTTCACTGCACATCTGTCACACCACAGGTACAGGGGTGCTACCCCAGACCTTCCTCAGTTTGGGACCTGGACCTCAGCCTCATTTTCAAATTTATTTCCTAAGTGATTCTGATGGTAGGAGTCACTCTTCCAGACCAGTGCTTCTTCCATTTCAATTTGCATAAAACCACCTGGGGAGCTTGCAGATTCAAGTTCAGTCCACCCAGGGTGGGCCCTGAGACTCTGCATTTGGAGTGTATTGTGTTCTCAGGCTGAGTATCTGCAAGTAGCTATATAGCTGCTCCTGCCCTGCAGCCCTACCCCAGGCTTGTCTGGAGAGCTTGGACACAGGTCCATTCCTTTTAGTAGAACTGTTACCTCAGCTGGGCTGCTGGCCTTAGCCTCTCCGAGAGATCTGACTTCCAGATGTCAAGAACAGCTCCTTAACAGCCAGAAAAATAGAACAATCTGGATCCAACCTGTGGTAAATAGGCAAGATAGCTCATTTTGACTACCTAGCCACTGACTCTAGCAACAAAAGTCTGGGATGCTTATGGAAGAGATGCATGGACAGAGGTACAGTGGGCTTCTTGCCAGGGCTATTGGGTGGTGGTGTTCTAAAGTCATGCCTCATCATAAAGTATTTGTGGTACCACTTGCAAAGCTGCTTCCAAGTAGTGAGTTTTTCTGAAGTTTGGAGCCTCATTTGTAGTCAGTAACTTGTCAGGAAGAGGACTTGGCTTGCTGAGGTGGCTGCTGAGGGGACAGAGAAGAGGCAGGCAGCCTGACTTCACCCAGTTTAGCCAGTGCCAGGCTTGACACTCAGCGGCTAGTAGAGGGCTTTTTGTTTCTCTAAATGCATGCACATTAGCACCTCCACCACCCCACCACACCCTCCACCTCCCAGTCAGGGTTTCTCTGTGTAGTTCTTGCTGTCCTGGAACTTGCTCTGTAGACCAGGCTTGCCTTGAACTCCTGCCTCTGCCTCCTGAATGCTGGGACTAAAGGTTTGTGCTACGACTGCCCAGAGCACTGGGACCCTTTAAACTCCTAAGGTGGCCTAGAAGTCAGTGGTGGCTCTTGGACATCTTTCAGTCCTGAATCTTGTTCCCACTGTGATGGCCATTAGAGCCCTGTATCCACCTCTCACAAATACATCATCAGATTTTAACAAGGGAGGGACAAAGGCAAGAGCAGGCACATTAAAGACAGAGATTGGTAGAGGGAAAGGCTGCAGACAGCTGTGATTGCTGGCTGGTAGGGAGTGGCTAGCTCCTCATAGATGGAGTATTGTAAGCCATTCTCCTGGGCAGTAGGGTGGATTCTTGTTATTTCTGAGAGTCAAATGTGGTCAAATAACATGCTTGGAAGTCACATGGGCAAACGTAGATGGATCATATCTGCCAGGCTCCAAAGTCTAAGCCTTGTCTCATTTCACCGCATTAGGGGGCGTTAAATAGACTGAAAAGCCCTTTACCCAAGTATCTCACTGGGTGCATGAGGCTGGAGGATGACACTCTGCAAAGATGACAGATATAAAATCCACTCTTGGTGGTGGGCATGTGTTGCTCACTTAGACATCTGTAAAGAAAGGCTTCTCGCTTTCTCTATGCTCATGAAACCCTCTGGTTGAGAAACCTGAAAGGCCTCACTCCTTCCCAGACCTCCCCAGGCACTGCAGTTCCTTGAGCAGGCTCCAAACAGAGGCAGCCCATCCTCCTGTCCTTGCCACAGCTGCAGACAACCTCAGCCTCCTCCACCCTGCTGGGCGCACGCTGCAGCCCTGGCACCTTCTACCGGGGTCCTGATCCCAGCCAGTTGTCTAGCGATTTAATTTGGTGAATTTACCACTGCGTCCCAGAGTTTATATTGGCACTTAACAGCAGTAATATGTGTCTCTCTCGCCAAGAACTGACTATTTTCCCCAACCAAGATGGAACACTACGCACAAAAAAATAGGTTTGTGAACTAATCTGTTGCCCTGACAAGTGTCATTCAGAGAGTTGCTGCTATGGAGCGCACTGAGAATTAAATGAGGTTGAGGTTGTCTGGCCTGGACCACAGGTGCCTTTTCTCTCTCAGAGTTAACAAGAGTGTGGGATGAGATACCCCCCCCCCCAGCCTCAGGCCCTTTAAAATCACCCCATCAGTATTCATGACAGAGCCTCTTCTTAGAGAAAAGCGATGTGGGGCGGGTTGGAGGTCTCTCCCTGTTTCCCTCCTGCTTCTTCTCAATCTCTTTTCTACCCCTTGCACCGCCCCCCCCAACTCTCTGTCCTAACCCCTACCAAAGTCTTCATAGGAAGGGAAGCAGGGTGGTCTGCCTTTTGTTCTTTAGCATGAATGGCTTTCTTTTGTTTGGTTATTTGTTTTGAGATGATCTCACCAAGTTAACTAGGCTAACCTTAAACTCCAGAGTTAGCTCAGGCAGATCTTGGACCTGGGTTCTTCCTGCCTCAGTTTCCTGAGTAGCTGAGATTACAAGCTTGTATCAGGATAGCCTGAGAACCCGTTTACAGTTCTGAGGGGAAGCAACTTTGCTTATCCCCAATTTCCTGGCCTGCGTATAAATCAGAAGCTTCACACAAGCTCACAGGCTGGAGGGCTTGCATGCTGGGGAAAGGACGCTTGCTTTGCATGAGGACCTGAGTTTGAATCTGGGCATACCTACAAGTACCTGTAACCATAGCACCGGGTGATGATAGCAGCCTGAGTGCTCGATGGCCCTGAAGCCAGCCTGTGAGCTTCCAGTTCAGGGAGAAACCCTGCCTCCAGGCAACAAGGCAAGATCAGTGATCAGAAGACAAGTGGGACCCTGGTTCTGGCTTCCAGCTGCCTTTGCACAGACACATGAACCCAGACATACAACACACACACAAATGGGACTCGGGAGATGGCTCTCAATAAAGTATCTGCTATATAAGCATAAGGAGCAAAGTTTGGATCCCCCAAACCCCACATAAAATACTAGGCATAATGATGCATGCCCATAACACTGGCTGGGGTGGGATGACAGAGATCCCTGATACTCATTGGCCAGTCAGCCTAGCCAAATTGATAGGCTTCAAGTTTACTGAGAGACGGTTAGTAGTCCCAGAAGGACAGTCAACATCAGCCTCTGACACACACAGTCACATGCTTACAAGCCACAACTATGTGAGTGCATGTGCACACACAAGTACACACACACACTGGCAGGAGGCACACTTTATTGCTTGGTATCTAGTCACTGAGTGATGGAATCCTGAAAAACTCTCTTTCCTATGGAAAGTTCTAGATTATTTTAAATAAAATGATCTCTGCATAGCTTAGTTTAAATTGGGAAACAGGTCAGAGTCAGACATATGTGGGCATCTGAATTTCAGAGACCACAACAACCCAGTTAAGGAGGTTGGGGGAGTTTTTTACAAGCTCCTCCCCCAGAGGAAACTTGGGCAGAACTACCAGAAAGTGAGTCTTTGGTCTAGGGGTGTCTGTAACCCACAGTGGCTGTAACAAAAAAAACTAACTTGTAACTAAATCCTCACAATGTACCTGTAGACTCACAGATGCTGCATGGCTTGTGAAAGCCTCACTTCTCATTTCAAGGTCAGATGCCGACCTGAGCATCCTCCAGCCTAAGAAGAAAGAAAAGCCCCTTTCCGGCTGAGAAACTGGCTCCCTTCTGGCAAATACCACCCACGTAGCTTAATATTAATTTGGGGAATTCAGTCTTAGGCAGTTCCAGGGAACTAGATTAGGGATCTGATGGTGCTGCTTCTGCTCCCTGCCCCGCCTCCTCCAGCCTCAGCCCCCAGAGGTGGCTGGAGACGCAGGTGTGAGCTGGCTCCAAGTCCCTCTCTCCCCTCCTGATTAAGTGGTGTGAGGGAATGAGGGAGGCCAAGGCAACTCACGCAGATCTCCACCTTGCCTGTGCGCCAGCCACTTGTAATTCCCTACAGCCCAAGACGGCTCTGCAAAGCAGAAAGAAATATGACCAGGCAAGTTGAGAAAATAAATTAAACTAAGTGTCAACTTTCCTTGTTCCTCTCCTCATTATTAAGAGATGGAATGGGGCTCGTTTATCAAGCAGGGGGAGAAATTAATTGACACGGCTTTAATATCATGATGTCTGGCATGTCTGGTCACATTCCTTCATTTTGGGGGAAAAGGCATTTTATTATAGTTTACAGCAGCCAGCTGCCAACTACTGCTGTAAATGAGGAAGCAGGTGCGTGAAGGATGCCACACTGTAGGGACTGTGACACCACCCTGAAAGGGACATGCCAGGAAGAAAGGAGGATATGAAGAGACGCTGCCTATAGGCCCCTCCAATCCATCATAAGCCCGTTTGGAGACCTTAGGGATTTAGGGCGGGGTGATGCAAGCCCCTGCCCCTGATGGACATCTCGACCAGAAGTCTTTGTTCTGGGCCACTTCACTGTCCTGTGTTCAGTGTGGACCAGGGTACCTGCTCTGCTCTTTGTTCTTAATAAGACCAGAGAGGTGAGTGTATTCCTGTCTCCCAGAGCTCAGAGATCCAGGCATCCCACTTGTAACCCATCCTCACTTCAGGAAGGTCTGTGGCTGGGGTCTGGAAGGACCCTGAATCCATTACACAGTTGACTGACTGAGGAGACACGTGTGTTATTTTCCTATATAAAAGTCCTTGGTGATGAGTCCCTGACACCTCCCTGCCCCCATCACATGCCTTTCTGGTCAAGAAATGTTTTCAGAGAGGATGGGAGAGGGGCAAGTGTATAGCTGCCATGCCTTTCCCATGCTTTCTCTTTGCTCTCCTTCTGCTGGATTTTTAGGATGAGAGGCTCTTGCCCAGTTTGCAGAAAAGGTTTGGAGCCGTCCACCAGCAGGGAAGTACTAATCAGAGGTCATAGGGTCCCACTGTGGGCCTAATTCCCCATCTGTAGAGTGAGGATTGCCCTTCCTCCTTTCCCAGGTGGATGTGTACAGACCCACAGGAGAAGGGCTGCCCTACGAGCATGGATAAATGAGCTTTTGCCTGTTTTTGTATATTATAATTTTTGGTGTTCATAGGGACCAAGCCCCAAGACCTTGAACATACTAAGAAGCACTCACCTCACCACATACCCAGCCCCAAGATTATTGTATAGAATGCAGATAGAGTATGAGTAACCACCTTGATGCCGAGCATGAGCTATTACTGAGGATGTCCTGTCTCTGGATATGATCAGAAATGAATTCACTGCTCTAGTTAAGTGTATATTAGCATTTGAGGATGAAAACAGACCCAGTCTACCCTCACCTCAGCCACTGCACAATACCTAATATCTAGGACACCCTCATGGTTTTGTATCACACGGTGAACAATCAGTATCCAGAAACTTGTTGCTTCTTTTGGAACAGCAGCTCAGTGTCCCTCACCACCCATTCCCCAGAACGAGTCAATCTTCTGAAGTAGGTATTTGTTGGGGAAAACCCCGGGCACATGGAGTACCTCCCATCCCCACTGAGCTGACATATGTGCCTTTCCCCTCCTTCATATGGGGTCACAAGACAGTTGCCATACACACTATAGCCCATCAGTGTCTGGAAACATTCAGTGGGAGGATGGAAGGTGTCCCTAGGCCATCTGGGGCTGGCATTTGTGATAAGTATGCAAGGAAGCCTCTCCGGAAGCATGAGGGTAGGTTGAGAAAGCTGACCCGGAACTGTGCAGAGCCGCTGGCTGAGTGCAGCGACTGTGGAACCGGGCCTGCCTCCGACCAGGTTGCCTTGTGGAGCAGGTATGAGAAGAAATGTTTTTTTCGAGCTAAAAAGTTCTCACCACACCCATACCCAAGAGATTCGTGTTTGTACTAGAGGCAACCCTCAGAAGTTGGCACTTACCCTGTGTTGTTAGAAAGAGGGGGAGGTTGTGTAAGTTCTGAATATTCTTGAGTATGTATATCTTAAAATTTTCCTGAGACACAAAATAAATTAGGTGGGGGGGGTCTCCTTTACTTTTTCTCTATTAGCCACAGGCTAAATAAAAGCGTTAATGCGTGCCTTATGCCAGTTTCCATGGGCAGTGCATTGCTGATTGGCTGTTAGTGGTTGTTGGCCTATAGGACAAGAGTAGAAAATTACTTTTGAGGCTTCTCTTCCCTAATGGCCCCACCCCAATACGCTATAAGTGTTTTGGTGGCCATGTTTAGAGTGGGCTCTTTTAATTTTGAGGTGTCTTGTTTTCATATTTCATTCTCTTCATCTGCCTTTTATAGCCTTGTATTATTCCGATGAATATTCAGGTTTGCTTGTTTGAACAAAAGGTTTGACTGTTAAATGCTTCTCTTAAGTGGGCTCACTTGTTAGTTTCCAATAATAGCTTCATTCAAGAGAATGTTCCAGTGTCAGTAAATGCAGCCTGCTCACCGCTACCCTCCTCGTGCCCATTCTGAAAGCCCTTTGTCTGGGGTGAACCTTCTTACCACCACCCCCCCAAAAGTGTCAAGTGCACTTAAGGCAGTAGGCAGGTGACATCCTGTGGTTGTCATACAAGCTTCAGCCCCTGGGTTCTTCTCTGTTATTAGTGGCGGCTAGAGTGAGTTTTAACACCCAGGGAGGGGCAGGGTGTCCTTCCTCAGCACCAAGGAAAATATAACACAACAGGGTTCCTCACAGGGGTTCCTTCATGAGGCTCTGACAGAGTATAAATTCTTGTGGACTCACAACAGGTAGAAGCCATGCCCTGGTGGGAACCAGCTCAGAAACCCATGTTTCTCATTTGAGAAAATTGAAGGGACTCTTGGGTTCTGGGGGAGCCTTTTTTATTCTTTGCTGATGCTGCTGTTAGGTGGATATAGCTCAGGTGGAGGCTAAAGGTTGACACTCTTCTCTCTATCTTATTACATATTTATTTATTTAGATAGGATCTCTCACCAAATACAGTTGCTCACTGACTGACTGTAGTCCCTGGCTGGCAAGCCCTAAGGGAGCCACCTTTCTCAGTCCCCTTAGCACACAGGTGCACACCACCAAGCCCAGGTTTTATGTGAGTACTAGAGATCCAAACTCACTTCCCACCCCAAGCAGCCTCCCCAGCCCTTCAGCCCTTGCTTTTGAACAAGGATACTATATTTCTCACATCTATCTTCATGCTTCGGTTTCATGGGCCTTCGTGAGATGCCATCTTTTGGGAAGACCAAGGATGACTGCTCTTTCCTTTCTGCCTCCCATTCCTCCCGAGGCTCTATGGAAGCTGTGCATCCAGCAGTTGTTCAAAAGCCTTTGATGCTCTAAGCAGAGACAAAAGGACCAGTGCTGTGCGGTTGTGCTTACAAAGATACCTGGAAGGAATCGTTGTATAAAAGGAAGAAAGGAGAGCTTTCCAGGGCTGCCAGGATGGAAAGGGCTACTGTTTAGTGAGTGTCAGCTTGACTTTGGGATGGTAAACAAGCTACAGAGATGGGTGGTGTGGCAATGGCTTCGCAACTGTGTCATTGTGCTGCATACCTCGATACTTAAGATGGGGAGTCTTATGTTGCAAATATTTTACCATCATAAATTTTTTTTACTTTGAAAGAGAAAACTATAATGCCCAAAGGGAAACCACCCATCCTGCTCAAATTCCTAATCCTGTTATTTCTGTCCTTCACTTGTCGGCTTAATTCATTTGGGGAGGAGGAAGCTGTTCACCACAGAGTTGGTAATTCATTGGAAATGATAATGCACCTGTGAGATAAAAATGATTATATGTTGAGGAATAACACTTATTGATAATTAAGTGTTTCATTGCTTCTTTGCTTCCCTAAATGGAATAAATAAATATTTTAGACATAATCAAGTTTGTTTTCTGTATTTCAGGCCAAACAGACAGGGATGTTGAGGAGATATAGATGCTTAAATGCTTCCAATGAGTTGACACCACTAAAGTGTGATGTATCCAGGCTGCAAAGGCTTTAATCTAGCCTTTCTTCCTTCAGTCAGGAAAACCTCTTTTAAAAACTGTTTATTTTTATCTTATGTGTTATGAGTGTTCTGTATCACGTGATAAGTCCGGAAAAGAGCATCAGGTTCCCTGGAACTTGTTAGCCATCATGTGGGTGCTGGGGCTTGAAACCAGATCCTCTAGAAGAGAAAGAAACTAATGCTCTTAACCATTGAGCCATCTCTTCAGCCGCGGGAGAATCATTTCTATATATGAGATCTTGAGAGGTTAGGCAAGGGGTACCATCAAAGAAAGTTCAGAGTCAGAAGCCAAAATTATGCCAGGAGCCCTCTGGCTCCCTTACAGCCATCCGAATTTCAATCCATTCTTAGCTGGTATGTGTCCTTTCTGTCTGTCTGGTGGCCCGGCACAGGTCTCAGTAATAGTGACCTGGCAGTGACTTCCATGGTGGACCATGGGGTTAATGGGTACAGAGATTCTAATTGTGTGGAAGAGCCCCACCCTTGCCCCTGTTCTGCTAAGTATGAATATGCTGGGCCACTAGGGGCCTTCGGACCTTTGGCTGTCCTCTGCCTCCTGGAGCATCACTGGCTTCACCTTCTTTCCTAATCATTTGCATGGGTGGGTTTTGCTCATTTACCTACATTCTCGAGCTTTCTGTCCAGAGCATCGCGACTGGCAAGTCAGCAGCCCAGCTGGAGATATCCAGTCCCCTTTTGCAGAGACAGCAGGAGCCTATCCCCTGACTATATGAGTGTCCTGTGATTGCCATGACAAATTATCCAAAGCTTAGTGACTGCATCAGTCAGGTGTCACACTGTGCTGTAGGTGGTGGCTGCCTCCCTCCCCATAGATGAGAGTCTGTTGACATGTGATGCTTGGTTGTGATTGTATCATTTGTGACATGCCTGCCGCCCCCCCCCCCCCATGGCCTTTTCCATGTATTTTCCTACCTCTTATGAGGACACCAGTTGTTCAACTAGGAATGTTCCTTAAACCTGGGATCTTTAGTCACATTAGCAAAACCGCTTTTTTCCAGGGGTGTAGGTGTATATTTGGAGGGTCACTCCCTTTTCAGCCCTCTACAGTCACTCTAATTAGCAATGATGTAAAACAAACAAAATAACCCTACCTCATGTTTTATTTGCACCGTGCTGAGGTGGGCCCAGGCCAGTTGGGTTACCTTCCCGGCAAATGGACATGAGATAGGGGGCTGAGGGCCAAGGAAAAGGTGTCACCCAGAGAGGAGTCAGGAAGCTCTGTAGGGTTCCTGCAGGGACACAGCTTTGGACTTGTGAGCCTCTATTTTAGATACCTCATGTGTGGTGTCTGCTTCGGGCCTCGAGTTACTGAGGATGCAACTTTACCCCGTGCTGCTGAGAAAACTTACAGTCTGAGCCCCCCCAGCAGACAATTGTGCCCCCTTTAGAAGATGGCAGACACCTGCCTCAATGTCTGTAATGGCCTAGGCTGTGTGTACTGTGTGAGAATATCAGTCCAATATATGGTACATGGTAACAAATGGCACGGCCTGAAGCTCATGGTGGCATTTGTGTGGTAGTCGTGGCTCTCTCTTTTATTGGAGGTTGTTTGAGAGCAGGGAGTCACCTTCTTTCCTGAAGATGCTTCTAGAACCTGCTGTGGGAACTATGATGTATAAGCTCTGTGTGTCAGCTTCCATTTCTCTGGTCTGGAAGGTGGTAGTAAAGGTGGTTTTATGAACCAGAAGGGATTTAAGAGATTCTCTTTCTACCTTGGGTGGCTGAGCCCCCCAAACAGAGCTGGAATGGGCTACATCTGCCTCTTACTCATTGGTGGAAGTACTCATAATCATACTGCAAAGTTAACCAGTTGGATTTTTGTCTTCCCATGTTGTACATTAGGTCCATTTGCATCTTTGGGGAACAGAGTGTCTTAGTTGTCAGAAAAATGCCGTAGCTTGTAAACAACAGGCCTCTTACAATTCCGGAAGCAAGGAGTCAGAGCCATGGTGCCAGTGTGGTTGGCCCTGGAAAGGGCTCCTCTGTACAGGCTTACAGAAAGACACCTTATTGTAGCCTGGCTGGGCAGGAGAGGGGAGGAAAAAGCAAGCTATCTAGCCTTTCCCTAAGAGCACGAATCCCACTCTGAAGGGTTTCTTCCTTAAGACCAACTTCACCTCCTGAAGCAGCACACACACACACACACACATACACCCCAGCCCTGGGAGCCCAGATCTGCTTGAACTACCTTTAATTCTAGTGTGAGGTCCAGAGAACAATAGCAGGTGCCCAGATTATGCCCAGATAAGACTATAACCAGGGCCCTGCCTCATGAGTGTCTCTCCATCTCTGCCCAGGTCCCCTTGCATATTAGTGCCAACACGACAGCTGTGCTCAATGCAAGGTGGTAGACCCACCATGTGTGGGCCCACGTGGTACCCTGGTGCTTACTGAGGAGGGTCACAGATGGGGACACATACTAGAAACGCTGTTGGGGATGGAAAGAGAAGAAAGGAAGGGGCAGCAGGGTGAAGAGAGACACACAGGATGCTGAGCGACAGTCGCCTGCCAAAATTCTTTAGTGCAGCTTGTCTAGTAAAGCCGGTTTCCAGCCGAGTAAATACAGTGGATAGCTGACGGGCTGACAGCAGGCATCAGACAGTCTTAAACTGCCCCAAATCCACAGTGTGTTTGAAGCCGCGGTAGCAAAAGGATGCCCGCACAGAACAGAGGCCTGCAACTTTGAATAGTTCCTTCCAGGCTTCAGGATGTCCTGATGAGGTATTAAAGGAAGTCATTCAGGAAGAAAAGGACCAATAACCACCTCCGCATGGAAGCTGACCCGAGGGCTAGCCATCGAAGCTCACAGAAAGGGCCAGCAAGGCCCCACAGAGATCCAAGAGACTCTGTAGCCCCCAAGCCGGCCTCCGCACAGAGCCAGCAGGCTCTGACCCTTGTAAAGAACAGACAAGTAAATTTCTTGTTTGCTTTGGGGCAAATGTAAGCCACACGGTGCCTGCTGCATGTGGGCAGGATTCTGACTGTTGCCTCGCTGCTGGAAGGGTGCTGGGTACAAATTGGAATCCGTGCCTAGACCACAACATTCCCATCACCCTGCCCATCTGGAGCCTGTCCTGACTGCAGGCCACCCTGCACATCCTGCACAAACCAAACTCACTCCTTCTCCCTGTTCTTCCTTTTCCCTAGGGTTTGGCTTTGTCACTTTTGAGAATGAAGACGTTGTGGAGAAAGTCTGTGAGATTCATTTCCATGAAATCAATAATAAAATGGTAAGTCTGGAGGGATTGTCCTGAAATAGAGAGTCCTTTCTCTGGGTCACATCCCTATGTTGTGAGTGACAGCAACATCAATGTCATGCATGCAGTAGACAGGGAGAGAGAGATGTGAGGACTAGGCTGTCAGAGGTCAGCCGCATTAATGGTAGCAGCTGTGAGAAACAGTAGCCCATGAACTCCTTTAGTGAAGGGCCAGTTGGAAGTAATGATGTTTATCTGTACTACTAGGACTAGCATTCGGGAGGTTGAAGCAGGAGGGTCATCACAAGTTCAAAGCCAGCTTGGTCTGCAGAGTGAATTTCAGGCCATCCAGGAATGTGTAGTGAAACCGTCCCTCAAAAAGCCAAAAACGGGCCCGACCATAATGATAGTATATGCCTTTAATCCCAGCATTTGGGTGGCAGAGGCAGGCGATTCTCCATGAGTTTGAGATCAACCTGGTCTACATAGTGAGTTCCAAGATAGGACAGAGATATCCTCATTTCAAAAAAACCAAACATGTAAGTCAGAAATAGACTAGAGAGTGCTTGTTTGCAAGCCTAAGAACTCAAGTCTAATCTTCAGAAGCCCTATAAAAAGCACTAGGAATGGTAGTGTGCTTTTATAATCCCAACACTGTTGAAATGGAACAGGTAGATGCCCAGGGCTAACTGGACAGCCAACCTACCCTAGTTAATGAGTTCTGGGCCAATGAGAGACCCTAAGGGTGAGGCAGGGCGCATCTGAGCAAGAATACCAGTGATGATCTTCTGGCTTACACATAGGTGCCCTCCTCACATGCACATCACATCCCTACACATATACAAGGCCAAAATTAATTGTAAAAACAAAAACTCCAAATAGTAAGTGTTCAGGCTACCCTACATAGTTGAGGCTCTATCTCAAAAAAAAAAAAAAAAAAAAAAAAAATTACCAGTTGTGGGAGCTGTTCATTTCACCATTGCAACCACTGTGTGCTGTGGTGCAAACATGTCCATAGGCCCTTACATGTGTGGATTTCATGTGGGGGGATCATGGCAGCTTCCTCTCTCCTTCCCTCCCATACAGAATCCAACATTCAGGTCAGGCACTCTGCATTCTGCATATACTCAGCTCTTGTGTGTTAACCATTTAATAATATAAAAGACCATTTTCAAATCTTGAACCTCTTAAAAACCAGGCAAAGGCAAGGCATGCTAGATATGGTCCACAGGCTGGAGTTTGCAGTCTCCTGATTATGCTTTTTTTTTTTTTTTTTCTCCTTTTTGCCTCAAACTCAGAGATACTGTGCCTCTGCCTCCTGAGTCTATTTGTGATCGAAGGTTTGTGCTGTCCTCCAGCCGTGCTTTTGATGGAAGGCCCTTGAGCAGCAGATGCTAGACAGGAGATTTGCCAAACTGCTTCTCTTTCTGCCCTCATAATCAGCTGCCTCCTCCCCTTTCCTTAGCTCCTCCTGAGAGAGGAAGAGAGGTTCTCGGAATTCTGTGGAGCTGGGGAATCTGCCCACAGAACTGGCCACCAGAGGGTGCCATGCCCTGTGTGGTGTCTGCCTGCTCCTTATCTCACTCGAGTTGAGTGTGGTGACAAACTCTTTCTTTGTTGGTTCTAGGGGAGAGAGAGAGAGCTCAGCAGGTGTTTCTGGCCCATCTGCAGGTCTCCCAGAATACAAACATTTTGGTTGGTCAGCACAGCCTCTGGCCTCCAGAGAAGAGGGTGGGTAGGCAAATGTGTGCTTCGACTGCAGCTTTGACTTTGATATTTTTCTCTCCTTTGTCAAAACATCCCTTGCTTCTGAAACATGCATTCAGATATGCATTGTATATTGGCCTGATATGTGTTCACCAACTTTAGATTCAATAATAGAGCTTTTAGTGTGGATAAGATCAAAGCAATCTGCTTAGCATGTGGTGCTACAGGCTTGATTCAATATTTGACTTGCTAATTTTTTCCCAGGGCACTAAAATAATATTGTTCATATTGTTCCTAGCCATCATATGCATCTGAAATGAAAATAGTCTTTCTTTGCATAGTGTATGTTGGAGGCGTCTGCACAGGCATTAACGTGGTGTGACCAAGAGAGATGTAAGCATGGCACAGTTTCCTTCATTGGCTCTGTCCTCCAGGCGCCACTGCCTTCCAGTTGGCACCTTCCTCCCCACCTTAGGTCGCTGTTTACTATTCCCTAAACTTGGGAGGCAGAGGACCTACATCTGTGTGCAGATGCCTTGTGAGCCCTCCACTGTTGACGGGCTCCGAGGGACTGGAAGGGACAGCAGAGGATGCGGACAGATAGCCATCCTGCATTCCCAGCAGTTCGTCAGGAAGGGGCTGTGAAGGCAAGAGATGAATCCCACTGCCGCTGGTGCCAGACTCTGAAATAAGCCTATGATACGGGATGGGAAAGCCCTTTATCATTCTCCATTTTGGTGGGGAAAATGAGACCCAGGATTGGTCCCAGGGCTACCCATAGTGAAGGAGCATAGTTTTGAGTTTCCTGGCTGCTCAGTGAGCTGTTTGGACTCTTGTTTGAGCTTGGGTGAGAGGGTAACCCCCAGATGTCCAGGGGAGGGGGATAAAGACATGCTGAATGAAAGAGAACCTATGGCTGACTAGAAGCCAGCAACCATTTCCCAGGCTTCTCCATGACTGCCTTGATGGTAACTGATGCCTCGAGTCTAAAATTCCGGTTTTCTTTTAATCTGCAGTTGTACTTGTTCTGGAAGAAATTAGCAAAAACAGAAGTGGACAGAGAAGGGAAAGGCATGGGGACAGAGTAGATGAGGTCCCAGACTTTGGGAGTGTTGGTAGAAGTTCTTAGCCTAGACCTACCCAGAGGAGGAATCAGAGATTCTGGGGAGTGGGGACAGAGGCAAACTGAACCACGCCTCCCACTTCTCTGGGTTGTTGGAGACTAGGGTGTGCTGCCATGAGCCGCAGGCTTCCATAGTGTTTGCCTCGGGCGCAGGCTTCACTGTCCTGAAAGTCTTTCCTTCAGTGAAGAGAGGTAGAATTTAAAGGGGGAAAGGGAGTCTGTAGAGGAGCTGTAGCTTGAGTTGCTTTTGGATTCACCAAGAAAGGAAATGCATTTAAACTGCACTATGGACAGAATTGGAATGAGCCACCCAGAAAGGCAGAACCGGAAGACCTCTAAGCTGAGGCAGATCTCAAAGAAATCTACGAGAGTTTGCTATTGGGAAGGACAATCCCCTAACGCTTTCCATCGCCCCTTAGTGTACCTGTGCACCCACTTTCTCACATCTGTAGATCAGGTGGGTCTCAGTCTTGAATTACAGAGGCAGGACTTGAATCCAGGACCTCTGGCTCAATGGCATGCAGCTGACCTTCACCAGACTTAATATATAGTTGTGGGGTAAGTAAAGGAGTCAGTCAGGAGCCAACCAGCTGTCAGACCTTAGTGTTCCCTAAGCTGTTTCTTCTCTAATTCAGTTAGTGACTCTCATGAGCTTTTCAAAAAGTGCCTCAGCATCTTGGAGCTGGGGCAGGTGGATGGGCCTGAGGACAGCAGGGTCACAAAACAGCCTCCTCCCTTGCCTCCAGGGTGGGGTAGAAGTTTGGGCAGGAAGTCCTGGCATTTTCTGTTACAGGTTGCAGCAGCTAGGATTTTACAGTGTATACATTTTGGTTGTTAGGCACTTTCTCGGTTCATCTTGCCTGATTTAATTGTCATAGTCTTTCTGGTATAATCAAAATCAAACCATTTCCCCCATTTTACAGATAGGCAAAGCAGGGACAAAGCAACTGCCCAAGACCACACAATCAGCAAATGGCGGTCCCAGAATTCACTACCAGTAATCTGCAGTCCTGAATTCATGACTGAACCCATAAGGCTGGCCTTCCTCCCTAGACCAAAAAAGGCTTTCAGTGATGGGCTCACTGGGTTAGAAGGCCTCCCATGGCCACTGAGCACCCTTTTCCCTCAGCCCATGTAGTTTCTTGTTCTCCTAATTGAAAGTCAGATTCCCAATCAGGGAAAAGGACCGTATTTGGGCTTAAGGGTCCTGGTCAGCCATCAATCCAGGCCTCTTCCCTTGATCCTTGGGGCATGGTAGCAAGCTGGCTGCCACTCAAGCTCAAAGTCCAACCCACCAGAGCTGAGACTCAGCCCAGTCAGAACAAACACACAAATGCAGACACAGAGCAGCCTCATGATCGTCCTCTTTGACCAGTCTGCAAGCCCCAGTGCGGGTGCAGCTAATAATGCCTCCCATGGTGGTGTGCCCCTGATTGAAGCAGCCCCGTAGCAGCAGGGACACTACTTGATTAGTCAGTCACCAGAACTCAGCCTGCAAGCAGCCTCCCAATGTGTCAGGCAGCCAGAGGGAGGGAGGTGAGAATTGACAGAGAGCCAGCTTCTGGGTTCCTCAGAGGCCTGGCACAGCCCCCATCTCAAAATGATATTGGAGAGATTCTGGTACCTCCACTGGGTAAGAATGGAGGGTGTAGTGTGGCAGGTACCAGGATAGAGCCTTGGTTCATGGGGTGTTGGTGTTTCCAAGTACCCTGCTGGTGCTTGGCAGGCACAGACCATGGCACTGCCCACCAGCCTTTTATACAGAGAGTGCTCAGTGAGCACTGCCAACCCTCCAAGGGGACCACCGGAGCTCAGTGGGGCCGAGGGATTTGTGCAATGGGCCAGTCCCAAGTCGAAGAGCTGAACTTTGTTGTTTTTGAATTTTTTTTAAATTTTATTTTATTTTACTTATTGTGCATATATATATAGGTGTGAGGATGCCCTGATGCATATGTGGAGGCCAGAGGACAACTAGAAGGACTCAGTTTGCACCGTCAAGTGAGGCCCTGGGATCGAACTTAGATTGTCAGGCTTGGCGGCAGTCACTTTACCCACTGAACAAGCACCACAGTAAGGAAGGAGGGAGAGGTTAGGAAAGAAAGACAGGCCTGGGTTTCTATGTCTAGTGATTAAAGTTCAGAGCCCCTTTCTTACCCCTTTAAGGCTTCTTACCCCTTTAAGGCATTTGCACTTACAGAAATCTACCAAGCAAGACATGGGTAGAGCCTCTGTCTTGGAGTGAATGGAAGCCTAGCAATATGCCTCACCCCCATGGTCAGCAGGTGGCCCCATGGTGGGCAGCCCATGGAAGCTTGTAAGGAATTCAGAGTCTCTGACCATCCTAGCCTACACTCAAGAGTCAGGTGTGCACATTAAAGACTAGAGAGAAGCTGCAGTGGAGAATGTCCACTAATGATGGGTACCACCGGTGCTCTGGTGCCGCCCAGTGACAGGAGGAAAGTATGTGGGAATGTGGAGGTGGGACAGAACACCTGGCTAGGCTTGGTGCTCATCCCCCTGCCAGGCTAGTACCCTCTGCATCACCTGCCATCTCTTTCTCATCAGAGAAAGATCAGTTAACCCTGGGGCCTCCCACTGTAGAACCATGCCCTTCTGCTCTGACCATACTGTGAGGCACACCTATGGGGGTAAGGGTCAGATCCTCCAGACCTCGTGTAAGGACCTGCTGCATCATTTAGAGGCACTAAGAGCTTTGGATCTGAGATAGAAGCCTCTGTTGGTGGCATGATCCTTCCATCTACCTGAACCTGCTTCATCCCTCTGCAGCTCAGATGAAGCCCTGGTCCTGTTCTGGTCCCAGAGGCCTTGTGTACTCTGTGGTCATATTTATAATCTGGAAGGCTGGCAGGAATCCAGCTCTCCTGAAAATACTCTCAATGACAGCAGGTGACAGCAAGTGACCTCCCTTTGGCCTAAGCCAGGGGCCAAGCTTTTTGTAGAGGGCCAGATAGTAAATATTTGAGGCTTGAAGGACCATATGGTCTCTGTCACAGCTATTCAACACCACCATTGTAGCCAAACACAAGCCCCAGACAGTATGTAAATGAGTAGGCGTGGCTGTGTTCAAATAAAACCTAATTTACAAAAACAGGATGCAGCCAGCTGGATTTGGCCTACTGATCATCATCTGCAATGGAGGCCTAAACTGGACCCAGAGCAAGTTCAGTGTGGGTGATGCTTGCCTCTTAGGGTCCTGAGGAAAGGCTTAATGATCAGTCAGTCTTCACCTACAGTAGTGCTTTGTGAAGCAGAAAAGAGAGGGTGCCCCCAACAATGGGTGGGGCTTGAGGAGGTGTCATCCTGTAGGAGCACTTCTTTTATATGAGAGCACCCAGCTATGAGCAGAGAGAGAATAAAGCAAAGGTCAGGGGCAGCGCTGTCCACCCTGTCTGCCTCCTTGGCAGATGGTACCACAGACCCTCCCTGCTGAGCACTGCCAGACACTAGCTTTGTGACCTTGGGCAAGCTAACTTCCCTGCCTGTCCCCCTTCTCAAGAAAAGGACATGGGGGGAACTGCTGTAGAAAGGGCTGTGACTAAGGATTACTCAGGGTTTGAAGCAGAGCCAGGCTATGCCAGGCCCCATCATAGTTATCAATCTTTTTAATGTCATCATTATCATCGTTCTCAGAATCATTTTGATTGAGTAAATATGAGATCCTTAGGGAGGAAGGCCGCAGGACACCACAGGACAAGGCAGCACTTGGTCCTGAGTCCCCATGGGAGGTAGGTACTCCCAGTGCCTCTGACTGGAGGTGGTTTCCAAGAGAGGAGAGGTACATAACCTCTGGGACAGAGAAGCAGAGTACTGAGATGGAATTGTTTTGTTTTCTTATTTAAGATTATTTTGTGTGTGCATATAAATGCAATTGCCAGCAGAAACCAGAAGGGGGCATTGGGTTCCCTGAAGCTGGAATTACAGACCTGTTGTGAGCCGCCCGATGTAGGTGCTGCTAATGAAACTCAGACCCCCTGACAGAGGCCCACTTGAGCATTAGGCCCTCTTGAAAATGGCATGGGATGTTTAGGTTCCAGGAAAGCTGAATCAGACCCTTTGACTGAATCATTCTTTGAATAGGTGATCTGTGTAGCCTACCCTCTTCAGCTCAGAACAAGCACACTTGGGGGACCAAGCCTTAAAGCAGAACACGGAGAATGAAGGCACAGCAGGACAGTGAGGAAGCAGCATTGGCCTCTCCAAATCAAGACCACAGGCTGGGCCAAGCTGGCCCTGAAAGCTCCCTGAGGCTAGGGTCAGCATCTGTGCCCTGCTTCTGGCAGAATACCTGATGACGCAGCTCTATCCTATCCTTCAGGCACCATCCTCATCCCAAAGACTGAAAACTCAGTCAGGAACCAGCCCAAAAAGTGGGGGGAGCCGGGTGGATGGAGTTAACTGGGCTTCTGTGTTCACGATCCTACTTTGTAGCTTCATTCTTACTCAGAAGCTAATTTTAGCTATTCATTCTGCGTCTGTTGCCATTTATAAAATGAGAATGTCAAATGCAATATTAAACAAGCAGGATGAAGGCAAAAAAGGAAATGGCAGAGAGGCATTTAATAAATGAATTCCATGTTTACGTGGGAGAGGGAGAGAGAGAGATCCCAAGCCCTACGCATCACACACATGCATGTGCACACACCCGTTTATATACAGGCTCTGCTGCTAATGGAAGCCAGTTTGTGTAGTGGGGGAAGCCCGGGAGAAGTGGGGGGAAGTGGGGACGATCTGTGGGAAGCCTGTGCTGCTCTTTAAGCAGAAGTAATTTAGCCTGCAGACAAGGACCCTCCCAGTCAGGGTTCTGGCCCATTTGCCCTTCGTGGGTCCTCTAGTCAGGTCAGTGGAAGGAGAGAGAATGAGCACAGGATGCTGAACCTCTGGATTTCCCACCCCTGCTCAGCTGGTGTGGCCCCCACCAACTCACAGGGTATGGATTCTTGAGAGGGGAGCACTCAGAGCCCTCCCGTGTCTTCTCCTTTCTTTGACCTCTTCCTGAAGCTGCCTACTCCACACCCGGGAGTTTCAGGCTGCTGCTGAAGTGGCACCTTCCCCGTTGTCTCTACTGCTTGGTTAAGTGAAGCCAGTTCTGAGTGGGGCAGACACCCACTCTATCTTACAGCCAGATCTGGACACCTGGGGGCCAAGCTTCCTCTTCACTTTGAAATGCCCTTGCAGGTGCCCGCAAAAAAAAAAAAAAAAAAGAACAGCTGTTCCTACTGCCGTCAGCTTTTTCCTCAAATAGTACAGCCTGCCAGCTTCCCTAGCACACCTTGCTGATGAATTAAGGGAGCTGGGATTACTTGGGGTGGGAGTGGGGGGGTAGGGAAGGGTCCGTTAGAAATCAGGCGAGGCCCCGCAGGTAGGAGGGCCAGCTGCACTTGGTCTTGCACTTTAGAATCAAAATGAGCTTGGGTATGAACTGACTTTACCTTCTTAGGTTAACACCTAAGGTCTTCTGTAGGATAAGTCTTTGTAGGATTGGTCTGTAGTTAGTGGAATGGGTACCATTAGCAGGTTCTGCCTTGCAGGTGAGGTGTGAGTCTGGAGCATTTAGCTGTGCTTAGCCCCAGAGCCCAAAGGTAGAGCTGAATTAGAGCAAGGAGCTGTACTTGAAACTGCCCTCTGACACATGAGGCCTATCCTGCCCTGGGACTAGGGTGCAGTTGTTAGAGGACGTGTCTCAAGCAGCATTGGAAACTGGGCACTGGTTCTTCTCCACCTATTGCCCAGACCCTTAACTCCTCCAAATGGAGTCACACCCCCCCTTATATTCCTCTCCATGTCCACACACTACCTGCCTTGCTCAGGGTTTAATATTATTGGCTTATGACCTACTTCACTTTGCTATCGCTGGTTTTAATAAAAACACTAAGCAGAGGAAACAGTGGATGAAATTAATTCTGTAAGTGGTGAGGAAAATAATTCAGGAAGCTGGAGTTGGGAATGATGGGGAGGGGGGGTCTGAAAAGGCAGGACCCAGAGGTGGGAGCCGGGGTTTGAAGTTGGGAGCCCTAGAACTGGATCCTGGCTTTGCTGTGAAGTAGTAGGTTGTTTTTTTTCTTACGGTCTCAGTTTCTTTATCAGAGAGGAGGCCAGTTAGGCTGTTTCACCAAGTAAATGAAGCCCACATGCAATAAAGTGATAATAGGGGGCATTATTTGAGGACTCCATGTGTCATACACTCTGCTGAATAGCTATTATGTATGATCATTATCAGGTGCATGGAATTATCTTACACATCACACACACATACACGAGTATTATGACTGCCCAGCAGGTGGGTAGTGACGCACGTTTTCTTCCCCCAGAATAACATGCTGAGCCTACTCTGCAAATCTACCCCTGGATCCAGGTCATTTATGTCCAGCATGTGTCTGAAGGCAGATGGCATAGTGGTTGCCTTTCCTTCTTCTTTTAAAGGCCATGACTGCCTTTATTCTAGTTGTCCCCTTTGTGTCCTGAGGGTGCCATGTCTGTGAGAACCTGTAAGTGGTCAGCTGAGATACGATATACATACAGTGGCGTCTCTGGTGCTAGGCAGTCAGATCTCTGGGTCTTGCGGAAGAGCCCTGCCAAGGATCTTGCTCTCCCCATGGGTCCTCAGAAAGCCTCCACTGGGTAGAGAAGGCATTCAGGCAGTGGCTGTTTGGAAGGAAAGTCTGTGCCGTGTGGTTGTATGGGGAAGAGTAAAGGGGTCTCGAGAGATGGGCACATCTGCCCCTGCCCAATGGAGACATCTGTGTTGCTGCCAGATTCTGGGGAAATCTGGGCTCCCTACATTGTTCCCTCCTCTCCCCTTTTCAGATGCCACCAAAGCAGATGGCTTGGAGCATCAGATGAGCAGGGTTCACCTGGAATTCCCTAAAACCAAGTAGGAAGAAACAGCCACTTGATTTAGGAGAAGGTCAAGCTGATCCTGGGCCAAGGCCAAGCCTGGCCTCCTGAGCTGTCAGGAATATCTATCCAAAGACAGGCACCACCAGAAAAGCTGGGGAACAGCCTCCCCTGAGTTCTGTTCCCCTCCCCTATCTACCAGCCAGACAGTCAAGATTAGTGTTTGTGCACTGGGGAATTTTATCCTTTGAAACAGGCCTCTGACTTCCTTGTGAAGTGAACAGTTTCTAACATGATCTGTTTGTATACACTGGCCTCTTTAAACCAGACACCCCCCTCTCCAATCTCCACTTGTTCAAGGTAGTACATCAAGGCCACAGGTATGGCTCTTGGTTTTCCCTCTGGCTCTGGGACTGCATGCTTACTGGACTGTTCATGAGGAAGCAGGAAAACAAGGCTTTTTACTCCTTTACTGCGTATGCTAGCAAAAGGATTATGAAAGCTGGATTTAAGACCACGTCACTGTTAAAATTGGTAACTGTTGTGGTTACAGAAAAAACCTGTCCCCATGTTTAGAACTTGCAAACCACAATTTGTAACTTGGTCTCAGACAAATTTTTAGGATTCCCTTTTCTTGAAATGCTGGGCATCAGCAGAGCTATGTGTGTGTAAGTGCCCAAGCACGGAGTCCAGCCCTTTGTCTGAAGCATGCTCTGGAACAGGAAACACAAACCCACCCCTACCCTTCCAGATACAGACATGGAGTATGTGCACATGCTGAAGTGTGTGTGTCAGAATGCTAGCAGTGAGCAGTGTTAGCAAAAGGATCCCAGCTGCTCTTCCGGCTGTCTTTGCAACTTTTCTGGAAGTTTGAAATTATGTCTATGTCTTAGTTAAGGTTTTCATTGCTGTGAAGAGACACCATGGCCACGACAAAGGAGAAAAGAAAGAAACAACAATAAACCTCTGGAGAACTACCTCCAATTAGAAATTTCTGTGGCCACAAAAAGCTCCAGAGACCTGTGACGTTTCCGTGGGAAGGGCAGGGGGCTTGTACACTCTCCCTGTATCAGCAGACCTCAGTGCCCAATACCCTGAGAACTCTACCAGGATGGTGGACCAGTCCCTGGTGCAGAACCTGACTCCAAAGGTGGCCCTTAGATCCCCATGTTTCAGCTGTTGACAACTTTGTCCTGTCCCCCTTCTCTGGCTCTGAGCTGACACAGGGTAGGATGTAGTGGAAGTTGTGGGGTGTGTATCCCAGGTTAGAAGCTTATGCCAAATCCTTTAGAATGTTCAGGCTATCACAAGACCAGATGTCCCGAAGAAGCTGTACGTGGTATTCCATCATCAGTGTTGGACCCTCAACTTAGGCTTTCTCTGACTTCAGCCATAGTGACCATCTGACCATAGCTCCATGAAGAGAACCCAAGCCCTATCAACTTAGAGCTCTGAGGAAGACAGTCGGTGTGCAAAGCTAGTGTGTTTGGGGATATTTGGTACATGGTTGTTTATTTTGGTACATGGTCCATGTCCAAATGACTTGAGTCTAAGACCAAAGAGGTATTTGGGGTTTGTCTGTTTGGTGCTGATTCTTCCCTCCAGGTCTTGGGTCAAGCTCTCTGGTTTGCCCTGGAGACAGGAAATAGTCCAAATGTGGTCTAGGTTTAGAGATTGAGAAGTTATGAGCCAAAAGGACTCAAGGCAGTTTGATGTACAGAGAACACTTGCTATACCCTTGGTGAAAAAAAGAACAGAAGTCCCCTGAGCAGGGCGCTCCTTGTTAACTGGTGGATCCCCACATCCTGGCTCTGAGTTCTTCCACAGCACTGAATTAATCAGCCTGAATCTCCAAGGGTAGGGAGTGGAGATGGACTGTGCAAGCAGCCCTCTGAACCTGAGCAATCTTATCAGAAGCTCTCACTGCTGGCCAGAGCCGGCTCCCTGCTGTGTCCAGTGCCTCTCCTGTCAGTCAAAGGCCCAGGACAGGCTGAGACCCCAGAGACTTCCCATGCCATGGCCTCTGGCCTTGAGTGCACTCACTGTGACAGAGCCGGAGGTTGACAGAGCTCCTGGGTGGGTGCTGCCAAATGCCACCAGCCAAGACAGCAGAATTCAGTTGAGCTGCCAGCCTGCTCAGTGCTAGGAAGAGTAGGTGGGTTTGTTTAAAAGACTCCCATTACAGTTTAGTTAACCTTTATGTTCCCTAAATGAAAATTGTATAAACCTGAAATTTCTGTTGATCGGGTTGCCTAGGAACAGGCAGCAGGTTTTCATAAGACAAAGCAATAGATTGCCACCGATAGGGCTGTTAGGAAGTGAGCTGGTTAGCAGCATTATTCCCATCCTGGTGTCAGCGATAGGTAATTATCTGCCTGCCTGCTCAGGGCACGCCCATCTTCCTGTGCTGGGGCAGCTTTCTGCAAAGGAGACTTCCTCAGCCTCCAGCTCCGAGGATGGGGCGCAAAGACAGGGCCTAAGGTAATCACCATGCCTGAGTTATGAGGAGAAATCTGAAAGACCTCATGTGGTTGAATATTTCTTTTTAATCATCTTTCTCCACCTCCATGCAAGAGGAATTCCCCAGTAACCCTACTGAAGACAGGAGACTTGGAAAACAAACTGTAATAAAATACACCATAGTTTTTTAAGCTGCTCTTAGGTAACTTTGGTAGATCTTTTAAATACTTTTAATGCAATATACACACTTGTTTATCTTTTCTCCACAAAGTCACTGCGATTTAAGCCTGTCTTCCTGAAGTTAGGGTAACTAATGTCCTGGTCTGCCTGGGACCTCAGAGGTCCCCAGTACAAGTACTTCATGGCCAGTGTGTCCATGGCACTCCACCAAACTCCAGTCTGTCAGTCACCGGTTACTTCCATTGATTGTTTGGATTTTAAAAATGTTTTTAAAGGAGTGAGTGTATGTGTGTGGTTTTTCTGAGACAAGGTCTCTTTGTGTAGCCCTGGCTGTCCTTGAACTCACAGAAATCCAACTGCCTCTGCCTCCCGAGTGCTAAGATTATTTTTTAAATGTATATATATATATATTTTTTAATCTGTGTATATGTCTATGTACCATCTGTGTGCCTAGTACCTACCTGCAAGGTCAAGAAAGGGAGTTAGATCCCCTGGAACTAGAATTAGGGATGATTGTGAGCCACCGCGTGTGTGCTGGGACTCTGTGAGAGCAAGTGCTCTTAACTGCTGAGCCATCTTTCCAACCCCCATCACATTACTTTTATCTTATTTTATTTCTATTGCTGTGTGTGTGTGGGGGGGGGGTGTCTGCCTGCCTGTCTGTCTGTCTTGCCAGACAAGGGGAAGTCTAAGAGGACCACCTGAAGCAGTTCTCATCCTATATATTACCAGCTGCCCTTCAGGAAAATCAAAGTGCTGATTTCTACCTGTTGTGGATTGAATATGAATTGTGCCCTACAGCTCATATTTGAAGACTTGGTCCCCAGCCGGTGGTGCTGTTGGGAACCTTTAGGGGACAGAGCCTCTCTGGAGGAAGTCTGTCACTGGGGACAAGCCTTTAGTTATTTTGCTTTGTTATTGTGTTACAATTTATTTTTAGTGTGTGTTTGTCAGTCTTGGGGGGGGGGGTGCGTGCACACAAAGGTGCCAAATAGATACCCTAGAGCTGATGCCTGTGCTCAAAATTCAGTCTTCTGGAAGGCCGGTGTACACTTTTTGTTGTTGTTTTTGAGACAGAATCTCACTGTGTAGCTCTGGCCGTCCTGGAACTCATTATGCAGACCAGGCTGGCCTCCAACACACAGAGATCTACCTGTCTCTGCTTCCCAAGTGCTAGGATGAAAGTCGTGTGCCACCATATCCAGTTTACGATCAATACATACTCTTAACCACTAAGCCTCTCCAGCCCCCCAGGCCTCGATGTTTACATAACGTGGTCCCACTTTTTGCTTGCCCTTTGCTTCCTGACTACAGAGGAAATAGAGCTGGCTACCTCACAACTACAGCCGTGCCTTCCTCTACCAAACCAAGAGCCAAAGCAAACCCTTGTCCACTTAAATTGCTTGTGGTCCGGTATTTGATCACAACAATGGGAAAAAGTAATGGGCTTTCCTGTTTCCATCCTCTCAGGACCCTTACCCCAGGCAGTGCGTCCTCGGTGCCTATCAAGTAGACAGAAGTACATACACGTGTATGCTGATCGGAGACAGCTGTGGCTGTCAGCTCTTGTCCTCCTACCTTGTTGAAGACACAGAATCTGCTATCCCCGCCACCCCACCCCATCCCCCACACACCAGACTTTCCGGCCCACAAGCTTCCAGGAATTCTCCCATCTCCTAGGACTGCCAGGATTATAGATGTACAAGCCACACATCCATGGGCTCTGGACACTTGAACCCAGGTCTTCATGCTTGTGTGGCACATGTCTTCACCCACTGAACCATCCTCTCAGACCCCTAAAATAATTTTATTTTGCCCTTCTCCTGCTTGTGAGCTGCCTGTTTGTGTCTTTTATCTATTTTTCTTTCACCTTTTTCTCATTTCTTCTAATCGACAAAAAAAAAAAAAAAAACAAAAAACCCTTTATCTTAAGCATATCTGTCACGCACATGGAGTCCATTTTTAAAGACATTTGTAATTGCCATTCTTTAAAGAGCCAGAATATAACACCTGTTACATGGTTTCAGAGCACTGTTGTAGGTCAGGTTTTCCTCTTGATCACTAAATAATCTCTCTCTCTCTCTCTCTCTCTCTCTCTCTCTCTCTCTCTCTCTCTCTCTCTCTCTCTCTCTCTCTCTCAAATCTTGCTCCATAACCCAGACTTTCCTCAAACTTGTAATCCTCCTGCCTCAGCATCTCAAGTGCTTAGATTATAGGCATACATCACCACTCCTGGCTTTATAATTCCTACCAAAAATACGAAGTAATTTTAATTGGAGGATCTGGAATGTAGGTCCCCCTTTTAAGCAATGTATACTGCACACAATTTAGCTCACTCTGGCAACTGTAATCTCTTGTGATACCCCGGCAGCTGCTGAGCCAAGTGAAGCTTTTGCTCCTATGCCATATGTCCCCAGACTGTTTTTAAATAAGATACCCGGTTCTTCTTCCTCTGTCACTGTCAGGCTCCCACGCTGTTACCGTTGGCCGCTCTGAGTGCCCTGCTTTGCCCTGCAACAGCCCGTCTTTATCAGCAATGGGCTTGATTTACAGCCAACAGTGCTTGTTAAATTCATCTGTAAACTAAAAGCAGGTAATGCTAAGCAAGCTCAGACTCCCGTCAAACTGTGCAGGAGCTTCCGCAGGCCACAGTTTATCTACTAGAGTCTCAGATTTTTATTGCGCTTTTTTTAATGTTGGGACACATGCACCATGGCCAGGACTCCCACCACGCGAGTCCCGGGGAATGAACTGAGGTCATCAGGGTTGACATAAGTGACTTTACCCACTGACCCACCTCCCTAGTTCTAAGGTTTTCATTTTGTATGAGTAATACTGTTCAGTAAGTGACCTCTGTATGCATATGTAGAATAGGATCATGAGATTTTGGAGGCAGAAGATAAATGGAAAGATTAGCAACCATTAAGAGACACAAAACCAGTAATCCGTGGGCAAAGAGTCTCTGTTAGAGCTCAGGCCTCCCTTGGGAAGTGTGGTGGTGTGGGTTCCATGAGAATGAGGGCATCGCTCATTGCCTGCTGGGGTAGGATGTGGTATGTTACTTCGAGCCCCTGATGTTGAGTGTTCTCATCTGGGAGATGAAGCCAGGAGTGAGTGAGTACCCTCTCTGTTTCATAAAAGAGAGTCTCCGATGGCCGATGCGAGGAGATGTGAGGAGTCCGTAGCCTCCAGAACCATGAAGGAATCTGTCTAAAAGGCCAAACAATCATGAAAGATGACTATAATGGCTGCTGCTGTTATCCACAGGCCCATCCATCAGCCGTCACCATTGTCTTAGCTACCATGCTAAGCCAGGTTGCAGCCCCATGTGTGTATCTTTAGCTTACGTCCTCGATGCCCTTCTAGAGCTTAATTTCATCCTGTAGGTTTTTCCAAAGCAGGATTTGCACAAGTGGTGTAGTTTCTTAAATATTTATTTTGCAGGCCATTTACTCAGCACAGCTATTTTTATAGTGAGTAAGGAGCAAGGCTAAAAATAACAGCTCGTAACCCGATCGGTTCTGCGCCTGACATTTACGTGGAATTCGTTTGCATCTCATTTGTTCTTTCTGTTTAACAGGTAGAATGTAAGAAAGCTCAGCCGAAAGAAGTCATGTTTCCACCGGGGACAAGAGGCCGGGCCCGGGGGCTGCCCTACACCATGGATGCGTTCATGCTTGGAATGGGGATGCTGGGTGAGTCTGCACAGGTGTGGGGTTGGGGGAGCACAGTGGACTGGGGTGAGGGTTGTGGTATCCTGTACACACTACTGAGCCACTTACCAGTCACTTAGCCCATCTGAGCTTCAGTTTTCCTGTGTGAGGGCGATAGGTTCTCTTTGAGATGCTCATGGCAGTCGGCTGAGCATCTTTCATGACACCTAGCCCATGGTGTGCTTGAGACTATTTGTCTGTCTGTCCATCTGTGTCCTCAACACAAAACAGGACTGCCCACCCTTCCCTTCTCAGTCTCAACCTTTTGGGCCCAGGGAGAGTTTCTAAGGCCTAAGAACTCCTTGCTGGCTTAACTTGTGTGGACTCAGGCTACATTTTTCTAAAACTTAGGAGAGGCACTGAAGGGTGGCAAGGGTGGGCACTAATCCTGTCTATTTAAATGATTAACATTTTTCTCTTGGGATATCAAAATTTGCATTTAAATGGATGTTTTAAATAGCCTGTTTTACTCTTTATTTGCAAAAAAAAAAAAAATGATGAAAGACAAAGTGTGTTTGTTCTGACTAAAAATGATCTCTCCTGGCTTTTAGAGAAATTGAGTTGCATATTATGCCCCCTTTCCTTAGAGGTATCTCTGTCCGCCCTGTGTAGATAATTGAAAATCTCACCACTTAAATGGTATGAAAGATGGAGAAAGCGGAGGAGATGCGTAATGGTGTGGGTCGCACAATAATTAGAAATTTCAAGGCGAGAGAACGGTATTTTAGTGCAAGTTATTGTATGTCGGGAAAATACTAATTAAATGGGATAAATGGTCGTTAATGGTAAAATTCCATTCAGGCACATGAGCTGTCTAGATTTAATGGGTTTTCTTTTGGCTTGGCTAAGGGTCCCCCTTCTATATTGTCTGATAAAGCTCTTTGTATGTTTTCAGATTTACTGCTGTTTAAATCATTTCTAGCTTAGTTTTAAATGTATTAGACTTTTCATGCTCTCACAAAGAATTGTATCTACTTGTCTGAGAAAATAACTCCAGCAGGTAAAGCTATATTGAAGAACTCTAAAGACAGAGACTGGTGTCATTGAGAATGTTTTTTAAATGGCCAATCTATTAATTCTCCCCAGATTAATTTTTTAGGCTTAACAGAGTTTACAAGAAAAAAATCCTATTATAGTTCTTTATAAACTGTGTAATTCTGAAACTTACCTAGAAAAACAGAAACATGAAAAAAAAATAAGATTTTTTTTTTTTTAAAGAGAGAGAGAGTGAAATCAGAAAACACCAGTTTGACTATATCCCAAAGCACTGGTTAAAGCTATCGTAATTAAAACAATATGGTAGGGCTAGAGTGCAGCATGAAGTTCTTGCATAAAACTGGGCATACCTGTGAACTCAGCACTTAGCACTAGGGTGGTGAGGGAGGCAGGAGGATCAGACGTTGGCTGCTTATTTAGCTTGGGGACTATCTTATGGTGGACAAGATTGTCCCCGGCTTCTGCTGGCTTGACCCCACAAATTTTCCACTTAACAACAGTGAGACAGCTGTGTGAATTCAACAGACACTGCTTCAATTATTGGGTTTGGATCTTTTCCAGGCTGGCAGTTTTCAGTGCCACACTTCCTGGGGTTGCTGGACAGAGGCAGCAGCTGAGTGGTGGCTTGTCAGAGAGTAGCCATGTTCTCTACTGGGAAGGGAATCAAAGGCAAGTCTGCAGTGTACAGTCACTTAGCTATGCAAGTTGGATGATGGGGATAGTCCATGTATTTTCGATGTACCACACTTTGTCAGTCTGTGATGAGCTTATCAGGGTATAACTCCTTCATCATCCATAAGGATGCACACTTGGTGCAGAAAATTGAAGAGTCTCCTTAGATCTATATACATGTAAGAGGATATCCATGTGTTGTATTCGCTGCACACATGGTAGAGACGGCGAGTTTCTCACTGAACTTGGAGCTCATCAATTGAGCTAAACAGGCTACTCAGCAGGACCCAATAACCCTCCTCTTTGCTTCTGATCACTGGACTTAAAATATGACACCTCCCATTTTTATGTGGCTGCTGAGGAATTGAACTCAGGTCTTCATGTTTGTGCAGCAAGCCCCTGGCTGACCTAGCCATCTCCCCAACCCCATAGTCATTACTTTTAAATGATTATTAAAACCACTGAGAATTGCATGATGTTGCTTTATGGCAGATTTCTTAGCTCTTGATATATAGGTACCCTCAATTGCCTTTCTGTCCCGGATAGTGCAGCATGGTCCATGGGCCTCTGGCTCTTTAGGAGGAAGTAAGAAGAAGACTGCATCCTCCTCCCTAACTGCTTCATTGTTTGTGTGTCTTTCCTCTAATGTGGTAGTGTGGCCTAGGGAGTTTCCTCTTCAGGTAGGGTCACTGCCTCCATAGTGCATTATTTGCATAGCAGTCCTGGGACCCATGCTATTACCTCCCCTAATAGCTTGATGAACTTGGCTCCTACCAAAAAAAAATTAATTCATGGAAGAGCCAGGCATGGTGACACACACCTGTAATACTAGCACACAGGAAGTAGAATCGGGAAGATCAGCAGTTCATGGCCATGGCGAGTCTGAGGCAGCCTGAGCCATGTGAAAACCCTGTTTAATGTAAGCAAACCAACAAAATCACTGTGACAAGCCAGATGCAGGAGTACACAGCTGTAATCCGAGTACTAAAAGAGTAAGGCAGGACCACAGATCATAAGTGATCTGAGCAAAATAAATATTTATTAATGAAGGGAGTTTCTAAGAAGAATATTTAAAAGTGTAAGACACTGAAATGTTGAAGCTCAGCCATCTAACATGTTTCCCAAGTGCCTGCTGTGTGCCGGCATGAGAACCTTGCTTCCAGTCCTAGGCAGCCAGTGTTCTAGTCAGAAGCTGTGGCAGCCTATATGTTGGTCTCATGACTGAGGCACCACAGAACTAATTTTTAAAATACCACTCAGGATTTTCTCCATGCTTTGGGAGGTCTCATGAAAGGGAGGCTGACAAGTGTATGGGAATATGGTGTTCTTTCTTGAATTCTCTTGGTATAGCTGCCAACATCCTTGGAAAATGCAACGTGTTTTGACTTTTGCTTTCACAGGCCTTTAATAGAATGGAATAAAAGATGGTAAGAATTCCTTAAAAGAGTGTAGGGGGCTAAAGAGGAGGGGAATTGTTTCCAGGCCCCACCTCTTCCTTCTGAGCCAGACAGAACCAGAAGCAACCATGCCACCAGGATGGTGCTTTTGCAACCCTCGGATCCTGTCCCCTTGTCCACATTGTGTGGGAACATTCCAGCCGGATGCTGCAGAGTCGCCCCAGTGTTTCTTAATGAAAGTGGACTTGGTAAAGTCAAACACATGACTGTTGATGGATTTGACTGCTCTTGGTCTCTCCTCTGCCTTCAGCTTCATAATCCCACGGCCTTTAATGCTCTTGGCCTAGTTGAGCACGTGCTTTATTCAGCACCTGGTAGAGAGAGAGCATAATAGTGAAGCCTGGCGGGAAAGCTTCCCTTGGCAGTTGGGGGAGAGGAGAGAAGCTGTGGCCCAGCTAGTGACTGGCCAAATGCGTTCCTATCTTCACTTACCCTGATACAATGCTCCCCAACGTCAGCTTACTGCCTTTTAAATTGAAGGCAATAAATAAATAAATAATAAAATCAGTCATTGTTGAAAGGTCCAGGGGAGCCGTGATCTACTGATACTCACTCCAGATCAGGAGATGCTAACACCCACAGCTTACCTTCCTGGAGTTGCCTTGGGCCCTACTGGACCCATAGAGCCTTCTGAGTCTGTGAGACTGTCCTTTGCCTCTTTGCCAGTGTGATGACTGCCAGTTTCACATGCCCATCAGCCCTTGAGCGTTTGTGACGTGGCTCCTGCTCCTAAGAGACTGAACTTTTCCTTTCAGATAGCTTCCAATAAGGTTAAATTAGTGTGGGTGTAGAGGAGCCCCTGCAACTTGGGAGGATCCTTGGACTGTGTAGCTTTGTAGACCAACTTTCACATCCTTGCCTATGGGGGGCTCTTGGTACTTGGTTGACCTCATGGAGGTATCATGGTAGTCCCAGGCAGTGCTGCACATATAGCAGACACTGTGTTCTCTAGATAAATGGCCCTTCTCTCTCTTGTCTCTTTAAAGTCAAGGGCCTGGGTCAAAGTCAAGGGTCTTTTTTCAGAATGTCAGGTGATTAAGAGCCTGGATGAACCATGAGACATCTAGGATGCAAACATCTCTAAGTTAGGAGCAAAGATCTGAAGCCATAGTTTTGAGAAGCCTGTGAGCATCCTAAGGAGGGGGCCACAGAAAGAACTTTCCAGCACACCCGGTTCTATTGTCCCCTTCTGACTTGTGCAGCCACAACATACAGCCTGCCTGTGAGGAAGGTGTCATCCAGGCAGAGGGCTTGATTTTTTTTCCTTTAGTGACAAAAGATAGTTAGTGTGGGATTGGTCAGGCATCCAGAGTACTGGAGCAAATAAATTGTGCAGTGGCCAGTGTGGGAGGGGCTCCGCTGCTAATAGAAGTGGTGGCTGGGGTCATCCTGCTGTAATGTGGCTTGATGGAGCGTTTGCATGGGCCTGCTGTAATGTGCTATTGATATGCAGCCAGCCAGTTTCCCCTGTGCGTCCTGGGCCCTGAGCCACTGGAGCAGAGCTGGGCTGCACAGCCGCAAATGAAGAGGAAAATCGAAGTAATGTTGTATTATAAATTTATAATTTCATCTGCCTGACAGAGAGGCTGTTCAGTATTGGGGGTATGGAGATGAGATCCCCGGGGTGGCAGGTGTAGAATTTTCACCTTCATTCCTTGGGCGATGATAATATTGGCCTATCCGGAAGAACTGGGTGAGGCCCAAAGTTTGTGTGAACTTGACTATCCATTTCTTCTTTCCTTCTGAAGGCTTTAGGATCTGTGCTAGCGGGAAATACATGCAGTCAGGGCATACAGGTGGCTTGAGTATCGGGGACTAACCATTCCACTGTTCCTCACTTACATCAGGGAAAATGATGCCTGGGCTTTTGCTCTTGCTGTCAAATTAACACTTCAAATTTAGGACCCTTCTCTGAAGTTAGCAGCAAAGGAACCATTTTTCTTCAGGAAAGCCCCTAAGCAGTAGTGATCTGACCATTTGCCTATAATCCATTTATCAATATTGTTGACATACTGCTATAAGAAATCTAGCTCTGAAAGATCTGATTTGATAGTGGGTGATTAATTTAGAGGAAAATTGAGCTGCCCCGCCAGGAAGTACATTCCAGAGAACAGTGCATTGCGCATCAGGTATTCTGAGCTCAGTGGCTTCCTGGTCTCCTGCCCCTCTGAGACCAGTAGGTACAAAGTTATTGAGCCATTTTGTCTTGTCTCACAGCCTTCTGCCAGTGAAACATCGTGAGCCCGACGATAATCTCACCAGAACAGAGCCAGTGACAGGGCCAGGTGATGTAGGAATGGCCCAATTGGCCAGTGAATTCAATGGGACTTAACGTGCAGGAAGGCTCCAGCTGTACAAAGAACCACAGCTGGATATTGTTGAGAATTTGGGCAGGTCTACCTGTGGCAAGACTCCACCACTAAGAGAAAAGGGAAAGCCCTGTCTTAGGCCAGAGTCTTATGACAGAATCCATAGGCCTTAATCAGCTTTTGAATTGGCATCTATTTCTGTCCTAAATGATAGGAAGTCCAAAACCAAGGCAATGCTGGGATGAAAGAACATTAATCCAGTTTGTGAGGGCTGTGCGATTGTGAGCCAGTCACCTCCCAAACACCCTACGTTCTGATACCCTACATCAGGTCGATGGCTAGGATTTCAGTGTGAATTTAGGGAGACTCAGGCATTCAGGCCAGAGTCATCTGCAAGGGTGTGATCTTGAGCCAGGTCTCCTGATTTGCAGACCCATGTGTGACCTGGGTCCAGTAATGAAGCCATCCACCGAACCACTTCCACAGGGAAGGAGCCATGCAAGGCCTAACTTGGGGCCTCTAAGGCACAAACACTGATTGGCAGAGGGAAGAGGTCCAAAGCCTGACTCATGATGTCGAGGAGACCCGTGTGCAGGTCTCTGCCCCCAGCCTTGGCTTGCAGAATCAGAATGTGCTTGTTTTGAGACTCTGTGAGGAATGAATAATGAACCCCCCCAGCATTTGTGCTTAGGAGCAGTGTGCAAAGACAGGGAGAGAATGACCACTGTTCTGTCTTCCTGAAAGCTCGGGATCTGTCCTAAGTGAAGCAAGTGACTTTCCACCATTTTTTCAGTGGAAATAGAAGAAATACCTCTGGCTTCTGGAAGCAGCAAAAATTATTATTTGGAGTGGTGGTATTCAGAATTAACAGAAAGTCTAGGGAATGGAACCTGGAAAGCAGTCAGGAAGGAGCTTAGAGAGCTGAGCCATCAGAGAGCTCCAGCTGCCAGCCAAGGGGACAGCCCAGGAATGGCCTGGTCAGAGGGCCACTTGGCACCTCTGGATGCTAGATTGTCCTACTGATGCCAGAGTAAACTCAGAGTCACCTGCCCATCCTCTGTCCACTGGCTCTCAATGCAGGTCCCTGTGAAGGTTTGCATTGGCCTGCCTCTCAGGCAGAGTTCATTCAAGAGCTGGCCAAACCCACTAGATAGCCACCTCAGAGGCCAAAGCTGAGGGCCGGCCAGTGTGCTGGTAGGAGACTGAGGTGACATTTTTGGAGTGTGATTATACTGGACTAACCCACACAGAGGGGAAGGAGGTAGAATAGGTCTCTGGGGACAAGAACCGGAGGTAGTTTTGGAGCTGCTGTGACCAAGGAATTTACATTAAAAGAAGAGCTCCATTCACCTTTGTGATAGTCAGAATTGAGACAGGGGCTCAACACCCCTCAGTTCAGTTCATGATCACCCTAGGCCTTCTGCTGCAAAAGGATCTGGATAAACTACCTTAAATTGTTCATGGAAAAGCTGGACTTGGCCTTCAGAGCTCAGCTGGAGCTTTGTGCTACATGTTTTCACAGTCCCTCTGGCTCCTTTGAAGACACACCTCTGTGCAGTGTGTGTGCTGGGACCCGGCCCCTGCCGTCCCCCAGCCGTGGCTTGCTAAGCCGAGAGGCAGCCCTCTGTGGCTACTACACAGCCAACCCCATTGCCAATTCTGGCTCCTGTCCACTGCCCTGGATGAAGGCAGTACAAGGACTTTAATCTCCTACTGTCAACATCTTTAAGGTAAAGTACATTCAGGGTAAGCTCTCCAAATGTCAGAGGCAGACACAGGCACTGTGTTCCTTCTTCCATATGGCATTTACTTTACAGGTTCGTGAACATACCTGGGCTTTGGGCAGTCTGGATGCCTAAATATAGGTTAATTATAAACATCCCGTTGGTCACACCTCTAGCCCAGGGAGAGAGATCCAGGGCTCCAGTAAAGATCCTCCCTAGAGATGCATCATTCTGTGAGGATGACCACAGCAGATGTTCACTGCACCTTCCCTGAAATACCACCCAGATCCAAGGTCTAACAACCTTGTTCTTTCTCTCTGTGTTCAAGGCTACCCCAACTTTGTGGCAACCTATGGCCGAGGCTACCCCGGATTTGCTCCTAGCTATGGCTACCAGTTCCCAGGTGAGTGGCTTAGATGCTAGGGTTTTGGAAATTTGGGAGGCAGGCTACTTCTGGAGGGGAGCAGAGTGCATACCTGTGTGTGTGACCTTCCAAGTCCGCTATGGTCCAGGGTCAGGATATAGTTGGGGTTTCCCAGTGGACTATTTTCTTGAAGCTGGTGACAAAACAGGAGGAGAGGAGAGGTGAGGAACCCCTCTGCTCACTTCCTTCACCCCCGGGCCTCTTCTTGATCTCCTCCTGGGGGCTTAACGTCAGGTCCAGACCTTGTCATCGCACCCGCCATCCCTGCTGCCTGCTGCTCTTCACATCTACCTGTCTAATGCCTTTCAGACTGCCTTCCCTTCCTCCTCGTCTCTAACGTGCCCTGGCATCAGGCTTTTCTGATGTATGTTGGTGAGGTTGCACGGGTTAGACTTACGTTTTGTACCTCGAGCGGGTCATGCAGATGCTCATTCTCCTCCATATAGACAGCAGAACATGGCACTGCCCCCTGGTGCTTCAGCTCTGAGGGAGCGAGTGGGCATGGTCTGGGGAAACAGAGAGGATGCTGCAGGAGATGATGCTTTAGGGCATTGCTGTTCTTTATGAGATAAATCTCCTCCCAGTCAAGCAGTGCAGGTGCAAATATTAGGGTGCCTAGTGGGTCAGAGTCATAGGCCAGAGCGGATGTAAGGGAAGTCTGTGCTCCATGGTCCTCTGTGTTGGGGGTGGGGGGTGGGGAAGGGGGCTATACTCAGGGGCTGGCCACATCTCTACTTGGAGACTTAGGAGAAGTAATAAGTAGAAGGCACAGAAAGCTGGCCTGAGGGAAGGTTCTTCAGGCCTGAGGAGCAAGCGGGTAGAAGAAAGGTCTAAGGGTCTAAGGCTAGCACTGGCTTCAGCTCAGTCGTTGAGATGGTAACAAAAGATGTGTAGGGCTATGTCCCATGATTCTGGCCAGTATTGGAAACCTAGACACTTCTTATCCTGGCCCTGGTATCAGTTGGACAAATGGCTATGGCAAGTCACCCACTTCTGGGCCTCACTTCTCTTATTTGTGAATAGAGGCTGAGTGGAACCTTTGAAGTCAGTCAGTGCATCTCTCTGACTGTGGGGTCAGAGGCAGAAAGGAAATAGATGGAGCTACAGAAATTCAAGGTAGAAGGATGCATGGAGTGGCTTCATTGGGACCTTGAAGTTTCCCCATCTGGGAGCTGCTGTAGGCAAGGATCCTTGGTGGGCCCTCCCTACAGCCTCTCTGCAGCTTGTAACAGCTTGGACTCCTGGACCTGAAGGACAGAGAATCTGTATTCAAGCTAGAACTGTCCTAGTTTATCCTCCTTATGGTTAGAGATCCCAAGGCACAGAGTCAAAGAGTCACAGTGAGCAAGGAGCGGCAATTACTCCAGGCAACCTGGGTCTTAACTTCTAATACTTCACTATCAGCCATTATCCACTTATCAACTAGGTACCACTGGTCACTAAAATTTAGATCTGTAGTAATTAAAATTCAGGAGAAAGGAAACCTGAGTTCCGTATTCACACTGGCCACATTCCAGTGGCTCAGCAGCCACATGAGGCTCATGGCTCATTTCAGAGTGGAAAGTAGAAGTATATATATACCCATCCCACTGACGGGTTCTGTTGCTTAGTGTTGTTCCAGAGATTAAAAGATTCAATATGGTACCCTAGAGGTTTGCACATGGAAAGCTGAAGGAATGCAATGTGAAATACTTTGGGGACAGTGGAGTTGACCCTGTGCTAAGACCCCTTATCTTATCTAAACTGACTCAGAAAGCATCTGGTAGTGTTCTGACTCTATGGCCCATAGAGTGGTGTTCCTCAGGTGCTGGCCCCTTCTGGGAAGTCAAGGCCTTGATAGAGATGGGTATAGTGTCTGTGCCTGGAGATGCTGTTCATCGTCAGCTCCAGCTCCTCAACTGTGGTCGGTCCCTGGGGCTAATGGGGTAGAAATCAGCCTTGAAGGGTGAAGAAATCACCCTGGCCCTAGGGTGAACAGGTCATTCTCAGCCACCAGACTTTGTGTTTCCTGTCCACTTGTACTAACGCTTCAAAGCTCTTAGAGTTTCTTATCCCCTGACCAGAGAGGGGACAATTATTTATCTGCAACTGAGAAGGCTGAGAGTCACCCAGCCTTTGAAGAGCCAGGCTGAGCTCAGAGCTCACCCCATTCCTGACCCTACCCCCCAGGAGATGCCCTTCATAGATCATCAGCCCCATCTACTTGTCCTAACACCCTGCCAAGCCCCAGGTAGTTCTAGACGCAAAGCCTAGGCTGGCTCCTATGTCCTCCCAGTCATGAGTTCAGGGTGTGCTCAGTCCCTCTAGAATCAAACTTTACATCGTCATGGAGCTTAAGACTTGGTGGGCTTGTAGGGTAAGGAAGCTTTAGAATGCTGTGACTTCAGCCAGTCTCCTGTCTCACACCATAAGTACCGTTGGAAGCAGGTGTGGCTAAGGAGGCTGTGGGGTTTCAGAGTGGTGCTCCAAAAGTGGGCCAGCCTGGTACACTGCCAGCTCCTCACCTGCTCTGGATGGTTCTGTAGAGCAGTCTTCCTGCCCTGAGGCCCGATCCTGGCACTTTCTGACATTGGCACAGTTGTCATCACCGCCAAGTTGTCCTGATGGTTTTTCTTTGTGGTCTCAATGGCCTTACCCTGTGCCTGCTTCCCGTTTCTAGTTGCTCTGAGGTCATGTGTGAGCCCCATACCCCTCCTAGGCCTTGTGAGTCCATCATAGAAAATACTGGGAGAGAGATGACAGCCCACCTAGGTTCTCAAACCACACCCTTCACTCACTAGCAGGAGCCTGTGTCCTCAGCACACAGGAACCTAGTCTCTTCCAAGGTGTTCTTTGCATATGTCTCTACCTTTACATCTTTCTCAGAAGATTGGGGTCCAGGTCTCACCTGACCTGTGTGATATAATCTCTGGGCCACACAATGGTGTTAAACAGTTTTAACCCCTGCAGCTACATGCAGGATTCTTTGAGAACAAACAGTATGTGCTAGAAAAGAGCTGTATGGCCTTGGGTCAGTTTAGGGGTTGGGGCTCTTTTCTAAGAAGGCTGGGGAGTCTTTAGCAGATGGCTCAGTGTTGAGTCTGGAATTACGGTTCTGTCATCAGTAGTCTGCCCAATTCCCTCACAATCCCCTTCTGGGCTTCTCCCTCTGTTTACTGTTAACTAGTAACTGTGTTTACTATGTGTCAAGTCCTGTTTCACTTTTTAAACTATTTGCTGATTTTGATTCATGAGATGTAATTGTTATCAACAAACTCTTAAAAGAGGCATCATAAGTGGGGGGTTTGCCATCATTTCCAGAGAGTACAAACTCCTGCCAGACCATCCAACTGCTGGCCAGGCCCACTGAAATCTGTCCTGTCTGGCTGACTGAGTGAATGAACATGATTTTTCCTGTTTTAAATTCTGGAAAAGACCTCGTTTTGCTTTTGTTTTGCTTCAGAAAACTCTATGCTCTTGCTCTCTCCTGCTCAGCTTCCTGAGTGCATCGTACACACACACACACACACACACACATACACACATACATACACACACATATACACATACACACACACATACACACACACATACATACACACATACATACACACACATACATACACACACATACACACATACACACACACATACACACACATACACATATACACATACACACACATACACACACACATACACACACATACATACACACATACATACACACACATACACACACACATACACACATACACACACACATACACACACATACACATATACACATATACACACACATACACATACACACACATACACACACATACACACACACACACACACACACACACACACACACACAGAGCTCCCTAAAATGTTGGGATGTGCTCATAGCATTTGCGAGGATTGCTCAGAGAGATCCTGAAAGATGCTGCCTTTTTAGAATAATGGTCAAGCTGACTTGCTGGTAATTTGTGGTGATACGTTATATATTTAATAAAACCAGTCTGGACTATCACCAGTGGTGGCATACTCCATTAGTCCCAGCACTTGGGAGGCAGAGGCAGGAGGATCTCTGTGAGTTCGAGACCAGCCTGGTCTACGAAGCAAGTTCCAGGACAGAGCTACATAGAGAAACTCTGTATCGAAAAAACAAAACAAAAAAGGCTGGAGAGATAACTCTGTCCTCTGATATTCCAGACTGGTTTTATTAAATATATAACATATTACCACAGGCATTTCACGGGGCAAGGGGTGAGCTTTTAAGTGCTGGTGGCTCATGTACCTGTGTCCTGCGGTACATGGTAGCAACATGAACACACACACATGCTTCTAGGAAACTGTGTGGACCATGGAATTTGAATGACTAGCTGTGTAAACACTATCCAGTCCCTTGGTGGCTACTGCCCCAATAAACTCATCTGTCTTTGAAAAGGGACAGCAGAATCACCTTGGTCTTGCCACCTGTTACACCCGTGGGCACAGATCCCTACTGGGTTCCCCTTCCAAAACCACTACCCTACCCGTGTAGCTTATCCCTATTCCATGGCACCACCAGAGTGGGAAGGGACAGGACACTTCAGGGCTAGCATCCTGACAGCCACCCCTACCCAGAAGGATCTCGTCATGCTAACCCTGTCCGCTTCCCTCTTTATGCCCCTACTCTCTTGAGTTAGTAATGACAGTTCAGTTGCACCCTCAGCAGCCTGAGTTTGTGGGCATGGCTCTGATTGGCTGACCCGGTGTGAGCAGGTCTGTATATGTGAATATCAGCATCCTTGATTTTCATGGAGCGGGTGAATCTGGCAGGACGCCTGTGCAGCTTGGCTCCTTTTGTTAAAGATGAACTGACGAACAATTACCCTGTCCCCGCTCATCTTCTGTGGGCATTTTCAGGAGTGGTGGTGGTTGCTCTTCAAAAACACGACTTGTAGGCTTTCTGTCTTTCCACTTTGACCTTGGCGTCTGTGAACTGCTGTGCTCTGGTGAGCGTGTCCTAAAGTGCTCGCCTCTCAGGCAGTTCAGTTCAGCCATTGTGAATTTCCTCATTGCTCTAATAGTTCATCTGTACTGTTCCCTAATGACATTTTATGTTTCCCCCTCTAAGCAACTGAGGTAGAAAAATAAATTGTTTACTACGGACATGCTGTGTGCTGCCGTCTCTTAGCCTGAGACTGTCCTGCTCTCGCTCCAGGGGAGGTGAATGCACTAAATAACCAGCGCCAGTGACAGCCAAGTTCATTTTGTAGAAGCATGCCAACTCCCCCTGGCTGCTGCCTGGCCCCAGCTCTCCCCTCTTCCTCGGCAGAGAGCCCTGTGCTTTGGCTGGAGGTGATCTGTCCTTGAGCAGAGACAGAACATCTGCTCACACCAGCTGTGGGATAGCGCCCTGCCCCTCCCTCTGCTGTCACTGCCTCCCACCAGTAAAGGCTGCGCCCAGAACGTTTCACATCTGTGCATCAGGTGTGGGTCTGCACAGTTGTACGTGTGCTTAGGCACATATCTTACATTTACTTTCCTAACCCCCAGAGCAGTGTAGGTCAAAGGAGGGGAGACCTGTTTCTGGACGAAATCTGAAGAGTTACTTGTTCCAATGCCATTTGGCCACTGAGTAGCTGGGTCACCTTGTGCTCTGAAGAGTGAAAGTGCCTTTTTGGTTGTTTTAGAAATAATAGGCATCAACGTTGCTAATGAAGTAAGCTTTCCAGGGTGATTTTCCCACCCTCAGCCCACATGGTGGTGCTTCCTGGATCTTCTTATCAACAATTGGAGTGGCGTGGGATCCCCCAGGGAGTCGCCAGGACAGGCCTCAGGGCTTTTGAGTACATTGGTGAATGAGGAGCAGGGGTATCTTGGAATAGGTATGGTATGAATCAGGTTTCAGAATGAGTCTTAGGCCCCCGAAGCACGGGATGGGTTGGAAGACAGTTTCCAGAGGAGGGTTAATAAAGGCAGCCTTCTGCAGCAAAGTTGGGGTGTGGAGGGCTAAAGAGCAGCACAGAAACTTTGAGAGTGGATTCAGAAAAGGATGTCCCCACCGGTCTGTACCCCCATCTTTCTTCTCACCTTCACCTTCTCAGATATATTCCTCTTCCTTGCCTCAGGCTGGCTGGTGACCATTTGGGATCTTCCATCCCCACTAAGGACTATAAGGTTACTATGGCACCAACTGCCAAGAGTCTCACCGTAGCTACAGAGTGCTCCAGGCAGCCAGGAGAGCCCGGCCAGTGTCTGGTTACCCAGCATTTTATGCCTTTCTCCTGAGCTATCGTGTGAGGAGGGCAAGGGCTAAGTAGGTCTCAGGCTGGGGAGGCTCTTCTCCAGCCACTGGGACTAGAAATTTCCATTTTGTTCCCTGATTCTTTAGCAGTGGAAATCAGGTCTCTGATGCCACTGTGACTAATGGAGATTGGCTTTCTAGGGTACCAGCCTTGGAATACCCAAGGCCTAGCTCTCTTTTGGGATTACCATATCAGGACTCATGGTCACAAAAGTACTCATTCTAGTCCTTTGCTGCCAGTTGCTTACTGTCCAGTGACAGTCCCCAGTGCTGAAAGAGCAGTGCTCAATAGGAGGTGGCCTGAGGTGAGGTGCCCTAGCTTAGTGGGGACCTCAAAAAGGCCTTTGGCAGCCGAAGCTGCTGCTAGGTTCAAGATATGAACAAAGACAAAGTTTGGTGGCCAGTCACATCCTGCAGAGGCAGAGTAAACAATCTGTGTATTCAGGAGACAGTATTCCTTAAATGGGCAGGCTGGGGAAACAGCCCTGGCCATAGACAAAAGGTTTAAACCAGCTGCCAATTCTGCCAAAGAACAGTATTTTTTCAGTTTCAGAAAAGCAGATAGTAAACTCTCCAAAGACCTAGGGTCCTGTGTAGACTGTCACTGGGATGCTGTGAGTAGCAACCCCCAGGCCTTTCTGTCTAATGCTCCAGATGACAGAGACTCTCAAGGTCAGTCATAGTTTGGGAACAGAGTCCTGGGCATGCTTTAGGAGCAGTGAACCCCACCCCCCTCTCCTGTGTTCTGTTCTCTCTAGCTGAATTCTCAGAGCCTTGGGCCGGAAGAGGCCATTCCATTGAGCTGACTGATTTCTCAGAACCCAGAAATAAGTCAGCTCAGTCTCTTTGATCCTGCTTCAGCTTGTAAGGGGTGCTTTTCCTCACCCTCACCCTATCTCATCCCAGAAATACCCACACTGGGGACCCTTGTGCCACCCCCACGTGGTGACCTCTCAGGCTCTGTCTCTTTGCTCAGTGAGTAAGGGCCTCTCAACAGCTAGGAAACAGATTTTGAAATGTCCAAGTGGGAGGTTAGCCTCCAGGTTGATTGATGGAGCTGGGGGCCAAAGCTATAAGCAGGGTGTGGCCTTATAAGGAAAAGCATCTACCATTTATCTCATCCCAACCTGTAATCTGCTTCTACCTCCCCATCCCAAACTCCTTTCCTAGTGGTCCTGGTTGCCTCTTTATAGAGGTGCTTTTAAATTAAAGCAGCTCCCAGAGGCCAGCCTGTTGGCCACTTGGCCTTGTGTGTACTCTGGGATTTATCTTCTCATTTGAATATGAAAGGCAAGCTTAGTCAGGAGGCAGATCTGCTGCTTTGAAAATCAGTGGAGCACCCCAATCCAGCCAGGACTGGAGGGAGGCTTGTGGAGACTGTGGGTGTGCAGTACCACTGAGCGATTCTCGGTGGCCTGGAAAATCAGGAGTTGACTCTATTCCCAGATGAAAACGGAGCACCGTGCCTAATAGGCACTTAATAAACATTTGCAGAAATGAATTGGAGCAGTCTGAATTGACAGGAATTGCGGGTTTCACTTGCGATCAGCTTTCTGTGCCTCTTGAAGCTGCTCTGCATAAATGTGAGCATGCCACTAAGTGAGTGCTCAGCTCCCATGGTCACACCACTTCTCTCTCTCTCTCTCTCTCTCTCTCTCTCTCTCTCTCTCTCTCTCTCTCTCTCTCACACACACACACACACACACACACACACACTGGTTTACAGAAAGCTGGGAGAGTTTTACCTTAGCTTGCCTAGACACCAGGCCTCAGTGTTCCTATCAAATAGAGAAGGTTGTCTACTGAGTCTCCCCTCTGTGCCTCACAGGTTACTGAGGGGTCTGTAGGAGCAGGCAGGTTAGCAATGAAGGAGGCCGTGAGTGTGCATCTCCCTCACTGAGATGAGAGCTGGTAACGTTCACGTCTGTTTCTTCTCACTGCTGCCTACAAGCTCTCCCACACCCTCTCAGATACCTGTGCCACCAGCCTTAATGTCCCCTTTGAGTCCCACCGGGGAACTTCATCAACGTTCCTTAGGCCCTTCCTTTTTTACTTCATCAGCAAAAGTAACTGAAAGCCTGTGGTGATATATTGTATATTTAACAAAAATAGTCTGAAATATCAGAGAACAGAACCACCCACAGAGCCAAGCCAGGAAGGTCAGGGAGTGGTGACCCAAGCCTTTAATCTCATCACTGGGGGGGGGGCAAAAATCCATCTGGATCTCTGTGAGTTCAAGGCCTAATAGAGCCAGGCAGTAGTGGCACACACCTTTAATCCCAGCACTTGACATCCCCAAAGGAGAACCAGGAAGTCAAACAGCTGGGGGAGAAAGGAAGACAAGGCTGGAGGAAGCAGGATTTTCTTGCTTGGCCTGCCACTTCCCTTTTTGGCTGAGGGCGGAGAGGCTTGGGGTCAGGAGGATCGTGGAGACAGGCTAAGGAGTTGGCTGGGTGAGAATTGGCTGTGGTCTGTTTTTTCTATCTCTGATAGTTCAGCTTTTTCCCAATATCTGGCTGGGTTTTTATTATAATACCAAATAGGATTTGTGCAATAAAAGCCTATGGCATTACAAAACAAAATTAGAACAACAAAATTACTTGAGGTGTGAAACTCTGGGTAGACTGCCACATCAGGGCCAAGGGTCCAGAATTTCACACCATCCAGAACAGCCAAGGACAAGCAGAAGGCAGAGGTGTGTCCACTATACCTTCCACGAAAGCCAAAAAGAGGTTTTTCACTGAGTCTGGCTCAGTCTGGATCCATTGTCAAGGGAGTCTGTTGGCTCTCTGTTTCTCTGATTGCTGGGAATATGTATAGTACAACCATCTGCACCTGCCCCAGAGAGTCTCCTGGCACAGACACACTGCACAATAAGCTCAGAGCCTGCAGAAGCATCCCATGTGTGGCCACCAAGGGCATTCCTACTAAAACCCTTGTGTCTGTAGCAGCATTCACATGAGGAGTGAGCACAGAGACAGAATTGATAGGAACAGGCAGTCTTGGTCTATTCCTGCTACAATAACAATACACGGCCTGGAGTTACAACAGCAGAAATCCATTTACTAGGTAGTTCTAGATACTGCAGAGTCTGAAGTCAAGACCTGAAGGCTTATTGTCTGTCATGGTGAGGGCTACTTCCTGGTCCACAGATGCCTGTTTTCCTGTTGTATCTTCCCTTTGTGTGGAAGGTGGGGCTAGTGAACTCTTTTAATTCTCTTTTTTAAAAAATGATGTATTTCTTTAGTGTGGGGTGTGTGTGTGTATGCATGCATGCGCGCTGATGGTGTAAAGTATGCCTTCTGAAGAGTATTATGGAGGTCAGAGGACAACTTTATATATTGTTGGTTCTCTCCTTCCACCTTTATATTGGTTCTGGACATTGAGCTCAGAATGCCACACATACTCAGCAAGTGCCATTACCTGTCAACTGTCTTGCTGGCCTTAGATTCTCTTTTACAAAGGGGCTAATCTCCACTGAGTGCTCCATCCTCATGATGGTCCCATTCCCTGATAGCTCGCAGGTGAGAATTTCATCATATGCATTTAGGGGTGACAGACATATTCAGACCATTGCAGTTAATGCCCAACCTAAGCTTTGAAATGCAAGGGTAGAGGCTGGTGAGGTGGCTCAGTGGTTTAGAGCCCTGGCTGCTCTTCCCAGAGGACTTAAGTTCAGTTCCCACATCAGCACCCACATCTGATGGCTCACAGCCACTTTTTAACTCCAGCCCCAGGGGATCTGATGCCTTCTTCTGACTTCCAGTGGATACCTGCATGCTTGTGACATGCATACATATACGCTTAAATAAAAAGGAAAAGAAAAAGGGTTTCCCAGTAGATATTGCAAGGGTATTCCAGATCTAGGGACCAGGAGGCAAAAAGGCAAAAAGGATGTGACTCTGTTTCATTCTTCCCATTTGGGCCTCTGCTGATTCTGTGGTCACCATCTAGATAGATGCTGTCCTTGTACCAAGGCAAAGACAGCGAGACAACACACTGCCAGTGAGATGTCAGTTGCAGACACTGTGGTACAGGAATGCTGGTCTGACCTTGCCATAGAACAACACTTGAAGCATCCTCCAGACATTCACTTCCTAAGACAGAAGCAGCCCAGCCTGTCACTGTACCCTTAGTGATAGCTACTCAGGGCTCTCTAGGCCTCTTCATCCTGCCCCCAACCCCACAGTCTCACCTTCGAATATCTCACCTTGCTTTCAGGTGAGGCTAGAAGCAGGAAAAAGCTGCAGCCCTCCCTTTCCCCATCCACGTCTCCTCTACGCATTCTTCTTTTGCCAGCAACACAGAACTGAAGACACCTATCACACCATGAGCCCTGAACCCTACGTTGTTAACATAGTGATAAGTGAGAGACCGACCCTCACCTGCTGGATATAGAGCAACAAACAAGATTTTACTTGATGAAAGGACTGAGAGAGGATTCTTGGGCCCTGCCATGCTGTGTTCTGGAAACTGTTCTAGAGAAACATAGGGAGGGTAGCCTGTCAGGGCAGAGAGTGATAGGGAAAGGTTGACTTGGGGGGGGGGGGGTGTTCACACCTGTGATGCATGGCTGCATCAGCTAGACCCTTCCTGAGCCTTGCAAGTACCTTTGAGTACTGCCATCACGTGACCCTACTACAGTTCAAACTTATGCTTGAGAGAAAACAACCCTTAGCTCACTCACACATTATGCATGTTACCCATGAAAGCCCTTTGGATGCCAAATCATGTAAATTAATAGGATTTTAGAATAGGAAGCACCGAAGGGATTTCTCAGCTCTGTGGCTCTTACCTTGGGCAATAATAATAAAAAATAGAAATAGAAGTTTATAGTCCACTTGTGCTAAGCACTTGTCACTGTCACATCCTCCTGACTCCTCACAGCAATCTGCAAAATAGACACCAGCAGCTGTGTTTCACAGAGGAGGAAAATGAGGGGAGCGTGCGTGCGTGCGTGCGTGTGCGCATTTGTGCGTGTGTGTACATACCAGAGATCAATCTTGGGTGGCAGTCCAGAAGTACTGTCCACCATATTCTCTCACCGTCCTGGAGTTCACCAAATAAGCTAGACTAATTGTCCAGTAAACCCCTGGTATCCACCTGTCTGTACTTCCCCAGTTCTGGGATTACAAGGATGTACCATCATGTCCAGTTCTTTTTTTAAAATGTGGATTCTGGGAACAATCTCAAGTCTTCATACTGGCAATGCACGTATTTTCCCAACTTATCTATCTCCCTGGCCCTGCCTCCTGCTTTAACCACCCTGTCCACCTTGCTTCCCACACCCGGCTGCAGACCCTTCATCTATTAATGGTGAGACTTGGGGGGTAGGTCAAGACCCACCGCCTTGGGACTTCATCTGTTCCCTCCCCTCCTGCCGTTCCATCTTAGAGTAGAAGATAAGATAGCATGGCCACCCTCTCTACCACTGTCCTTAAGACTGAGTCGCTTAATCGCTGCCTCTATCTCTTAGCACCTAGGTTCTTGGTGATGCAGTAGCAGATAGAAGCTGGAAGGTTCTGGAAAGTTCCTCACCTCTCCTTAGCACAAGGGACCCATAGCTGGTTCTTTGGCAGCCTAAGTCCTGAATGCAGTGTTCTAGCCCTCTGCTGTTAGGACCTGAATGACTTGAGGTAGAAAAGGCCTCGGAGAAGCATGCTAGGCTAAAGTCACCAGATAGGGCTTCCTGCTTCAGAGGAAGTTGGATGTGGTGCCACAGGTCTATTCTTAGCTATTCAAGAAGCATAGGAAAGAATCATTAAGTTCAAAAATGAGGACTAGAGGTGTAGCTCACTGGTAGCAGGTTTGTCTAGCTTGTACAGGGCCCTGGGTTCAATCTTTAAAAAGAAAGAGAAGGCGATTATTGCTATGACCATTTGGCATATCACAGATGCACGTGATGCATCTCCCTTTATTCCCACCAAGCATCTAGAGTGTTAACATGTTAAACAGCAGTTATGTTAAAACATATTCATGGTGAGATGGAAGCATGTTTTGTGCCTGCTTTTCATGTTTTAAGGGCCAACACCCCGAAGAAATCCGGCCCAGGCTGTCTACCCCTTACCCTTGGCCACAGACAGCCTTGGTTTTCCAGTTCGGTTCCTCTGTTTTCTCCCCAGGGACAGCTGTCAGGTTCTAAATTATGTACTTTCTCTGCTGTAGCCAAGAGCCAATGGTGAGGCATTCTTAGCCCACAATCTCTTCAGCATCCCCCTGCCTCAAGCAGCAGCTCCTGGCCCCCTCACCTGTCTTAGGGATCTGCACAGCCATTGAGATCTCCTGGGAAATCTGGTCTCACTCCTCAAACAGCCTGTCTCTAGTCAGGTTCCTATTTTGAATGCCAGGAGCTCAGGGCTTATTCTGTTCTTTTTGAAATGAACGTGCATCAGCTTCTGTCAAAGCAGACCATTTCTGTTTGATCCTGGAAATGTGTCTCTTTGGTGATTAGCTTCGCCTCCTCTTTGGAGCCTCCGTTCTGATGTGAACCCCGTTCCTCTAGCTCCAATTACGTGCCGCCCAGCTTTCTTCCAAGCCTCACCCAGAAGTCAGAGTTGTGAATTTCCTGTAAAACACTGAGCCCTGCCACCCCAGGCAGGCCTGAGCAGCCTGGGCCAGCCAGAGTGGCAGATGGTAATGTTTCCAAACTTGTGTAGGACATGTTTCCTACATTCTGGGGAACAGTTTCTTCTTTTGGTAGCTTATTTTCCAGTGTTTGGATTCAGGGAAGCAACATTAGATTAGCCAAGACTGAACCAGCGATAGAAAACTACTCACAGGGAGAGGCAGGACACTGGGGGAGAGAATGGAAGGACATTGCTCAGGCAAACAGAAAAAGTTGTTTGTGTGAGACTTGAGCAAAGATCCCCAAATCATGTTTCCTGAAGCTATAAGAAACTTTAGAATTAATTCTCACCAATCTTTTGGGGGATCTATGACCAATACCAGGCCACAGAAATAGTATTGACCAGCAGTGCCCCCCACACACACCAAGTCCACATGTCTTCCAAACGAATATAAGGAAAAGAGACAGAAAAGACCCTTGACCTCCCAGTCAACCAGACAGGAAGCAACACCTTTTCAGTGTTTACAGAAAGCAAAGGCCCACACACTCATGGCTTCTCTGTCTACATTGTGTGCCAGAAACTTCCAGAAATCTTGATTCTATTGGTGAGGGTGAGGTCAGAGCAACCTTTTTTTTTGAAGCTCCTCAGGCAAGATTGGAACCCACTGTTTTGAATAGGACTTATAACAAGAATTTTGTTACCCACTGTATGGTCAGGAGGCCCCTTGCTCCTATGACGTAGAAGAGGTGACTAAGTACATGACTGTGCCCTGTGACTTGATTTAAAGAAAAAAAGAGTTTGTTATTAGCCGTGCTATGGTAGCACGCACTTTTAATCCCAGCACTTGAGAGGCAAATGCAGGCAGTTCTCTGAATTTGAGGTCAGCCTGATCTACAGAGCGAGTTCCAGGACAACTAGTTCTAAGGCCACACAAAGAAACCTTGTCTTGAAAACCAAAACAACCACAAAAAAGTATGTTCATTGTTTTTACTGGTCATTTGTACATGTGTGCACCCAAGGAAGTCAGTGAACAGCTTCCAGGAGACTCTTCTCTGCCTCCATCTTGTTGAAGGCAGAAGATCTTTCTTTTAGCTAACTGCAGACTAGCTTGCCCATGGGCCTCACCACATCCAGCTTCACACATGGGATCAGAGGCACAAACTCAGGTTTATCGGCGTTTCCTCATTGAGCCCAACATCTGTCACCAAAGGTTTTCAACTTGGACTCTATCTGAGAAGCTTTTAAGGACCACAATGCCTGGCTGTACCAAAGATTGATCCCCAGGGCCATCAGCACATGTAAACACTATAAACCAGGTAGTACCACATGTAAATCAGTACCACATGTTTCTGAAGCCAAAGCTGAAAATCAGTGTGTTGGGCAGAGCTGGGTACTCCTATGTACCCATAGACTTGGTACTCTGTTGTGTTTACCTTGCTCCTAGGAGTATATGAGTTTCCATCCTGGGGCTGGAGGACTGGGAGGTAGTGTTGTCCTTAGCTACACTTGACCCAGAGGAGGGACTTCCAGCCTTCCCTCACACACAGCAACATATCCTGGAAGACTTGGAGCTGGAGCCTGAGTGGGCTAAGTGGGCCATGTGACTGAATCCTGTCCTAGAAGGGATTGTTACCCAACAAGAGAAATAAGATATACATATTAAAATAGCTATATGTAGATAATACGGAACCCAGTAAGTGCCACAGAAGCAGGAAAAAGTAGGCGCAGTATCATAACTTTAAAAAAAAATCTATTGACTTATTATTTGCAGTGATGTTGTGAGTCCAAAAAGACTATCCAAGTGTGCCATTCACTGTCGGTGATGGGCAATATCTTTCCCTTAGACAAGTCACTAACCCCAAAGTTTTGTTGCCATCAACCCCAGAGAACTTAGGATTGTCATCCTCCTAAATAGACAGGGTCATGCAGGGCCTGTAGCTAAGGGACTGTAAAGGGCATCTTACCAGCCAGCCAGCCTTGCAGCTGAGAGGCATGCTGTACCCTGCCCAAGACACAACAAGCAAGGCAGAGGTCAGTCAGGGCTGGAGGCCAAACTAGCTAATGAATAGGTCTCTGGCTCTGACTCCATCTGCCAAGAATGCTGCATGATAGTCTGCCCTCATCCAGAATCCATCCGTTAGCCCGGTTCTAATGTATCCAGGCATCCTCTCTAGGACCGGAATGTTCCCAGGCAAGAGAAACGTGGTACATTCCTATTCACAGAAAGCCAGCCGGTAACTTCCAGACCCTCTGAGATTTGATCAGCAAAACATTACTCCCCTTTGTGCTGGGTTCATTGCTAATATATCATGTCCATTTGGGCAGTTATCATCATTAGAGATAAAAAGAATACATGCTGTTATTTTGAGCGGCGGAAATTTAGCTTTAAAATGGTGGCAGGAAGGGAAAGACATAGTAAGGATTACAGATCACTACTTCCCGTAAGAAACTCAATAAAGTAGGTCCCTATGTTCTGTGGCCACGTAACCATGACTCTTACTGTGGAGAAAGCAGAACAGGTCATGTCCTGTACACCATGGGCTGGTGGCTAGAGACAGATTTGACAATACTCCCATTATACTTGCTCACTCCCAGCCATTGGGAAGAACTGACAGACTGAGGTGACAGTGCCAGGCTGGCCACAGCCTACACACAGAGTGGGTCCCTCTGCAGCCACCTCTGCGAAGCCCTTCTCTTCATATCAGTGGTGGAGAAAACTTCCATCCCTGAAAGAGCATTCCATCTCCGGCAGAAGCCTTTATCTGAGCTAAAGGATAATGGATTTCCATTTGGGACAAGTTTTTGTTTATTTGTTTGTTTTAATAATTCTTGCTCTTTCTCTCAGACTTCTCGTCCAAACTGCTTAACTCTAGAAAATAGACTTATGTTAACAAACCTTGCTGACCATACGCCTTTCCTCCAACCAACCTCTTCTGAGGTTCCCAAGGAAACCTCCTGTGTCATGTCTGGGGTAAGAAAGCGTAAGGGAGCCTTCCTCCTTCCTGCTGCTTCTTCCTCCTTGCCACCCCGAGCCCCCGCTCTGGGCCTGCAGCAGGAGGCTGGGCCGACAGAGGTTGGGACAAGAAGAAATAACCTGTATTCTTCCTTATTTTCCTTCAGCACTTTCCACCAGCACCATCTCCAGAAATCTAGAGCCTGCGTGGAAGAGCTGGGGAGAGGACTAGGTGGGGAGTCCCACCCCTGGCTCCCTCTGGGAAGGGAGCAGCAAGGTCTTCATGGGCGCTGGGAGACTCACTCCCAGCCTGGGAGAAGCGTGTACAATTATTTCACCTGGATCTCTCTTTTTCCCCCTTCAACAGCCCTATTGCCATATTTAAATGCAAGTATGTCTCTTTTCGTTGGCATTTGAAGTAGCTTTAGCGTGACCTTTTTAGAGTAGCTCTTTCCCTTTTGAACGTCTGGCCCTCCGTAGAACCATGTAGCTTGGATGATAGTCTTAGCGTCTAGAGAGCTTCTAGTTTGCTCTGTGTGGAGGATGTCCCTCCTTTCTTTGCTTCCCTGCTCCCCGCTCTTCTGGTGCATGTCCTGTTCCCTGTAGAAGTGCCCCATCAAACAGGCTCTGTGGCAAATGCCAGGCAGCTCTTTGGGAACTGTTTGGTGGGTTGGCAGGGCTCCTGGTGCATCATTTAAGAAAATAGCCCTAGAAGTGGGCTTTGGGGTCAGGCTGCAAATGTCTTCGTGGCAGCAGACGATATTTGTCTTTATGTATGTGGAAGTATGTCTGTATATGCTCCAGTGTGTGACTTTGGTGTCTAGTGGCCAGAGAAGCCTAGGAGAGAGGACGGACGTGGCCCAGCGCTTCTTTCATGTGGACATTTTGCAACCACATGCTTGGCCTAGGCTTCATTCCTGCCTGGCCCAGCTTTGCTAGACGGTGCAAACTTAACCAGAAAGAATCCCTGGGTGGGGGTGGAGGGCACTCCAAGCTGGCTTCATCTGAGGGCGGCCTCATATACTGGAGTCACATCTGAGTTCCCTTGTTATTGCCATGGGGTGGGATGGGATATAGTATGTGGTAGTTTACTTCTCTGACATATGCAAAGCCCTGGGTTCCACCACAGAGTAATAATGTAATGCCACAACTCTGGGAAGATTGAAACACTGAGCGGAATCATGCAGAACCACGGGGATCACCCCAGATAGAGTTGTCCCTCAGCCATCTGACATCTGGACCAATGTATATACTCACCTGGGAACACCCAAATGCTTTGCCCTCGGGCCTGCTGATAGGGAGTGTTGACCAATCTAGAGCTCAGATGACCAGACCTTTGGAGAACTTTTGGGAGTAAAGCCATCTCTAGGCTATAGCACCTTTTCTATGAAGAAACCAGCCCCAGGTGCTTCCACCTTGGAGCTCCAGCTGACCCCACCACCAGGATCCCAGGAAGGAGTAGCAGGCTAGGTCTTGGGCATCATCATTGCCACTGCAGGGTCAACAGAGTCCTCAGCTCAATTCTCGGAAGACATAGGTCCTCCCCATATTTGAGATACTGCTGTGTGCTTCCTGATGACCAGTTTGTGAGATCCAAGCATCTAAGGATACTGCGCCTTCCCAGAAACCTGAGAGCCACTGATCTGTATCCCCCAACGCTGTGTGTGAAGCCCTTCCCAGCTGTCTTTTGTGTGACCTAGGGTCCTCTGTGGCTCCTGCTGACTCCACTCCACTCCTCCCTCTCTCCAGGCTTCCCAGCAGCGGCTTATGGACCAGTGGCAGCAGCGGCAGTGGCGGCGGCTCGAGGATCAGGTAGGATGGTGTGCGGGGACAGGCGACTCCCAGGCATGCCTCGTGTGCAGGGAAAGATAAAAGCCCTGCCAATCTGTGTGGCTGCATCTGTCCAGCACCCCCTCTCACCACAACCCAGGGGAGGGGGCGGGGACAGGGAGGCGCCACCAAGGCTCAGCCACCCAGGGCTGTTCCTACAGGAGTCTGCCACAGTTAGGGGACTACAAACCCCAGGCAAAATTGTGCTCCCATTAACAAAGAAAAACTGCCTTTCCCTTTGGCTTTGGACCATCTCGTTTCCAAGCCCAGCTTCTGGGCTTTCTGGTCACTGCCATCCTTGGCTTTGACAGGTTCAGAAGGTTCCCTTCCTTGGGTCTCTGACCTGGCCAAAGAGGTACTATGTAGACTCCCTCTCCAGTCAAGCCTGGCAGGTGGGCTTTTTACTCTGGCTCAACTCCCAAGGCCCTTGAAGCCAGATAAGGACCAATCCTTGAGATCAGTGAAGCTGGTGTAGCCTGAATCCCTGTTGTCACAATCTGTCTTCTAAGTCAGGCCACCACCAAAGAAATTAGAGCCTTATCTCCCATGACCTTCTCCTACCCTCCTAAAAGATCTGGAAGCTTCTAGTGGCCAGGGAGCACTTCCCCAGCAATTGTAAGGTCCAGCCAGGACTGGGGTGTGTAACCCCGCCATGAATGCCATGGGCTTCCTGCCATGCGCCGGGCACCCCCTGCTGACAGCTGCTCTCCCACCTTCCTCCTCCTCCTTCCTGAGCAGCTTGGCTCCCACGGACAGGGCACTGGAGAACTAATTTAATATAACTAGGCTCTGAAGAGGGAGGGCAGGATGGGGTGCTGGTGAAGGTACCAGGAAGAGAGGCGTTAAAAGCCCGGGGGGCAAATGCCAAAAACCTAAACTGGCACAGTGAGGCTCATTAGAACATGTCAGAGAAAATCCGTTCCATGCAAACTGGCACTGCCTCCAAGCTACAAAGGATCCTCTCCCCCAAGTACCCACTGGAGTTTTGGAAGACCTGGGCAGGGAATTAGTTGAGGGTGGGGGCCTACTGAGGGGCAGTTTGCCAGAGAGTTGGTGATTGGCAGGCAGACTGGGAAGTCCAGAAAGCTGGGCACTCACAGCATCCATCCACTCTAGTCTCTAAAGACACCACCTTGCCCTCTGGCCAGTGTCCCTTGGTGTCCCCCACTCCCAGGCCCTAGGAAGGGTGCACAGTTGCATCAGGTTTCTGGTTTGGGGTTTTTAACTTGAGTGTTTTGGGAGAACGAACATAGGAAGCCTCATTCCTACCTGTGCCTGGGCGGGGAGAGAGATAAAGGAACAGTCTTGAAATTTGTGAGTGGTGGTGTTTGTTTTTTCTGTTCGGTTTTTTTCTTTTGATAACTTTTGGATTATGAAACTAAACTTTAACCCGAAATTAACCCTGCCTCTCTCCCTGCCCCACCCTGTTCCCCTTGACTTCATGGCAAGTTTAAAGGGCAGTATGGGATTCTTTGCGAGTCTGAGAGCCGTCTCCCGGTCTGTGCCCCCTTTTGCCAACCCTGCTCATGCACAGACCCCTCCCCCCAGAGCCAGGCAGGAGCCTCACTCACCCACCCCCCTAACTCCTAACCCTCAAGGCCATCTCCAACCACACATTTTGTTTCCAGGATCAGTGGTGTTTTCTTTGTAGCCATTTCCATCGGGAGCCTAATCTCCCACAGGCCATCAAGGTCAACCATGCTCATTATGCACTGTTAGTGAATCGTATTCAGGAGTATGCTCCCCAAGCCCCTGCCCACCCCAGCCTGGGTTAATACAAAGAGTAAATCCTCGGCTTGAGGTACCCACCCAAGGGGAAACCCCTAGTGCTGCCTTGGGCTGTGCCCACTGTAGAGAGACCATCATCTGCTCTGCTCATGGAGACTACATAGCCCACCCAGCCCAGAGCCCCACCTTTGGACCTGGACCTTGGTTGTAAAGTTGGTGAAAGAAACTTTTAACACATTTTGGCCCATAGGGGGACTGTCACCTTCTTACCTTAAGAAGATGATCTGAGTTCTGAGCCTGGAAGGTTGACCAGTTAATTTACCTTGAGTGGTCCCTCGTTGGCAAACACTCTGCTGTGAAATGAGAAAGGCCACACCTCAATGCATGTACTACACCAGATCCCTTAGGGTGTCCAGGCACTGATGATCCAGATTCCCCTGTTCCAGCTCCTCAAACCTTGTCCCACCTCACCCCCAACGCTTCCCTCAAAGCTGAGGATACCCCCAGCCTCCCGAGTAAGCAGCTTGCATCAGGGGTCCTCACAAACTCGTTAGAAAACATTTATCACCTTCCTGGAGCCTGGTACTGTGCCACACCAGACAACTGACTACAGACTCCAGGAAATGTGGTCTCTGCTTCTGGGGACTCCTGGACTTGGGTTAAGGGTAGGGCATGTTATGGAAGGCAACATTTTTGTCATTATTTTTATCCAGCCCCACTATTTTAGTTCCTCACCCTCTCCCTCCACCCCCACCCTTCGATTTGACCTTCCCTTCCCATGTTGGGAAGCACCTGCTGAGGGCCATGGGGGTGGGAGATAGCTTGGCTCTTAGGGTGGCAACTTGTATCTGTCAGGGCCATGGTATTGAGGCAGTCAAGGGGGAGGCCTTGAGCTTCTGCCTCAGCCTGATTCTCTGGGCTAGCCTGCCTACCTTTTCTTACTTCCCCCAGAACCTGAGGTGAGCAGGGCACAGGTGTCCCAGGAGGGGATTCCTTTGCCGACTCCTAGATAAACTTCACTATCAGTGGTCACTTTTCTTTCACATTCACCTGGCAGTTGGAAACATCATCTTTTCTTGTGCTCAGTCAAGAGTTTATTTATTTTGATCGTATTCATTCCGTCCCAGCGGAACCACCCCCATCACGTCCCATCCAGACATAAACCCGGTTTGACAGTTGACACCCTCCCCCCAACCTGAGGAAAACAGTACCAATTTTCAGGGTACTTTTATTTTGGGGTGACCTCATGGGTGGGTTCGTGTATCACTCTTAGAGCTTTGCAGAGCACCCCCTACCCCTGTCCACCCTCAGGCCCCAGCCAGGACCCCTTACTGTGCTTTATACTTGCCAGCTTTATTCCAGTCTAGTGACATGAACTCCTGATGGTGGTGGTGAGTGTGAGAAGTCATGTCTCTGTTGTCTTTTCTCTTGCTTGGTTGGGGCTGCGGTGAGAGAGTGTCTCTGAGGCATACTTTCCTGCCTCTCTTGTACTAGGACCTGCTCACCTCCTCTCAAACACTCTTCTGAGCACGCTCAGCGGGAAGGTTTGTCCACACCTATTAATCCTCTCTCAGTGTCCAGCTTCCTGTTAGTACCAGCTGGTTTGCATGTTTTGCTTGTTCAGATGAAACAGTTCAAGAAACAAACTCATATCCAACTCTCGAGAAATGTCCTTTTTTTGTACTTTCGTTTTCTTTTTTTTTTTTTTTTTATGAGTTACAACTCCAAAACACCTGTTGTCTAGTAAAACATTTCACACCTCCCTTGCCTGTTCTTAGATTGTATGTATCTGTGGGACTGAACTAAATGCATGCACTGTAGTAGATGTCCTGGTAGCTGTAGCTTGTAGAACATGCATTGTTGAGTTGATATTACAGGGTCCTCCCAAGGCGCAGCCCAACACCGCCTTCTGAAGGATAGCATGGGGGCCAGGAAAGAGAAGGGGTTCCATGTTATCAACGGTGCCAAGGGGCTTGGATCCATGTTCTCGCCATCAGCCACCACCACCTCTCCTCACGATCCCCACTCTCCCAGTCTAGAACTGGGTCACCACCCTCAGCTCTAGCCTGCCCAACTGAGATCCGTGTTCACCATAGCAGAACAAGTGGAGCCAGAGTTGGAAGGAGACAGCTGGTTCTTCCAAGTTCTCATCTTCCCCACATTGTTCTTGACCAACTGATCTTTTCTTGTTTTGTTTTGTTTTTTTAAGGCCATCAACCAGGCTTCTCTAAGCCCGGTTTCTTCTCCTTAAGCCCTTCTGGGGACACAGGTCCCTAGGAAAGATCAGCCTGAGTAATTGCCCCTATGGGTTAGATGTGGTAGGGGAGGAACTGAGACCTTCAACCCTTGCAGACAGGGAGCACATTTGGTCCTGGCTGATACTGACATTGGCTCTTACGTATGGTGATGCTGAAAGGGGCCAGTGGGGTAGTGATTGATGGCCCAGCATCCCTTGTGGTGAGGTGACTGGCACAGCTTTGCAGGGACAAGAGAAGTGTGATGGGCCTGGGACAGCCAAAGAAGAGGCCACCCAGTTTCCCCCCAGGTCTCCATAGAAGGGCTTTGTAGAGGGGACCTTTGTTTTCCACTTAGAGCATGTGTGATCAACCATCCTTGAATACACTATCTTCTTGGCATGTGTAACACGCCATGATGGAGTAGTAGGGATGTCAAAGCTTTTGTCCTGACTTTCTAAGACCATATGAAGTGAAGCTAGCTCTTACTACCCAGAGCCTTGCATGTCAACTCAAGGCATGCCATGGCTCTGCCCAAACCTTACAGTCTGACAGGAGTATACAAGTTATCTATCACAGGACACAGAATTCAGGAAAAAGTCAGAGTCCACATCTTAAAAGGCTATGTCATGATAGAACTAAACAATAGAAGCCTCATGGGGGTAAAAATATGTGATACTCTGTCAGAATTCGAACACATAGGGACTGAGCATGTGCCAGACCGGACAGAATGAGGACACCAGGGCTCCAGGTGGAAAAAATCAGGAGGAGCCATTCTTCCAGCAAGGTCTCCCTGGGGACAGGGGAGGCAGGTGGAGGAAGATGATTGAGACTTGGCTCCAGTGCTGCTGCATATGCAAACTGACCTGGGTCTAGGGAGTAGAGGCAGCCAATGGATGCAGAACCCCAGGCTACTGACATGCATCTTGCATCCTGCATCCCAAGATGGTTTTGCTGAGAAGGGGGCTCTGGTGCCTGTAGTCTGGAACCCTCAAAGTCCATCCAAGAAGGCAGGCAGACAGACTAGCCTATCATAGGACTCTGCAGCCTCTCCTGAACCAGAGGAGGAGATTAGGGTCCAAGAAACTGGCATAGACATCCCAGCACTTCTGAGGCTCTGGATCTCTGCTACCTTTGTGAAAGTGTCTCAAAGCCATCCACCCCACCCCTCATCCCCCACCTCCCATGCTGCAGGACATCCTGAAGCCTCGATCCAGAGGACATAAGCAGTAATCTTATGGCTTTCAGAAGAGTCCCTGTTTCTCATGGTGTCTTCCTGACCGGATAATACCCATGTCCAACTTGATTTTAAAACAGTAAAGTGAGGTGGGGAGATGGTTTAGTGGGTAAAGTACTTGTCACACAAACATGAGGATCTGAGTTCAGATCTCTGGAACTCAGAAAATCCAGGTATTGCAGCATGTGACAGCACATACCCATAACCCCCAGCATTAGGAAGACAGCCAGATCCCGGAGGCTCAAGGGAGAACCAGTCTAGCTAAAGTGGCAAGCTCTATGTTCAGTGAAAGACCCTGTCTCAAAAACTAAAGTGTAAAGCAATAAAGGAAGATACCTGTTATTAACCTCTGGCCTTTACATGCACACACACACTCATGTACACACGCGGGTAAGTACACATGTGTACATGCATGCACACATACACAAGTAAATACACCTATACACATGCATGCACACACACATATAAGGTAAGTATACCTGTACACATATGAATACACATAGGTAAGTACACATGCATATACTACACAGAGAGAAAGGAAAATGGATCAGTGTGTGCCTTCCTCTCTGTAAATAGCTTTTCTGCACTCTGTCAGCAAAATCTGATGGGAGATGAGAAGTGAGGGGACACAGGACAGCTCTCTGCTTTCCTGCCACCTCTCTGTGTTAGCAACAAACATCCTTTGGGGCCTGTGACCCATGCATGGGTAAAGTCACAGAGAGAGCCTCTCTTTAGGATACAGCCACTTTGTTGCCGAGGGAGAAAGAGAGCTATGACCCATCAGGGCTAGATACTGAAATTAGCTAGACTTACCTTACCCACAAGGTGTTACCTCAGTGTTCATCTCTCTGGCCCCTGGCCAGCATTCTAGAGAACACCTTATTTTCCAGGTTGTCATTTCTAAGAGAGCCAGGACTACAGACTAGCAATGGGCTTTAAGTAACTCAACTGAATCTATAATAATGCGCACAGAGGCCCTTGCCACCAACCTCAGCTTCATTCATTTTTCCAAGGACTTTTGGACCAGCCCTGTGGAGGAGACAGTACATCAGCTACAATCAATAATTTTGTAATAGAAATACCATGCACTTGATAAATCAACTCTAGAGCAATTAGTGACTCGCCTTAAAGTCTAGACCAAAGTATAGGTTAATCCTGAAGCAGATGGAGTGAGGGAATGTTAATGGTCTTTAAATCAGTGGAATGGTTTTCAGGAGGTGACATGTTCCTGCCTCACCTTTGAGTGGGTTGGCCATCGCTCATGTGCTCTAGAGGAACGTTTTCCTGAGGAGAGCATATTAGACGGGGGCCTTGAGACCCACTCCCACTGGTGGAGATACTAAGGGGTGTAAGAATTCCTAAAAGGAAGTTGAGCTGGAGAGCTAGCGTAGTTGGTAGTATGCTTAACCGAGCATGCAAGAGGTCCTGGGCTTGATCCCCAGCATTGTATAAACCTAGCAGAATGACACACACCCATCAGTCTTAGCAGTCAGAGACAGGGAAATCCAGAAGTTCAAGGTCAGCTTCAGCTACATAACAAATACAAAGCCAGCCTGAGCTGTACTAGATCTGCCTCAAAAGTGCAGTGCAGTATAGTACAAGGCAGTACAGAAGGTGGTCCAGAATTTTAGCAAAAGCCAAGAGCCTTATGCTTATTGGCTAAGGCCTATGTTATAAGAACAATTCACCATACATTCGCTCTATATCCTTCTAAACCAAATGGCTTTTATGTAATGGAGGTTGTAGGGAGGACCACCAAGTCCCACAGGAAAACTTAGGAGACAATAAGCAGAAAGAAAATTAAGTTGTAGTAACAACCAGAGGTACCTACCACACTCCTGAGGGTTCATGGACAGACACCAGTGTTGTCCACACCCTTAAGGACCTGCCACCATGGTTGATGATAATGAGTAATTAATGACAATACTATATCAAAAACCCAGTCACAGAAAGCTGTTCCAGGCAGAGGAATAGCACAGGAGCAATGTGATTTAACTAGTCTGAACAGAAAACTGCATTTGAAGCCTTGGAAATGGTTCACTATGGCTGGAGAATTTAAATGTACTGGGGAGGGGGCAGCAAGTGAGACTAGAGAGCTGAGCAGAGGGTCCTCGGTACCCAGCCTGGATTCACATGGGCAACAAGAAGGGAAACCCCAAACCAGTAGGTGAGACGTTTGACATACCCTGGTCTGCCTCAAAAGTGCAGTGCAATATAGCACAGTTTAAAGCAGTACAGAAGGTGGTCCAGAATTTTAGCAAAAGCCAAACCTTTTCTTGGACTGGAGAGAGGTCTCAGTTGGTGAAGTGCTTGCTGCACACACATGAGGACCTGAGTTCGACTCTCCAGCATCCATGTAAAAAAAACCATATGTGGCAGCAAGTGAGCACTGAAATCCCAGAGCTGGGGAGGTGGAGACAGGAAGATGCCAGTAGCTCACTGGCCAAACTAGTCTGCCCACTTGGTGAGCGCCTAGTTTAGTGAGAGACCCTGCCTAAGCTGAGGGCAGTAGAAGACACCTTGACATCCACCTTCAGCCTCCACAGGTGCATACACACAAGCACAAATGAAAAGGGGGGGAAAAAACTGTCCTGAAACCTGAAACTCACTCTGTAGACCAGGCTAGCCTCCAACTCACAGAGATCTGCCTGCCTCTGCCTCCCAAATGCTAAGACCAAAGGCATGCACAACCACTCCTGGACACATTCTTAAAATATATTTTATATGTTTCTCAGGGTTGACACCAGCCCTTCCGTACAAGACTATCAGAAGTCCTACAGGGGACAGAGTAAGCCGAGGCTGCAATCTTAGTATAATCTGAGTAATTGTTGTGCAATTGAAGAGCATAGAAAATAAAAGGGCCCTTTGTTTCTGGATGCTTATGAATATTAACAGGAAGGTCTCCCTCCTCTAGCTAAGAAACCAGAGGGCAAGGGACAACAGAAGAGTGCCCCAGCTGTGACTGGCAGTTGGGATTAGTCTGTCAGAGGGTAGAGAGCTGCAGTGCAAACCACTCTAGGGTTGAAGGGGAGGGTTCCTGCCAACATCTCAGAGAAGACACCTGCTGAGAAGTTGCCTTGAAGAAGGCTATCCTGTTTATGAGAGAATATTAGAGACACTCCCAGCTTTAATAGTACAATAATAATAGCAACAATTCGTCAGTAGTTGCTCACATTATATAAGTGAGCCAAGTGCTGTGTGCCGAGCCATACCCTCACTTAATTCTGAAACCACAGTGGGTGCCATCAGCCCCTTTCCCATTTAAAGATTACAAACTGTGCCTCAGGGGAGATAGTAGCTTATCTGAGGTGGCAGAGCCTGCCCCATCAGCCTGTATTCTCAGCCACTATCAGCACAAGCTGCGTTGTGCTAGCGTAGCAAACCGCTAAGCAACTTTTAACCACTCAACAGAAAGATGCAGCGGCTTCCACTCAATTCTTCCTATCCTTGGGGGAGGTGACAACCCCAAATCCTTCACAAGTGGTCCTGGGGCGTGCTATGTATTTTTTTCCCACCTGTTTCTACCACCATGGTTCTGTCTGGGTGTCCTTTGGCTGACATTTCGATCTGGGCCCTGTGTCCATTCAGACCAATGTCAGCCGAAGGAGACCCAGAAGAGGTGTGTCCCACAAAGGGGAGCCAGGCTGAACGGAATTATTTGAAGGAAGTTAGTCCCTGTCTGAGGTGATGGAGCAAGGGAGGGAATCTCTCAGTAGGCAGACTTCCCAGCCTCCTCCAAGGAGGAGCCAGCATCCCTCCCCTTGCCTTTTACAAACTGTATCTGGAAAGTGGTTGGGAAGCCCAGCCCAGACCTGGATCAAGGAAACCATTGGCTGCTCGGTTGCTGGGGGAAGCCCAGCCCAGACCTGGATCAAGGAAACCATTGGCTGCTCGGTTGCTGGGGGAAGCCCAGCCCAGACCTGGATCAAGGAAACCATTGGCTGCTCGGTTGCTGGGGCTTTGCTGTGGGCCAATGGTGGAGAAAGAGGAGTGGCCATAGACGCGCAGCCTTCTTGCCCAATCATCTTGCAGGAAGGCTTGGGCACCAGGTACCATAGCAACTGCAAACAGGGGCTCATTTGTTTTGTAGATGAGTAATTACTACACAATTAAAGAAGGCTAAAAATAAATGGGCCCTTTGTTCCTGGCTACTTATTAATATTAATAAAGTGGTCTGTCCAGGTCCATGGCAAACAGTGTATGCCAGACTGGGTGCCTGTGGTGGAGACTGATGTGTGAGGAAAGCCGCCCCGCCCTGCTCCCCAGCCAGCATTCCTCTCTGGAAGTTATTTCTGACTGTGTGTTGGAGAGGGTGGGCTTCCCTGGCCTTGGAGAGTTCAGCATTACAGATAGACACAGCATCCAGGGTACCCTGGACTCTGAAAGTCAGTCAGGCACAAAGCTGGCCCCTCCCCCCACTAGTGAAGGAACCAGAAGAGCAACAGCCACCCGGGATTGGAAGAAACCCCTTGTCTCCTTTTGCCGCCTTGGCCTCACAGTTTCCTTTTATTCCAGTACAACAGCCTTTAGAGGCTGCCCTCCCAGCCTCTCTTCCTGTTTGACTGTCTTGAAGAGTAAACTCGTGATGTGCTAGGGATCACACTGAGTCCATCGGTTCCGTTCCCCTGGACTTGACCTTCAAGGTTCAAATAACAAAAAGGAAGTTGAAGCTGCCAAGAGGTGCACCTAGAGAAAGAGGTGCTCTGTGAGTGAGAAACAGCTCAGAAGAGTAAAGCCAGAGGGAAGGGTGGGGCATCGGATGGCATGGTTCCAGGTGTGCATCCACCTCTACTAGATGAGGGTTTCGGGCTTGTAGATCATGTCAGCCCTGCAGCTCTATATTGCTCCAGTGTCCAGAGCTCCTGATCTTCTGTCATAGGAGGCTGAGCAGTGAAAATGACAGTGGCTTAAGGACACGTGCAGAGAAAGCCAGATGCGTCCCAGTGATGGGACACTGGGTGAGAGTGTGGATTCCGCCCTTGAGAACAGTCAGCCTCAAGTGCTGGGTGCATGATGGTGTGGCTGGCCTTGGATTTACAGAGTTAGAATCACATTTTCAGTCTGTCAGATTTCCAGCCTTAAGTGTGCTTGGTGAGACCTTTTAGGGTTCTGTGGTTCTGTCTTTGTGGATGGTGTTCATTAAGGGCCAAGACACACCTCTCAGTTGGTAAAATGTGTGCTGTTTCAAGCAAGTGGACCTGAGTTCTGATCCCCAGTGCTCACATAAAAGCCAGACACCTGTATCTGCAATCCCCGGCCTGGGGAGGTAGAGCTGGGTGGGTCCTTAGAGTTGATTGGTCGTCCTGCTTAGCCAAAATGGTGAGGTCCACGTTCTTTGAGAAACCCTGTCTCAACTAAGTTGGAGAGCAACAGAAGAGGGCATTTAACTTTGGCCTCCACCTGCACACACCCACACAAGCACAACATACACCACACACAAATTCAGTAACACAAGGCCACTAATTGCTGCTAATGAGCAAGTCAGCCTTAAGATTTGGGTCAGTGGAGCTTTGTTGCATGCAAGAGTCACCTGGGAATTTTTAACTTCCTCATTTCCAGGCCACACTGTAGACCATCAAATCAGAATCTGGCAAAGTGGTTGGTTTTATAACTGCATAGCATCCCTGACCATCACAGACACCCAGCAGGAGAAGTCACAAGGTTGGTTTAGAATCCCATTGGGCTCAGGGCTGTTCTGCTTACAAGGGCCAACAAGACCACCATCAAAGATGGCATTAGGGCTCTTTGTTTCTTTGGTGTGACTCTCCCACCTTCCTTGAGACCAGCCTGAGATTTGGCACAAACAGTTTAGCACAACCATAAACAGGAAAGCAGTCATACTCCTAGACTAGCTGACAAATGGGGGCCTCTCGCTAAGGTCGGAATTTGTTTGTTATTAAAGACCTAATTAGGAGCATGAGAGGGAGCTGAATGGCTCCTGCTTGGTTAATTAGTGGCGTGTATGCACCCGCTTTGAACTTCAAGGACACAGAGCTATTAGTGCTTACATCAAAAATGGATTAAATTCCTGTGCCTTTACAATCATTAAAGACAGGACTGCTCAAGTGGAAAGCCTTTTTGTACAGGTCCTCAAGGGACTGTACCCCGGACACCCTCCTCACCCACCACCCACACCTACCTACTGGAACCCCTGGCACTAAGATGCCTTTAGATTCAGTTGGGCTATAAATGCCAATCAACCATAAGGCATCCCAGCTCCCCTTCCAGTCCAGCAGAGTGGGATGGTCTTTGAAAGCTGAGAGTCCTCTGGGGACCCCACTGTGTCCGGGCACTTTTGAAGAGGGCAGAAGCCCCAGTAAGGGCTCAGGCTTAACCAGTGCTCCTCCCACTTTACTGACTCCCAGCACTGACTGCATTTCTGGTTTTTGCTGCATGGCTCTTGGGTTTTTTTTGTTTTGTTTTGTTTTGTTTTTAATTACACAATGGGAGGCGCCCTAGTCCTCAGCAGAGATGGAGTGCTCTGTGTCTTGTTAGGCACCACCCAACCTCTGGGAGCTCCCTGGTTAGTAAGAGAGATGTCTGCAGCACCAAACTATGATTCAAAGAGGGGTACCTCAGCTGTGTCGTGGCCGAAATCGTATGCACTTTCAAGTTAGAATGGGATTCAGTCTTAAGATCCTGAGTTTGCTCATCTATTGCAGAAAGGTGATGGAGACCTTCTTAAAGGCTGTTAAGCGAGTGTCCTTCCCAGCCTGGTCTCTCTTGCCTCCTTAGCTTTCACTAGTGACACATCGTCTGCCCTGCCCTTCCTAACAAGGGGACACTGACCACTGATTCTTAGATGGCATTTCATCACTGTTGGAATACAATGTTAGGTCATCCTTAAGTCTGGCCCTGGATTTCATAATACTTGAGTATGTTTATAGTACAGAAAAAATGTATGCTGGTCATAGAAGAAGTAATGAATAAAACACAAAGGATCCCTAGCTGGGACAGCAGGTAGCAGCTTAGCTGCAAGTGGGTGTGACTGGAGACACCTGGGAAAACCATATGGGTTTCTTCCTTGGTAAGTTAGGTAGATGGTATGTCTCAAGGACAAAAGCGGTTCTCAGATCAAAACAGGCCACAGTACTTTCCCTCAACATTGAACTGGAGTTGCCCTGGCCTCACCAAACTATTGGAGAAAACTTCCAGCCTTTGGATTCTCTATTGATCTCTGACCCTAGAGGACTGGATGAGGGGACAAAGTTTAGATGTTGGGTGGTTTAATGCAGCATTTCCTGGGTGCTCCTTTCACATTCTAACCAGGTTAGAACAGTCTAGAAATACCTGGACTACTTTGGCTTTTCCTAGACCTACAGGAAGGTTATTGTGATTCGCATCACTTCCTGACTCCCAGGGAGTGATTGCACGCCTGGCCCAGCCTTCCTGACCACGGGTAAGCAGAGCCACATACAAATGGCAGCCCCCACCCAGCTCATGGGGAAATTCAGGAATCTGCCTGGAAAGCTCTGCCCTAGTGTCTCCAGGTCCACATTCTCAGTATAAGTTGCTGGTCCATTTCTGCTCCTGTCTCTGAGATTAGATAAGGGGCTTCACTGGGTCAGCCGTCCTGGTCTTTTCTTGAGCATAAGGAAGTATTTCATTTAATATAAAATGCCTCCAACACTCATTCAGATACATTCCTCCTGCTTTACTATCCTTCTGAGGCAACTGTCCCTTCCCCCGAAGAGTCCTTTCTCTAGGTCCAGGGTGATGAAATACACTAAATAGATGGATTAGACCCTTTTGTAAATCACCTTCGGGTTTGTATGGCAAATGGATTGCATTTTCCTCTATTAGATTTTGCTAAATATGCATACTGTACCAGTACTAGGCTCTGCGCAGACTCGGTAAGTCACAAACGCATGTTCTTTTCATTCTCACAGCAGCGTGGTGACTCAGATTGAACGAGGGACACATTACTCATTTGTTGTAGATGAGGACACCAGCTGGACCAGGGCACACAGGTGTCAGGGAAGGATCAAGCTCAGGTCTTCTGGACTCCAAGCCCAGTGTCCCCTCTCTATCCATTATGCCTGCCTGGACCAGAGAAAGCCTAGAGGATGCTGGTAATCAGATGCAGAAGGAGAAACCAACTTAGACTTAAACCAGGGCTGATTGGGAAATGAGCCTGCTTACAATGGTGAGCCCCCCAGACTGTCAGCCTAGTACAGGACTTAGCTCAGGCCATGTAACAGACTCAGCTCCTGCTGCAGACATGCTTGATATTTTTAAGATATTGCACATGCAGACACATGCACATGCATGTGCAGCTGGACTAGTCACACAATAGTCAAGATGTCCTTCTTTACCCATGAAAAATCGTGTTACCTCTTTTCTTGCTAACCTGACCCTGGGGGACCACACCTGGCCCTTTCAGATGAGCTTTGGTGACTAGGAGAGGGACCTTCCACGTGACAGAAAGCACCTCACAGGAATGTGCCTTCTTGCCTGCTCCTGTACCTCTCACAGCTTGGAGGAAGAGAGGGTCCTCAGGTGACCCTGTTACCAAGCAGCATAGGTTCTACTGTCCCTGGACAAAAGGCCCAGACCAGGACTAGATACTTATTACCTGCCCACTCTACCTCCTGAGGACCCACCAGCCAGAGTCTTCTACTCTTAACTGGGGCTTAGGCTAAGTTCATAATAAATGGAACTGGGAGTGGCCTAAGCCTCATTCTAGGACAGTGCCCTTCTTCCCATGATGCTGTTAGTATCATTTGATGAAATATGACTGAGTAGGAAGGGGTGATGGAGGCCTAAGATGTGCTTGTTGGGAAATTCCTTCCACATGACCTCATGCACCAGGCTTCCAGGTGCTCATGGAACCAGAAAAGTTGCCAAGGGTGGGGAGAATATCAGCAGCCCTTCTGCCTTCTGAGCCTTCCACGGAGCTCTCTGGACAGCCTTCTTCCAGGGGCATTCCACCGCTTGTCTTCTTCTGGCTGCGTTAGTTCTCCAGATGGCTCCACTGCCTTCTCCCCTTCTCCTGTCTAGTATCTTCCTGGAAACATCCCACCAGAGGAGAAAGAAGATGAAAAACCTCCATCTTCCACACGCGAATTTTCCCAACCCTACCCCACCTACTTACCCTAAGTGAAAGCAAGCTGGTTCCTTCCCTCAGTAGAAGGAGGGAGTCGGTGTCTGGGTAAACCAAGAGCTCTTTACGTTTGCTGAGTCCAGATGGAAAAGCCTTTTGGATATCTTTGCTGAATATTTGCTACCTCCATGAGCAAAAGGGGCCAAATGTTATCTGCACGTTTAGTCTTCTTTATTCAAAAATCCTACTGTCTGGGTTCTCTGCCAGCACATTTCCAAATAAGCTATCCACTTGCTTTAAGCCTCTTTACCCTGCCCCTTCCCCTTTAACCCACTTGCTCGGTTGTCTTGTTTATTAATTTCTGGGCCAGTGCTTCAAAGGGGCTCATCCTGCCCAGGGCTTCCTGAGGCAGCAGTATCCCTTTCCTCTGCTGAGGCAGAAGCCAGGCCTGCTTGGTCTGGTCCATCCTGGATCCTGTGTCCCCTTCTCAAGAGCAGTATAGTGAATCTCTTCCCACTCCTGTGACATGTCCTTCAAAGCCACAAGAGAAGTAAGAGTGAGGTCCTCTAGCTACAGGTCGCCAGGCAAGAGGGATGCCACTCTTTACTTTAGATATTCTTTTTGCTGTTAACAGAGCAGGCAGGGGATAGCTGCCAGGAGCTATAAGGGGAAGTGAGCCGAGCTGAAGTATCACTGTCTTGGTTTCTTCAGAACATGCCAGATCCAGTCTAGCAGCTGTTGGCCTCACACTGGAGGCTTCAAAACCAATTAGGGCTTATTTTTATGATGCAAATTGTGTTGAGGTTTTGTTTTTGTTTTTTTGGTTTTTTGCGTTTTTTGTTTTTTTTTTAAGGTGAGATCTCAATGCCTAGTAGACATTGCTGGCCTAGAACTTTCTATGTAGACCAAGCTGGCCTCCCTCGGCCTCCCAAGTGTTGGGTTTAAAGGCCTATGCCACCACCCAAAGGCTTATGATGGAAATTTTTTTAAAACAGAAAATAAAGTTGAGTCTACCAAGAGGGTGTAAAACTGAGGCAGAATTCACCTGTTTAACAGGCTGGGGCCCTCACTAGAAAGGTGTGATGGGGTTAGGGATAGGCAAAGATGAAGCCTGAGGCAGTGTCACCTTTGGCCGCCCCTCCCCCAGACACAGCGCTCAGTCTCTGGCTGTATGGATGCTGGGTCTCCCTCTATAGCCAAGGTGCATGCT